>OZ038402.1:18110751-18169961 GCA_964036045.1 Eutreptiella sp. 'Long Island Sound 2002' | reverse complement strand
TTTTCAGAAATTTCCATTTTTGAGCTGTTGAGGCGGGGAAAACTGCATGAGCAGGTTGCGCCCTAGACCCCTTGGGAGCCCCCCCCCCCCCCCACACCCAAATAGGGTGAAGAACACTTAAAAGGGGGCTAAAACATGCTTTACATAGCATATTTCATCATTGTAAGTGGTCAAAATATCAAAAAAATGTTTTGCAAAATTTTCCATTTTTGACTTGTAAAGGGTTGAAAACTGCTAATGCGGTTTGTGCTCACACCAAATGCCATTGAACCGCCTACAAACAGCAATTTTGAAGCTTTTGGGGGGCCCGTGGCACGGTTTACATAGGCCCAGCGGCCACAACGTGGGTCCCCCTGGGTGCTCAAGTACCCGTATTGTCACTAAATCATCACCCAAACCAATCCCAGGGGCAACAGAAGGGTTTCAGAAAAGGCGAATTTCGGAAATCTTGCAGGTGTCACTAACCAGCCTACACAACGGCAATTTCGGGGCTTTTGGAGGGGCCATGGCTCGGGGTATATGGGCTTGGCAGCCACTACGTGGGTCCCCATGGGTGCTCAAGTACCCGTATTGTCACTAAATCATCACCCAAACCCATCCCAGGGGCGACAGCAGGGTTTCCGAAAAAGTCGAATTTTTGGAAATCTTGCAGGTGTCACTAAACAGCCTTATCCAGCGTGAAAACGGCTAAGTCCTCACTAGCAAGGGCCCATAGGGGGGGGCGACCGGGGGTACCTGGAGTTCGGACCCGGGACCCCCGCCATGGGTTAGGGGGTCCATGTACAAGAAAAAAGTTGCCCGGGACCTGGGTTCAAATCCACACACAGCACCCAGAATACGCAAAGAAGTTTTGCCCCCCCCCCCCCGACACCCCCCCACCCCCCCCCCCCCACCCCCCCAAAAAGGGGTACCCGGGTACGGGGGGTTAAAGGGGTCAAAAACGAAAAATTCATTGGGGGATCATTTTCTCTCCTAAAATGATGATTTTACAAGGGGTTGGATATCCGGTACCATACCTTGGGGTATTGTACGCGAATGACCCCAAAAAAGGGGGGTATATGGCGTACGCACCTGCGCTTGATCTAACAACCCTCTTCGAGGTGATTTCCTCAAAAACGCCCACCCCCGTGCTTAGACAAGGCCGTGCATGCGCAAGGGGGGGGGGGGGTACTGAGTTCCAGTGGTGCGGGGGGGCGGGTATTACTGAGTGGCCGTTGATATGGGGCCGATTGCGACCGAGAACCAGTTTCCCTGCCGCACGCTAGTGGCACATCTGTGCCTGCCCCAACGCTACTGCAGGTCCAATATGGCACCTCCTCCTCCTCCTGAACACTCGGCCTCCGGAATCCGTTCTTCTCGAGACGAGACGCAGACCACGCAGACCGGGCCACGACGTATCCAAGACGGATTTCAACGCCCGAGGGGTCCAGCGCAGGGGCCCCTACGGCAAGCGATCTAGCGCATGACCAGCCCCAGAGAGCTCATATACCGGGGGGGGGGGGGGTTTAAGAGGTTTTTTTTGGGATGACCAAAATTAAGGGGGTAAAAAATTGGTATTGCTCCTTAGAAATGAAGGAAAAATTTGGTATGAGGCCCCTTGTTGCTGCTTCCTAGTGGATGTTCATTGTGGATTCCGGGCAGGCTCTGGATGGTTGCTGTTATTTCCTGGATTTCCATTTTTCGATTTCCATTCCCATTCGATTCCCTGCGTCTCATCTCTATGTTAGGCATTCACACTGCATGCAGCACACAGGTAACCCTGCCTGCAGCCCGTGTTTCATGTACACAGCATGGTACAGAGAATCCTTAAAATTGATGGAAAAATTTGGTACGAGGGAGGGCTTCGAAATTTGTCCAAATCAATTTTTTCACCACCTAATTTCCCCCTCCCCCCCGGTACAGGGTACGTTTGCCCGGCGCTTGCCCGGCGCATGCCCGGCGCGCCCGCCATCCAAATGAATGTTCCGGCCACCGATCACAATGCTTTACACCAAAACATCACTCCCTCCTCCAGCCCAGGAACCCTAAGCACCACACATTGTATGACTGTTGATGATCGATTAAATTCCCATTTTTTCGCCCAACAAATCGGACGATCATATGCACCCTACCCGTGTAGGCCCCATCATGGCCACCCACCTCAAAATGAAAGAATCCCCCTCTTGTGCGTGACGGACCACTCAAGTGGCCACACCAAAAAGTGGGGGTCCTTAACCCCAACTTGAGGGGCCACACCAAAGCGTGGGAAAACTTTGCCCGGCACGCTAATGTACTCTCATAAGATGGGCTGGTGGTCAGCACCACGCCCTGAGGGGCACAGAATCTTGGCAAGCACAACACTACCCTCTGAATGCGGGGAATTGACAGCAGCACCACGTGTACGGGTATGTGTACGGGTACGTGTCAATATGATCGACATCCATGGCTGAAGTTGCAAAAAACTAAGGGTTCTGCATGATGCAGGGGACAGGGTGCTGCCTTGGATGCAAGAAATTCAAATCAAGGGAAATGCACCAACATCCAACCTTGTACCTTGTTCAAATTGTAAGGCTCAAAGTAAGAGGGGGGGGGGGCGTATCATAGCAGGGGGGGGTTTAGTGGCAGGGGGCATTTAATGGCAGGGGTCCTGTAAACTGGTTTGTGCACTCAAATAGTGGCAGGGCATCTGCCACAATGCTCTGGGCCTTCTGTTCCGGTTCTTCATGTTCAGCTCCAGCCCTGTCTTGGGGTGGTTCAAGGTCACTAGCTGGCAATGCGGCCAACAATTCCTCATCGGACAACACATGACCCTCTGCGTTCGCAACAAATTAGTTCAACCTGAGGTTTCTGAGTCAGAGACTAAAGTAACAGAGGAGGTATCGCTATCAGACATTTCAACGCTGCGGGATAATGGCGGGGTGGGACAAATCTGGGTCCCTGGGTTTTCCCAAATGCTGGGTGGGTGGGTCTCGTAATTCACCCCCTCCCCCCCTGCCCCCCCACCCGTTGATAAGCACATCCCTGGCGGGGGAACCGTTAATAGGGGGGGAGGGGGCGTAATTTCCAAGCCCCCTGCCATTAAACCCCAGCCCACCCCCACTGGGGCATCAATGGTCAGGTTGCAGTGTCCGCATTAGGCTCCGGCTGCGCCTGCCCCACAGCGTTCATCACCTTCTGTCCATCTTGGCACCTCCAGTGCATTCAGTTCAACCGGCATGTTCCAGCCCGCCCCCTCCCTGAATGTCCCCACCAGGGAGGGGGGGGGGGGGAGGGCAGCCAACCACCCACCCACCCACCCAGCCTCCAAAGCAGTGCACAAGACACGATCATTGGACCAGTTTTCAGAATTTTCAGAAATTTTGCCACACATGAGCACCACCAAGCGCCCTAGCGTGTTTCGAACCAGCAACGCGAGATTTGTGCTCGGCAGACTTCAAATGCTCCCGTCGAGCGTTCTCAAGGTCAGCCATCCCTTGCGCAAGCACCAGGAAAGCCAGGAAAACGATGGTCACACCGTGTCCCGGTGCTTAGCCATAATCCGACGATGGCCGTCATCCACGGTATCCCACCGGAAGGAAAACTCAGTCCCGGTGCTTAGACAAGGCAGTGCTTGCGCAAGGGGGGGGGGGGGGGTACCTTGTTGCATGTTGGTTCATGCCGCTCTGTGGAGCAATATTTTTGTTTTGCTCAGACTCACAGACTCACAAGTTCTTCGTAAGTGCTCGGCCAGAGGGGCCGGATCAGTAATGACAGTGTAAGTACAACATATGTTGTCCCGTGCGATACCTGGGCCGCATACCACCCGTGATGGCGGGACGTATATTTGAAACTCACCTGTAACCTGTCATCCGCTCATGCAGTATCAGAAACTGCCACGCCACTGGGGCAACGAAAAAAGAAAAACAGTAAAAGTGACAAAGTCTGCCATGTCTGTGGAGCAATATTCATGTTGCAGCCACCTCCCGGTCTACTCACGCCCAAAGCAACCTTGCTGATCATCATCATCATCATCATCATTCGGGGGACAGAATCAGAAGTGGCCGCACAACTCCTGCCTTCTTGGGGGCCCGAGAAAATGCCCAAAAGAAAACTGAGCATTTTGAGTACAAACACATGGGGTGACCGGTTTTACCCGCCCCGTCAGATGGGGTACCAACATTTTCCGGCGCCTGTGGCGCCAGCCAATTCCTCCATATTGGCTTGCACTATGGTCGGGACCTTTTCAAACATTTTGGCCCCCTGGAGGGGGTTGGGGTCAGGGATTGCACTGGGGCCACCCCCGTGGAGAAAGGACAGCAAATGGAGGGAGCCGCTGCACGGTGCGCACATGCCGCAGGGGCCAACAGCAAGCGCCTCAATTCTGCGGTTGGAGTCCAACATAGCGAAGTGTTCACTTGAAATCACTGAGCTGAGACATCAAGTGGCGATTCGCGACGAGGTGTGGCCTCCGAGAGCCAACGGCGTGAGACTGTGCTGTTGCTGCATGGCGCACCGTGCAGCCACTCCCCCATGTCTGGTATGTTTCCGTACGATTTGCCGCCAGGCTAGGCATTGTGACCCGCGGATGAGCTGCCGTCTGGGGGGTCCCCAAGGCTTCAGAGCGGGGGACAAAATCGGCAGTGGCCCAAATGTGGCTACATAAACCCTGCCGTCGGGGTGGTCCCCAACGCTTCAGAGCGGGGGCACAAAATCAGCAGTGGCCCACAAGTGGGCCTGGTAGGTACATCACCCCTGCCATCTGGGGGGTGCGCAAGATATATGTCGGCCACTACACCAAGCGGACGAGCCAGCAATGGGTGGTCAGCTGAGGTCAGGAGAATGCTGTGCACGCAGTGCGCATGCAGTGCAAAGTTTTGTATGTCGGCAAATACTCGAACCCTAGTTTTGGCCCCTTGGGGGAGCACCTGACGCGGCACGCGCGCGGCGCGTGCGCGGTGCCAAGGGCCATACGAGGGGTAGCAAACCTGGCGGGATCTTCAAAGAGCAACAATCGACATTTCTTATGCGCCTCGTCTTGCCCAATCTAGCGCGGATGTTCAATGGACAGCAACAAACGATATTTCCGACTCAAGAGTATCACGGATCAGGCCCAAATCCCTAGACCCCTAGATCCCTAGAGGGGCCCCCCGGGTAGGAATTGTGCGTGCTTGGGTGGGCCAGAAGGCTGAATCTCCGCCCCATGTGCCCCCTCATGTGTTGGTTGTTATCGTGTGGGCTTTGCGGAATTGCTATGCTAGCAGACAGGTGGCAGGCGATCTTGGGTGAGTTTCCTGGCAGGTGCATGCAGTGTGCACACAGTGCCCACACAGTGCAACAACTTGGCCCAGGTGTGGTGGGCTGACGGGCGGTTGGCAGCTAACCGTCGGCGGTTGGCAGTGAAAGGCCGGCAGTTGACGGCCGGTTGTTGGGATCCAGTACACATACCGGATGCGGGTCGGGCTACCTTAAAGTTACAGGGTATTGTCCCCCCGTACTTGGCCCCGCCCCCTCCCTTCGGGTCCCCGCCACGTGGGGCTCTGTACGGGGCGTTCTCTGGCACCCACAGGACTGCCCTGGCCCCGGAGGGACTGGCTGCGGTGCAGCGGGGCCTCCTGCTCCAGACACTCCCAAGGCACCCCCACCCGGCGCTCGTACGGCAGCGGGTCGCTCTGGTGGGACCAGACCTCGGCCAAGTGCATCAGCCGCTGGGCGCACTCGTCGTCCTCGTACTCCCGCAGGTGCCGCTGGAAGGCCTTGGCCGCGGTGCCGTAGTCGCCCTGCTTCATGTGGTCCCACCCAATGTCGAAGTCGCGCACGCGTGACTCCCGCCACTGCAGGCTGTACATCCACTCGTCGCTGGAGTCGGCCTCCCGCAGCAGCTCGTGGACCTCCAGGCGGTCCTCTTCGCCGGGCTCGGGGCCATCCACGAACCGCAGCCAGTCGACCCCCCGGAAGTCGAAGTGGTCCTTCACCGCCTTCATGCAGTCGTGCGACACGAGGACGTGGGTGCCCAGCTGCCGGTTGAGCCGCGACAGCAGGTAGGACACCGCGAGGCCCCGGGTCAGGATGTGGAACGTGGCGATGTAGGAGGTGCCCACGTTCCCCACGAGCGCGCCGCACGTGTGCAGCCCCACCCGCACCGGCATCGGCATCCGCAGCTTCTGCACACTGCCCCGGATCTCCAGGGCGGACTGGCAGGCGTAGAGGGCGTGGGCGGAGTTCCGGGAGACGGCGTTGAAGGCCGCAATGAGGATGCCGCCGGCGAAGCTCACCACCGTCCCCCGGTGCCGCTTGATCACGCCCACCATCGCCGCGATGCACTCGTTGAGCGGGCCTTCAATGCCGGGGCCCAGCTCGGCGGCCGTCGCGTGCACGCGCCCGACGTTGGCCACGAGGATCGTGATGGGCTTCTGCTGCAGGCCGGTCTGCAGCACCAGGTCCCGCTCCGCGCGCACCGGTGTGTCGGGGCGGAGGAGGTCCGGGCTCTTGGCCGGGCGCTCGAGCGAGGCCCGGGCCTGCGGGTGCGGCCCCAGCCCCGGGTCCAGGGGGCGGCCGGTGAAGGAGGTGCGCGGGGACTCGGTGGTCTCCACCTTCAGGGCCCAGTTCGCCGACTGCTGGAGGGGGGCCATGGAGTTGGTGGAGAGGGAGATGGGGTACGTCGCGTGCTCCAGGCTGCTGCTGGACGCGGAGACGTCGACGCCCGGGGGGCCGCCGGGGGGGTACTCGTCGCCGGGGCCGCCCGCGCCGTCGGGGCCGTCGAGGATCTCCGTGTCCGCGTCGGACACGTCCCCGGCCTCGGACAGGGGGGAGGTCCCGTGGGTCCGGAACAGCGTGTCCGGGACGTAGGGCCGGAGCCGGCGCATGGTCTGCAGGAGCTCGACCATCGCGGACTGGGTCGCGCTGACCTCGGCCTTCCACTCGCTCGCCAGCGCCAGGTCGTCCATGGCCTTGAGGTCGAGGTGCGCGACCGCGTGGAGCATCTCCCGGGCCAGCGCCGCGTCGGCCTCCAGCGTCTTCTCGTACTGCAGCGTCTGGCCGAGCAGGACGGAGATGCCCAGCAACACGACAACGTGGGTGCTCACGATGTAGCACAGCGGCTCGATGGCAACGGTCATGAGGTCCTCCGGCAGCGGGGCGAAGGGGCACCACGCCGGAGGGCCCTGCAGCCCCGTGGTCGCGAACTGCGCGGCGTACAGCGCCGCGGCCAGCAGGCTCGAGAGGGCGACGTAGATGAGGCCCTCGCGGCGGCTGGCGCCCATGCAGAAGAACGTGGGGACGACGATGATGCTGGGGAGGAACAGGTCGGCCCCGACCGCGATGATGTTGCAGCCGGTGGTCAGGCACTTCTCCACGATGACCAAGAAGCCCAAGACGGTGCCCGTGTACTTCATGAACGAGTGGGACTTGAAGGCGAAGTACCACCCGATGGAAAACACGTCCATCGCGATGCACAAGGCCGCGCTGACCACCCGGTAATAGAAGAGCCCCTGGCTGGCGACCCGGCTGGTGGTCATGAGGACGAACGCCAGTTGTACGGCGGACATCGCGAGGCACAGCACGTTGACCCACAGCGCCGTCCGCTTGTAGCGCCGCAGTTGCGGGGGGTCGTCGGGGTCAATTCCTGTGAATCGCGTGCGTGCTGACCATGGCCCATGCCCCTTCGATGCCTGCGATGGCATTGGGGTCCATTGCGGCTCGACGAGTGTGAACCGTCTGACCACGTTTAGGGTATTTAGGGTATGCCTTCTGACACTCGCAGCGGTTCCACTGCCGGTGGGCTGCTCGGACAAGACGTGTGGCAGTGCAGGCACCGACAACGCCCGGCCAAAAGAATTATTGGTCACTGAACACGGTCCGGTCATGTCACGTGGCATGGAATTGGATGGATGCTGTGGACTGGCAAGACGACTCCTGAAGACAGGCATTGAAACAGTGACGTCATTTCCGGTGGGTAACTGGGTTGCTACAGAGCTCAGGCCGACAAAACCAGGGAAAACCAGTGGGGGGGGGGCGGGTTGGCACAAGGCTTTGGTAGTTGGCTCTGTTCGCGTATGGCGGCGCCTATTGGCCTCTCGCCCTTGAACCTTCTGCTATGACAAGCAGGCATCCGTACTACTGCGGGCATCCGCACTGCCGCGGGCATCCGCATGCCCCTGGGTGGGAATCCAGAATGCAACTTCTGCCCACGGTGTCCTCCCCTGACGGCCTGATCAGTGCCCGGTATGCAGTCATCACAAAGACCCCAGGCTGGGAGGTGCTCACCACAACCAGCAACGTGAATGTCACACAAGGCCATGGGTGCTAGCTCATCAATGTGTGACTTGCCGGTAGTGCGTTGCAGTACTGGTGGGGGGTGCAATCATCATTCACACTGCAACAGTTTTCGTGTTCCAAGGGATATGCCACCCTTCCCCCCCTTGCAATCTCCCCCCTTTTGTCAGGCCGGTTCCCCCCCAAGGCCTTCGGCGCCCGTAAAAATTTCGTTTGGCGCCTTCGGCGCCTCGTACTTTCTATGCTTTTCGGGCCAAGTGACGGTCCCCCCAGGGGGGGGGGGGATTGCAAGGCCATGAGGCAACGGATACTGGGTTCGCATACGCCCCCGTGTCACAGGCGCATGGTCATCACCACTCAGTTCAGTGTTTTGCCTTGCTGCACTGCAGCGCAGACCAGTTCTGTACCACTCCAGGTGGCTTTTGATTGTGCTTTGGCCATCTGTTCATCTGGGTCAGCTCGCACCCACCACCCTCCCATAGTGCCAGTTAGTCTCTAACCCTCGCTCTGCGGGTCTCTCTCTCTCTCTAACCCTCGCTCTACGGGTCTCTCTCTCTCTCTGGCCTTTTGCTCTGTGGGCTTCTCTCTCTCTCTCTCTCTGTGTCTTGCCCACTCTCTCTCTCTCCCTGTGTGCCTCGCCCTCTCTCTCTCTCTGCGTGTCTCGCCCTCTTCACCCTCCCAAGGGGTTTTCTCTTTCTCCTCACCCTCCCCAGGGGGTTTTTCTTCCTTCTCACCCTCCCCACCCTTTCTCTCTATCCCTCTCTCCCCAGAGTCTCTGCCTCGTCTTACCCCCCTCTCTGCTTGTAGGCTCTTTTCAGGCATATCGCCGTTTGCATGGCGGTGTGCTCAGCAACGTGTAGAGGAACCGTACAGCGTCCCCCGTTACCGGGTCCGCTTGCCTGAAGAGCGTTTTCTGAAACAGCCTTATGAGATCAGCTCGGCCCGTCAGCCACACGTGCAGGCAGTCTCCATTTCTACTCATAGAGGAAGGCACCGCTCTGTGGCCCTCTGCCGTTGGGCAGTGGAGGATTGCCTCCCATTGGAACGGGTGCCACTTGCCGGCACTCTTGGGTCGCCACTCAATCTGCATGTTTGTCAGGGCCCAAGTCTTTAGGGTCCAGTTGATTTGGACCATCACCGAGTAGAGTTCTTGATTGTTCATCAGCAATGGTTCTCCATTATTATCCACAATTTCACAGTGCATCCTTGTGCTGTGAGGTTGGTCCAGTCGAAGCCAAATTTGCTGATTTCAGGCCCAGGCCATAGTGTTTAGCTCCGCATTGATAGCTCTAAACCCTTCCTCCGCTATGGCGTCCAGCTGGTTCAGTGCTTGTACCTTGAAACATTGGCGTGCTTGCTGGGGCTTGAATTTCTTGGAGGACGGGTTGACTTGTGTGTATGGACCATGTCGATACTGCTGTGGCCCCCGCCTCTCCCATGGCTTTCTTGGCGGCATCACGCCAAAGAGCTCCTCCGCGACAGGACGCGGAGTTTGTGTCTATACACAGTTTGTGTCTGTTGTAGCCGTTGCTGGGCTTCGTTGCTGCCGTGCTTCGCGACAGAACGCGGAGCTCACGTCAACGGTTTCCTCTGCGCCAAGACGCAGATTTCGGGCATTCAGGCATATGTAGGTGTGATACCTGTAGAGATACCGCAGCCAAGATGCGGGGATCATGTGCGCTTCTGCATTGCTCTGACTCTTGCTCCCTGTGTCTTTCGCACAAGTTAGCGGCCTTGTCCTGGGTTTCCGCTTTTCCTGAACTTTCGCCTCTTATGCTGTTGCCTTGTGTCACTCACATCCGTGCTGAAAGACTGTGGTTCAGACTTTGTTTGTTGAGACATCTCTTCCCCCTACCATCCCATTTGTGTGTACCCTGCCCCTGTTTCCTCACTGTCTGAACTGCATGAATTGCATGACTCTGTTCCGTGTGGTGCTAGTTCCCCGGACGCTTCTCCTGTCATTTCATCACTGTCCATGGGTACCATACCCAAGGACGACCACAGCGCTTTGGTGTCCTTTGACTCTGATCCAGACCCTCCCCTTAACCCCACTGTGGACTCCGATCCGGATGATGATTTCTGTGGGACTTGTTGGGACCACAGGGGACTTGAGCACATGCCTTCCATCGCCAGTCCATTCGCCACCTCATTCCCCTGCACATTGACATGTGCTGGGACTTGTTCCCACCTGACTTCTCTGCCTGGCTTCTCCATTTCATGGAGCAGCATTTCCCAGACGGGCACGTGAACTTGCAGCTTGCCGGATGTTGTTGTCCACCCTTTTGACTTCCAGTGTTGTGCTCTGCCGGTCGCTCCTAGTTGCAGGTAATGTGAGTCGGTGAGGATTGCCAGTTTTGGCACCCAAAACCCCTGTAGCGCCTCCAGTGCTGTCTAGAGCTCCGGGGCAGGGCCATGAGGCAACGGATACTGGGCTCGCATACGCCCCCGTGTCACAGGCGCATGGTCATCACCACATAGTTCAGTGTTTGCACAAGCAGAGCACAAGAAAACTGCACAGGGTCCAGGACACTCTTAGGACTTATGAGGAACCCAGCTTCGATCAGGGCACGCACTGCCACTCGTCCCGCCTCCCTGAGCACCTCCCTATCAGTGAAGACGAGCAAAAAGTCATCGAGGTAGTGCACAAGGAGTATCTCGGGGGGCAGTACCCCCTGGAGAATGCGAGCCAAACTGGTTTGGCACAGATAGGGGCTGTATTTCCAGCCAAAGGGTAGGCGCGACAGCGCCACAGGCGGAGCCCCGGGGGCGGGCCGGAAGCGAAAAACCTGGCGCGCACCCTGGGGCAAGCAAAAGCTCCAGAACGCATTTTTGAGGTCGATGTGGAGGCCGTAGAGGTCCACATCAGGCGGGAACGCCGACAAGGACCTAGCCAAATCCTCCCAGGAATCCAATCTGAAAGTGGGGGGCTTGCCCCCGTCACTCTTGTTGATCTTGACGCAACTCAAGATCAAGGATACCTTCTCGGATGATTTGGGGATGACGAAGGGGTAACACGTGGGGGGGGGGGGGGTCCAGCCGGCTCCTCGTAGACCCCCGCCCCCCTCAACGCCTGCACTATCCTCTGGACCTGCTGCGACACCCATCTGGTTGCCCCTCGGACCACCCTATCCCCGTCCTGCCACTCCCGCTCGACGTCAAAGTCCTGGAGCCCTCCGTGGTAGAAGGGCGGTATGACAGCGTCCCACAGATCGTCCGGTAGCTGGTGGGAGCCTACCGGTCCCGATCCCCGGTCCAAAATGGCATCCTCGACCCCCCCCATGAACCGCGGAATGGGGGAGGTGTTGACATGGAGGCATGCCTCCCAGGCGTCCGGGTGGAGCTTGCGCAAGGCGCCCAGGAGAGCGGGCAGAGCCCCTTGCAAGCGGAAATCCTCGGCTGTATCGAATACTCTATTCAACCACAGATCCACCCTCTTCGCAACCATCCACAAGCCACAACGTTCCCGCTCGGCTATCCAGTGAAAATGGGGGGTGAGCGCCTGCATGAACTCCAGGAAGAGGGGGGGCTGGACCTGCACCCTCCCACCCCTGTCGGGACCCTTACAGAGGGGGGGGGGGGCGACGCCGCTGGTCCCGCCCTCCCCCAAGCCTTGGCCTTGAGACGCTCAGCTGCAGCCACGAAGGCACCCTCCACCGGGCCTTGCGCCTCCGGCGCGCGGACATGCCCGCCCTGCCCGAGCTTGATGCGCTTGGGCTGCGGCGTTCCGATCTGCTGGGCCAAACGAGGTCTCCCAGCTTGACGGCGTGCGGGGGCTCGGGGTCGCACGGCCTGCGTACCATCCAGGACCACCTTAGCGCGACGCGGCCCCTTGTATGTGCGGTGGATACGGCCCACCACTCCAGCTTTCGAGCCCGCTGCGGGTCCTCCTCTGACAGGGCCAACGGCTGCCCTGGAGGACCACGGTTTACGCTCCCGTCCAACGAACCTGGCAACTCCGGCCTGTCGACGCCCGGGGGAGCCCCTGGTGCTGCCGACTGCGAATTCGCCAGAGGGCTCGCTTCCGGAATCCTCGCTGTGGTCGTCGGTGTCCACGTCGGAATCGACATTGATGGGCCCGGCTGCCGTCCCTGGTCCGCACGCGCCCCCCCCCACGGCAGCCAATGGCCCCGCCACCGTGCACAGCTGACCCGCATCTTCCCGAGACACGGCGCCGCGCTCAATGGCAGAGGCCAAAGGCGGAAGTGGAGGGAGGGCAGGAGCCGTGTCAGGCCCCGGGCCCATCTCAGCAGAGCCATCCCCGGTGGATTCCTCCAGCTCGGTCGCGGCTTGGTCTCCGTCGCCTCCGCTCCCAACTGTGCCGTTCGCGGTGGACTCCAGTTCCTGATCTCGCGGACGCCTCGGCTTGCGCTTGGTCGGGGTGTTGAGGGCGTTCGCGATACTGGGGAACATCGGGGATCCCCACAGGGCCAGGACGCCCACGCGTTCCGGATTCGGCAAAGGCCCCTGGTCACGGGACCATGCGGGCAGCACCGTAGGGGCAACGACTCCCGGGTCTGACCATTTGGTGCCGTATTGCATTGCCACGGCCGTGCTCTGCCATCTGTCCCACCATTTGTAGTAGGCGAGGTCTGGTTTACGGGCCCAAGTCGCTGCGGCGCCTCCCCTGCGCAGGGCGTGCCACCTGGCTCGGAAGTGGGTGGTGCTCGCCAGGGTGTCGGCCATGCCTGCCTCCAACCCCGCTTCCCCTGACTGCCAGACGAGCATGTCTGAGGACCGGCCCAGCGAAACCATGTGGCCATGAAGCCACGCCCGGACGCCGTCCGCATACCTGTACAGGGGGCGGGTGGTGTACCCCTCCTCCCCTGTCTTGGAGTTCCAGAACTGGATAAAGCCTGGCATAGCCAGGTCAGTAACCCTGATGCCAGCTGCTTCGCCCACCCGCAGGTAGCATACCCAGCTGATGATGGCCAAAGCGCTGAACACCGCTCCGTGTCTGGAGTCTCTGGCCTTTTCGACCAGCTGGACCAAGCCTGCTGGGGACAGATAGGGCCGAGAGCCCGAGGATGCGGCTCCCGCCGCAATCCGTTTGTGCAGGGTGGTGACTGTTGGGGGCAGCCACTGGAGGTCCTCCACGGCTCTGACCGCGGAGGTAATACCCCGCAGGGCCGACGCTGTAGCGCCGGCTTGCGCCCGCTCTGCCAGGAGGCCTGCCAGTGCTGCGGCTGTATGAGGCGGGCCCGTGCGGTCCGCGTAAGCCGCCAAGGCCCGGAGTCGGGATGCGTACTGCGAGCGGGTTCTCGGTCTCCAGGACTGCATGGCACTCTCCTCTGGTGAGCAGGGGTCGTCTGATCGGGCTGCTGTCTCCCACCGGCGGGCGAGCGCCCGCAGCTCTGCCGCCGCGTCCGCAATGCCGGAGCCCGGGGCGGCCGGTCCGGGCTCCAGCCGGTCCTGTCAGGACCAGTGTGGGCATCTAAAGTGCCAGTGGCGTTCGTCGGGGGAGCCCCGCTGCGCGCACCTCTGGCACCCTCCGCTCGGTGGCGAGTCCACAGGGATCCACTCGCCCTGCCTCGACTGCCACTGCAGCACTCCTCCCACCTCCCTGAACTTGACGCTCCGCCACGTGAAAGCCGATCCTTGTTCCTTCCATGCCTCCTCCAGCGTGGTGTACTGGTTGGACTCGGAGCTGGTTTTTCCGTGCGTCCCTGCATACCTGCGGGCATACGCCGCCTGGGACTGGGACACGCAGTCCCAGACCCTCCACGCCAGCTGCTCTCCTGGGTCGACTGCGGCCTCCGTCGCCTGGCCGCCGAACTCACTTGGTCGGGGGATCTCCCCCACCTCACCAGCTCTAAGGCGTACGTACGCCTTGATGTTGGACAGCATGAGTCTCATCCACTGTGCCAACTGAGGCTTCTCGAGGGCTCGGTTTACTTCTGGCACGCTCAGTGGGGGCAGGCGGGGCCCCTCCTTCACCGCCACTCGGGCGAGTTGCTCTCTGAGTTCTTGAATTTCCTTGGCTTGTGCCGCCAGCCGCTCCTCGGCTGACTCTTGTTGGTTCTGGCTTGGCTGCTCAACCCCGTCCATGGGTTAACAAAAACAAAGACAGGAAAACTGCCTAAACATTGGAGACGCAAACAAAAGTTGAGACGAGGCACAACTAGTGTTTTGCTTTGCTGCACTGCAGCGCAGACCAGTTCTGTACCACTCAAGGTGGCTGTTGATTGTGCTTTGGCCTTGGCCATCTTTACACTTGGGTCAGCTCGCACCCACCACCCTCCCACAGTGCCGGTTAGTCTCTAACCCTTGCTCTGCGGGTCTGCTGCGACCTCTTGCTCTCTGGCACGTAAAGACGTGGCATGCTCGAACTATGGGGGTGCAAAGGCGTCCCGATGTTTCACCATCAAACTATTCAGTTCAATGACCTGTTCAGTTTCACTCCTGGTGGCTTGCGTTTGTGTGTTGGCTGCCTACACATCCAGGTCAGCTCGCACCCACCACCCTCCCACAGTGCCGGTTAGTCTCTAACTCTTGCTCTGCGGGTCTCTCCCGGGGCAGGGGGGGGGGGGGGAGATTGCAAGGGGCCATGAGGCAACGGATACTGGGCTCGCATACGCCCCCGTGTCACAGGCGCATGGTCATCACCACACAGTTCAGTGTTTTGCCTTGCTTGATTGCAAGGGCCTCAATTGGTCAGGTGTGGACCCGCCACTTAGCTCCAGCCGCGCCTGCCTCACGACCTTCATCGCCATCTCAGTTCCATGATTGTCCGTGTCACGCAGACAGTGCTTTGCAGTTCGTCCCGTCCCTCGTCCCTGGATGGGGTAAGAGTCGGGCTGCTTCTACAGGGTTCAGGGCATTGTCGCCTTAGGACTGAGTTTGGGGCGTAGCGTTTGTTGTGTCCCACTTTGGCTCCCACCGTCGCACTGGCATGCTCGCTTGCGCTGGCCCCTCTCGGCCACACACCTGTGTTTCCGGGTCACCTGGTCGTGGGGGGTGGGGCGGTCAGAGGTCACCCTTGTGGGCCACTGCCACCGGCCCTGGGCTATTTAGGTCCTTAGGATTTAAAAACCCCAGTGGGTACTGGCTTTTTGGAGGTCAACATACAGCCATACAGAGGGTGGGAAGGCTGGGCGGCGCCGAGGCGCCTGCATGTGTGGTGAGTGTGTTTGCGTGTGCGGTTGTTCCCTGTGCCAAGTTCCAGTACTTCTCAGAAGGCGGCCGCTCAAGTGGCAGCGCACCCGGCGTTTGCCGTGAGGGAGGTGGTTCGAGTCCCGGGATCGGTGGTCTCCCACCGATCCCTTCGGATCTTCAGCTAGCAACAAACGACATTTGTATAGCGGCCCGTCTTGCTCATCTCTGCTGAAAGCACCTATGAAAAGGAAGCAAACACCAAAAAAAGGGGGGCGCCGTTGGCGCCATGCGAAAAAAAGGGGCGCCGTTGGCGCCATGCCCCCAACCCACTATCTCTCAAAACCCGGGGGCGGGAGGGGGGGCTGGGGGAGGTCGCATACAAGGACCGGGCCCGGCCGCAAATGGCTGAAGGACATGAGACCCACAGCACTTCCCACACGCTCCGATGAAATGGGGCACCACAGTTGTATTGCTACAACTACAGGACGTACTCCCACAGATCATGCCCCTACTTGCACATGTTCCAGCACATCTCCAACTGTGCAATGCATTAACCCATTGAAGAAAAGACATATCACAATTGTCTCTTGCACTAAATAGTAGCATTGGCAATGGCTTGTTACCTCATTGTCAACACAAGTGGTTGGAGGTAGGGAGCCTTGGCCTTTTGCCGCTTGGCACGATCAACACGGACCTTGTTAGCCTCCATTGGATTTGTCGCTTGCCGTGCTGAGGCGTTCGGATCTGCTGCAACATCCTTGCTATCCCCGGGGGGACGTCGCGTCCCTTTTCGTTTGGAGGCTGCTCCGGGCTCCGTGTCGGTAGTGGGGTGCGCTGCCCCTTTGGGGTGCTTTGGAGGCTGATTTGGGGAAGTTGGTTGCAAAAGTAGCATGCAGCGCAAGAATGAACCCTGAGCAGCCAGGTGATTGAGCGACTCCTCAGGGTCATCGAAGAGCACACTGAGTGGAGTGCTCGGCCCAATGAGCTGGAGGTGTCGTTCAATGAGCCGCAGGTTCTGCTCAATGAGCTGGAAGTGCTTAAATGCCACTTCCACCTGCGGCACTTGTCAGTGTTCTACTTTACTCTCATTTATGGCATTGGGGCCAAACTGTGAGGCAAAAACCGCACAGCGAGGAGATGTGTAGGGGAATGGCAGAACAACAGTAGCTGATAATAGATTGGGGGTGGAAGCCGCCTTGACTTCACAGAAGGAGATAGATAGCATTTCACACGCATCGTTCGCAGTACAAGGATCAGCACACTTGAGTGATGGACCCAAGACTTGCGGGCGGACAGTACCCCCCACCCACCCCTTGAGGTCGCCTAGGTACGGCGTGGTGGTTCCCCACCAGCCCTAAGGGGGGAAGTCACCAAGCGATCCTCCCCCACCTCTTGCTTGACAGTTTCATCTGACGCGCCCCCACCTTTTGTGCCCCGCTTGCGCGCGATGGTCCTGTTGCACCACTAGGGGAGTCCTGGCACAGCGCGTGCACCGCACACTCATCGCGCGCACGGGGCGTGTACCCCGCCCCCCCCTTGTATAAGCTACGCCAATGTACGGAATTATTGCGGTCCCTACGCCTACTGTAGCTTGGACACGGGCGTAGCTTACGCGCAATAAATACAACTACCGACACACACGTGCGCGCGCGCATGGTATGAGTGCCCCTTGACCTCCGCCCACATTTCCAAGTGCATGCAAACACAAGAAGGCCTTGGGAACATGAAAATTTCAGGTTTACACAAATGTTGGCACAAGCAATGAGGAATGCGAAGCCTACAAATGTTCGGCGCGGAAACCCTTCTTGCGACCATACACCATGCGGAACAATTGCACATGCTCACCACTTGAAGATGCCTTTGGCTGAGGCTTAGGGGCTGGTTTGGTTGGGCTTGGGCAACGTCAAATTCTTGGGAATGAAATTGCCTTGCATGTGGTCCCTTGTAAAATACAACTTACCATCGAAGACATGGGCCATTCCCCACACGCCTCGGGCAGCCTTAGCCCAAATACCAATACCGCAAATTGGTCCCCCTTCTCCGATGGTCCCTTCATTGTAGCATCCACACGGTCACCGGTGGAACGTGTGAAAATAACTGGACGGCCAGGTTCAAAAAGAGAAGATTGCATGGTGAGCTGATGCAAGAAAGGGGAATATAAAGCACAAATATTCCCAAAATCAGAGCCATGTGGGTTGAAGTGGGTGAAGGCTTACAACAAATGTGTCCATGGCTCCATCTAATTGGCAAATCTGTCACCAAACCCATGTCTTTTGTGGCCGCACTACATTTCGTACGTAATTAAAATTACGTACACAATTATTACAGTCCCTACGCCTACTGTAGCTTGGACACGGGCGTAGCTTATACAAGGGGGGGGCGGGGTACAGCACACATATGACAGGAAATTGGGGGTTTCGGCTACAATTGGCCATATTCTTGCCTATACAGACCATACTACACCCCCACAATGTTGGACAACCCCATTTTCACTGCACCCCCACCCCCCAAGTCCGTATGGACCACATGGAATCCACCTCCTCGGACGAATCGCAACAATTGGCAAAATTAAATAGCCTACTTTTCGCACAGCACGTGCACCGTACGCACACAGCGCCCATAGTATACAACACCAATACTCTCTTTCCCTAACCATGCATGTCTCTTGTCACTTTTTTTGGGTGAATGTTAGTAAGTACACGTGTTTTTTCAAGAAATCACTGATGGTTGTTCAATGTCAACGCAGGCTGGGGATACCGCCACATGCAAAAAT
Organism: Eutreptiella sp. 'Long Island Sound 2002'; assembly: GCA_964036045.1. Classification (NCBI taxonomy): domain Eukaryota; phylum Euglenozoa; class Euglenophyceae; order Eutreptiales; family Eutreptiaceae; genus Eutreptiella; species Eutreptiella sp. 'Long Island Sound 2002'. The sequence goes on along the minus strand of OZ038402.1, from coordinate 18,151,867 downwards.
TTTTCCAGAAAATATCCTTGGGGCTGGGATTGGTCAGTGGGGAATTATATCCCAAACGGGGAGGGCGCGGGGGCACCTGTTGGTTGTTTGTGTTGCTCATGTAGATGTGACATAGAGCTTCTGTGATCACATGTAAGACTGTGACATGCCCCAATAAGTTACAGAGGCAATGCGGGTAGAGCTGTTACTCATGCATGAAAGCCTAGATACATGGCCACCTTGTAGGCACTTGTAGTGGAGGGTGTTCGGCGCCTTTTTTGTGCTCATATTGTCATACAAAATGAAGAACAAACTATCTTGACTTGGCGTTGTTCCTTTTTATTTTATGGCTTCGGATGCAAGGTCATGAAGATTGATGACTTCCTCACAATTTGGCCTGACTCTTTTGTTCACACTTACCTGTGCACATGGGTCTAAAGCAAGAATGATGAGAAGAGCTTGGAAAGCTATGTTCTTGAGGGTACTGTTGGTTCTGGTGGTGACATGAAATTTGAGCTATGAAACCCAATTCTTAGTGCATACCCCCTTCCATCCAACCCTTCCTGCATGGACCGCATTATTTGGGCACCCAAACCTATTAGGTACAAAATTTCGTTGTACAAGAGTTTTTTGGGCATCTTGGCACACCATTTGTCCACGTGTGCTCTGGAGATGATCTCCGTTCAAAAGATGATATGCACCAACACCTAGTAAGTTCAATATGTGCATCTGGTGGCGAGACCCCCATGCTGCTTGCATGTTACAGTCCCACAGCTGGAGGGCCAAATGCAGTTACATCATCTGATCTATCCTCTGCTGTGGACCCCAACTTCAGGATGCACGGTTTCAACTGAAAAAGATTGCACGATTCAAAAAAGGAACTCCACAGGGGAAAAGTCCAAATTGGCATTTTTTCAATTGAAATCTCATATTGCAATCTGACTTCGAGGGCTGAATGGTGCAAAATGCCAACCACAATATCTCAGGGTAGCTGCAGCAGCGCCCTGCCATTCTGGAGTAGCGGATTAGCAAGTGCATCCCACATATGGCCACATTGCACCCCAGGCCATTTTGAGCAATTATTGGCACCAAATTAGAAGCAGGTACAATGTCTTGAGGGCCGCTTTACCACCTTGAGTTAGCCTTCCCATGACCACCCTGAAAACCACCCACCAGATCAAGATCGAGGGCTGGGTGAGCAGTGAGGTGGTGAATTGGACCGTGGGATGGCGAAAGAGACACAGTCAACCTTGGAGAACCAATGCACCACCTTCGCCGCATTTTGAGAAGGTTCCAAGTGAACAAATCCTTGGAGTGCAGTCTCAACCAAAATAACCTCTTTTTGGCACAGCGCGCACAGCGCACGGTGCGCCCCCTGCAGCACGTTGTATCAGCAACTTTTTCAAACACAGCTGAAACGCTGCTTCAGAGAAACAGTGCGGGTCAAGTGGTGAAACCTTGCAGTTTCACCAAATGAACCAGCCCGAAAACTGCGGCATTACACGGGGGCAACATGTCTGCACCCACACTGCACCTCTCTCTAAACCCCCGCTACACCTCCTCCACCCCCCTACCCTCCTGTTGAGCAGGGACACAGCAGAAGGTGAAGGATCCAATGCAACAAAGATGCGTTTTGTTTTGAGTTCCCGACGCTCAAGGTGTCATTGAGTGTACTCGGGAGAACCCCGGAAAGTAGAAAGTCCATTTATGTACAGTACGGGTGCACCTGAGGCCCCAACAACGTACAGTGCAACAAAGATATGAGGAACCAAACCACCGGACTGACACCTGCACTCGACCAGTCGCCAGTCATGTATTGTGGCGGGTGGACAACAGTTCGCCAGTCCTCAGTGCGGCCCCTTGCGGGGAGCGGAATCATGGCAACAGCACGGGCCATAACGGTCATGCATGCTGGTCTGTCTGGGGCGTTTGACGAAACGTTCCCTCAGATTTCTTTTTTTTGGCTCAGACCAAGATGAGCTGGTGTAGCCTGCTCACTTCACAGTACTCGAGCTCGGAATCAAGGTTCAGAGCTGTCCAGTGCTACGATGATCCCACAAATGACTGTGGTAGCGGATCTGACACGTTTGACGAAACGTTCCCTCAGATTCCCAGTAGTGGTACTTGTAGCCATCAGGGCAGACCATGTGCAGGTGCTCTGTCTGCCCCGGCACGTCCCAGCACCACCAGGCCTCCCGGGGATGGCAGCCCAGGGCCACTCAATTTTGTGGATTGTTTGGTGTGGATACGGAGTGCAGCAAAGCAGGGAGGGCGTTTACAATGGTCATGGGCAGGGGATGAGCCCAAAAAAATGCCCAGCGCGTTATCTGCATCCCCAATTCGAGGGGCTACACAGAAGCGTGGGAGTCCATATCCCAAACTCGAGGGGTCACACTGAAGCTTGGGAGTCTGTATCTCCTACTCGAGGGGACACACCGAAGCGTGGGGGTCAACGCTCCCCACAGACGGCATCATGATCGTGCCCCGTAGGCCACGTATCTCAACGAGACGCAAGAAACTCAGACTTTGAACTCAACTGTCCTCTCACGTAATCTCTCATCTCCCTCAGAAACGGATCACTGACTCGGGTACGGACCCTCTAGTTGTGTGTCCAGCAGGAGCACACAGGAGGGTCAGAGCCATGGAGAGGCCAGCAGAGGGCAGGAAGAGGAGGGGCCATACAACACATGAAACGGGAAATCAAGCAGCCGCACCATCTTTGGATTTCACTGCCACCGATGCCAATCTCAGGCAGGAGCACGAGGGAGGGCAAGGTCGACAAAGAGCGTGGGGTGGCGGGGCATTGTAGGGGGGGTCCCGTGTGCAGTCGCTGCGCTGGTCTTGGCAGAAAGGGGCACAAGAGAGTCAGGCAGGCACAACGGGGGTGGGGTGAGGTGGAGTCAGGCGATGGGGGGGGGGGCGGGGGGAGAACGGACGGGCATCGGGATTGCATTGCAATCAAAGGCAAACCGACTCCGCTGGATTTGGCCACGGGGCAATTTCCAACGATGGAGGGGGAGTGCCCCAGGGCAGCGTTCTCGACATGCATCCCGGTCATTTTGTGGGGGAGGGGGGGTATTGAGGGGCAGGGGCTGTCCCGGTATGCGAATGCCGAAGGTGCCAGCATCCGAATCAGTACAGCAGAATGTCGGAGGACTTGATCGTTGTTGGAAGGATCCAGCATCACCGGGCGTGCATTCGAGTGGTCTAGCCATCTCGTACTCAAACAGGGGCAGGTGGGGTATTGGGGGGGGGGGGGGGGGAAGACTACAAAAAGCGCTAAGTTGGTGGGGGGGGGGGGGGATGGGACCGAAGGTGGCGGTTTGGCTGTACGTTCTCCCTGTCCCCTCCCTCGCCCAAGCGACACATGCAGAGAAACACAGGCTCAATCGACGGGCCGGAGCGGAAAGAAATGGGGAAGGGGCAGTGCTGCCAAACTTTGGTTTCTTCGAAATCGGGGTTCAGCCACGCCCACCGGCTGGGAGGCAGCGAGAGGACTGTCGGACTGTGGGCACCTGCCGAAAAGGTGAAATAGGGGAAGTTCTTGCGCTGCGTGCGCACTGCGCATGCAGAGGCTGGGATACTCACCCAAGTAATACGGTTGGTGGTGACCGTATTGTTTCCGCGGAATCCATTTCAGAAAAATGAACAATCCAAAAATATTTGACTATTTATGGAAGCACTTTTCCTTTATAGGAAACCAAGGGCACAGGATCAATGTTTTACCACCAAAAGGTAGCTAGGGCGCGAGTATTTGCCGACATCCAAAACTTCGCACTGCGTGCATGGCATTCCCATAGAAGGCGATCAATGGGCACCACACTGCATGCCTGCGACCCATGAGCCCTCCTGCAGTCTTACCGTGGACGTCCGGTGTGGGCGACGCGAGGTGAGGACAACCGGGGCGCAGCAGCGCGGTCGGAGGGTGCACCGTGGTCACAGCTTGCGGAAGCTGACAGGGTGCAGGTACCGGCGCCCGGCTGCGCTGTCCTGGCCCCTGCAGAGGGGGCGGAAAACCTGACCCGGCATGTGCACAGTGATGCCCATGATGGCGGAGCGGGAGCTGCAGGCAGGAATGGCGTACGCAGCACGCCACGGATTGCAACGACTTCAATTTTTTTGCGTCCGGCGCTGGGCGTGAGCGGCGGACCCCGGGAGGAGCTGAAGGCACGCACATGGACAGTGGGGGAAGCCATCGCAGCCATTAAAATCAGGGACCAGAAAATGAAACACAATCATACAATACAATACACAAAGTGCCACGGATGTGCTGCAGCTGAAGCAGGCCATGATGTAGAGGGTGGTGGCCAGTGAATGCCCAAGCACGAAATTGTGTCACACTGTGATGCCGGGCAAATGCACCGGCAGACACAAACCTGATGCACAGAGCTGATGCACCGCGGGACACAGATCTCATGTACTGCCACCTCAGCGCTCCGCGGTGCTCTATCAGGGCTCAATGGCCCCCTCAGGTAGCTAACCAATGCCCCGTATTCAACACATCATGGGATGCGCAGCACGTTGTGCAGAGCGTGTGGTTCAGGGCTAATCAGGTGTTGTAGGCATTTCCCAGTCCCTAGGATGGGCCCACATGGAAGTGCCCCCCACCTGCCCCAACTGAACCACAGGCTCTGACATGGAGGCTCACACGCTCCGGACGGTGTTGGGGCACAGACTGACGCACAGATGCTCGGCACGGCAATACTCAACAAACCCGCCTCTTCTCCCTCCAGCCAGATGGGCTCCGTGCTGAGATGGGGCCGCACTGACCGTATCGAACAAACCCTTGGACCAATAACAGATTGCAGAGCAGGGGTACAGAGCCGATCAGGTGGTACAGGAAAATGTGTGTTTGTCTCTGCAATGTAGTACATGTTTCCATTCGATTTGCCGCCAAGCTAGGCGCAACGGCTCGCGGAGGGGCACGAGATTGACCTGGACCACTGCACCACGTGGACGAGCTGGGACCCAAACCCGTCTCTCCAATCCACAACAAAACGAGGTGTGTGGCCACTCTACTACGACAAGTATGCTACAGAATGCATCATTTTGCGTCAAATGAAAATCGGTGGTACCGCCACTCCAGGCGATACAGGAGGGTGTACCACAACACAGCTGCCAATGGCGGGGGGGGGCCCAAATGGTCATCGTGACACGCATGCATATCCATCGTGAACGACGCCGACCACGTGAACAAGCGCACGAGGCCTGGTTCGAACAGTCAAAAGCCATGACATAAATGAGGGGCAGGGGGGGGGGCGAGGCTTCAGCAGCAAAAGGCACACAAGGTGCCGCGCATGTGACGCACAGCGTCCCTTAAAGCAGCTGCGCAGAGTGCACAGATCTGAACACTATACCTAAGCACCCTCCCCTGTGTGATGCAGCAGAAAGATACAATACAATACACAAAGTGCCACGGAAGTGCTGCAGCTGAAGCAGGCCATGATGTAGAGGGTGGTGGCCAGTGAATGCCCAAGCACGAAATTGTGTCACACTGTGATGCCGGGCAAATGCACCGGCAGACACAAACCTGATGCACAGAGCTGATGCACCGCGGGACACAGATCTCATGTACTGCCACCTCAGCGCTCCGCGGTGCTCTATCAGGGCTCAATGGCCCCCTCAGGTAGCTAACCAATGCCCCGTATTCAACACATCATGGGATGCGCAGCACGTTGTGCAGAGCGTGTGGTTCAGGGCTAATCAGGTGTTGTAGGCATTTCCCAGTCCCTAGGATGGGCCCACATGGAAGTGCCCCCCACCTGCCCCAACTGAACCACAGGCTCTGACATGGAGGCTCACACGCTCCGGACGGTGTTGGGGCACAGACTGACGCACAGATGCTCGGCACGGCAATACTCAACAAACCCGCCTCTTCTCCCTCCCGTCAGATGGGCTCCGTGCTGAGATGGGGCCGCGCTGACCGTATCGAACAAACCCTTGGACCAATAACAGATTGCAGAGCAGTGGTACAGAGCTGATCAGGTGGTACGGGAAAATGTGTGTTTGTCTCTGCAATGTAGTACATGTTTCCATTCGATTTGCCGCCAAGCTAGGCGCAACGGCTCGCGGAGGGGCACGAGATTGACCTGGACCACTGCACCACGTGGACGAGCTGGGACCCAAATCCGTCTCTCTGATCCACAACACGAGGAGGTGTGTGGCCACTCTACTACGACAAGTATGCTACAGAATGCATCATTTTGCGTCAAATGAAAATCGGTGGTACCGCCACAGCAGGCGATACAGGAGGGTGTACCACAACACAGCTGCCAATGGCAGGGGAGGCCCCAAATGGTCATCGTGACACGCATGCATATCCATCGTGAACGACGCCGACCACGTGAACAAGCGCACGAGGCCTGGTGGGAACAGCCAAAAGCCATGACATAAATGGGGGGCAGGGGGGGGGGGGCTTCAGCAGCAAAAGGCACACAAGGTGCCGCGCATGTGACGCACAGCGTCCCTTAAAGCAGCTGCGCAGAGTGCACAGATCTGAACACTATACCTAAGCACCCTCCCCTGTGTGATGCAGCAGAAAGATACAATACAATACACAAAGTGCCACGGATGTGCTGCAGCTGAAGCAGGCCATGATGTAGAGGGTGGTGGCCAGTGAATGCCCAAGCACGAAATTGTGTCACACTGTGATGCCGGGCAAATGCACCGGCAGACACAAACCTGATGCACAGAGCTGATGCACCGCGGGACACAGATCTCATGTACTGCCACCTCAGCGCTCCGCGGTGCTCTATCAGGGCTCAATGGCCCCCTCAGGTAGCTAACCAATGCCCCGTATTCAACACATCATGGGATGCGCAGCACGTTGTGCAGAGCGTGTGGTTCAGGGCTAATCAGGTGTTGTAGGCATTTCCCAGTCCCTAGGATGGGCCCACATGGAAGTGCCCCCCACCTGCCCCAACTGAACCACAGGCTCTGACATGGAGGCTCACACGCTCCGGACGGTGTTGGGGCACAGACTGACGCACAGATGCTCGGCACGGCAATACTCAACAAACCCGCCTCTTCTCCCTCCCGTCAGATGGGCTCCGTGCTGAGATGGGGCCGCGCTGACCGTATCGAACAAACCCTTGGACCAATAACAGATTGCAGAGCAGTGGTACAGAGCCGATCAGGTGGTACAGGAAAATGTGTGTTTGTCTCTGCAATGTAGTACATGTTTCCATTCGATTTGCCGCCAAGCTAGGCGCAACGGCTCGCAGAGGGGCACGAGATTGACCTGGACCACTGCACCACGTGGACGAGCTGGGACCCAAACCCGTCTCTCTGATCCACAACACGAGGAGGTGTGTGGCGACTCTACTACGACAAGTATGCTACAGAATGCATCATTTTGCGTCAAATGAAAATCGGTGGTACCGCCACAGCAGGCGATACAGGAGGGTGTACCACAACACAGCTGCCAATGGCAGGGGAGGCCCCAAATGGTCATCGTGACACGCATGCATATCCATCGTGAACGACGCCGACCACGTGAACAAGCGCACGAGGCCTGGTGGGAACAGCCAAAAGCCATGACATAAATGGGGGGCAGGGGGGGGGGGGCTTCAGCAGCAAAAGGCACACAAGGTGCCGCGCATGTGACGCACAGCGTCCCTTAAAGCAGCTGCGCAGAGTGCACAGATCTGAACACTATACCTAAGCACCCTCCCCTGTGTGATGCAGCAGAAAGATACAATACAATACACAAAGTGCCACGGATGTGCTGCAGCTGAAGCAGGCCATGATGTAGAGGGTGGTGGCCAGTGAATGCCCAAGCACGAAATTGTGTCACACTGTGATGCCGGGCAAATGCACCGGCAGACACAAACCTGATGCACAGAGCTGATGCACCGCGGGACACAGATCTCATGTACTGCCACCTCAGCGCTCCGCGGTGCTCTATCAGGGCTCAATGGCCCCCTCAGGTAGCTAACCAATGCCCCGTATTCAACACATCATGGGATGCGCAGCACGTTGTGCAGAGCGTGTGGTTCAGGGCTAATCAGGTGTTGTAGGCATTTCCCAGTCCCTAGGATGGGCCCACATGGAAGTGCCCCCCACCTGCCCCAACTGAACCACAGGCTCTGACATGGAGGCTCACACGCTCCGGACGCTGTGGGGGCACAGACTGACGCACAGATGCTCGGCACGGCAATACTCAACAAACCCGCCTCTTCTCCCTCCCGCCAGATGGGCTCCGTGCTGAGATGGGGCCGCGCTGACCGTATCGAACAAACCCTTGGACCAATAACAGACTGCAGAGCAGTGGTACAGAGCCGATCCGGTGGTACACCTCCTTTCGCCCTATTCCCTGGGATGGGCCCACATGGAGGTACCCCCAGGCTTTGCCATGAGGGCTCACGCTCCGGACTGTGTGGGGCCAAGGGGGGGGGGGGCAGAACGACATTGATGACCGGATCCATTATGGAGCGTTTTCCTTCCAGAAGTACGAGGTACGACACTTTCACCATCACACCAAACGGGGGGGGAAACCGACCTTCCGGTGATGCCCGAGGGGCATGGGACGTGTGCATTGGTGGAAATGGACATGGGGTGCCATTAGGAGGTATGATCACATGCGAAAACGGAGGGGCACAGACTGACGCACCGTTGCTCAGCAGAGCGATGATGGGAATCCAGTTGAGCCATGAGGGGGCAGCAATGGTCGGTGCTGATCGGCTGAATCTGCCCTCAATACACAAATTCAGGAATCAGTCCAGACCGTTCGCCCAGCCAAGCACACACATGTGCCCCCTTCTTGGTTGGGGTGCTTCACTATCTACGTACATTCCCAAGAAGATGCCTTTTGCGGGCGCTCAGTACATGTACACATGTTCCCCTCCGAAAGGAGCTTGCTGATCGAGACCTGAACTCAACTCATCCTGAGACAAGGTATCACATCTCTGTCACCACCTGAATGGGAGCTTGCTGATCGAGACCTGAACTCAACTCATCCAGGGACAAGGTATCACATCTCTGTAACCACCTGAATGGCGCAAAACCGGCACTCATTCGGCTGTACCATGTCGGTGGACTGGGTAGTTTCAAAACGGGTTGGTTTCAAAACAAAGTAGTTTCAAAACATACAGGATACGTTGGTGGGGGGGAGAGCAGCAAAATGTGTGTTTGTCTCTGCAATGTAGTATACGTTTCCATTCGATTTGCCGCCAAGCTAAGCGCAACGGCTCGCAGAGGGGCACGAGATTGACCTGGACCACTGCACCACGTGGACGAGCTGGGACTCAAACCCGTCTCTCCAATCCACAACAAAACGAGGTGTGTGGCCACTCTACTACGACGAGAATGCTACAGAATGCATCATTTTGCGTCAAATAAAAATCGGTGGTACCGCCACAGCATGCGATGCAGGAGGGTGTACCACAACACAGCTGCCAATGGCAGGGGAGGCCCCAAATGGTCATCGTGACACGCATGCATATCCATCGTGAACGATGCCGACCACGTGAACAAGCGCACGAGGCCTGGTTCGAACAGTCAAAAGCCATGACATAAATGGGGGGCGGGGGGGGGGGGGGGCGAGGCTTCAGCAGCAAAAGGCACACAAGGTGCCGCGCATGTGACGCACAGTGTCCCTTAAAGCAGCTGCGCAGAGTGCACAGATCTGAACACTATACCTAAGCACCCTCCCCTGTGTGATGCAGCAGAAAGATACAATACAATACACAAAGTGCCACGGATGTGCTGCAGCTGAAGCAGGCCATGATGTATAGGGTGGTGGCCAGTGAATGCCCAAGCACGAAATTGTGTCACACTGTGATGCCGGGCACCCCCTAAGTACCTCCACCTGCCCCAACTGAAGCGCAGGCTATGACATGGAGACCTGCAGGATCACCATCTTCTGTACCATTTTTGAATTCTCCACAAAATTCTGAGTATTTTGAGTATAGACACATCGGGTGAAAAAAAAATACCCCCTCAGGAGGGCCAAAAAAAATAAATTTGGCGCCTTTGACGCCGACCCTTTCCCCCAAAATCTCAAATTGGAGAAAGACGGCTTCGAAAAACTTTGGGGGGTTGGTGGTGGATTGGCGGTGGACTGGCGGTGGATTGGCGGTGGAGTGGCGGTGGACTGGCGGTGAACTGGCGGTGGATTGGAGGGGGGAGGGGGGTCTGGAATTCGAACAGGCCGCCCCCCTTGTTCACGCACTCACCCTTTGTACGGTCTGGCCCCTGAGGACACATCCTCCCGCGTTGTGGACGACTGCAGGAACTGGCGAAGGGGGTGTCGCAGGCGGTTGAGGATGGTGCTTGCCAGTTGTCGAGGGGTGTGCCGGGCCGTGGAGGCTCGAGAGAGGGCGGTTGGAGGTTCAGTGGCAGACATGCCACTGGCGTTCTGCAGGGAAACTGGGTCTCAGTAGGAATTGGCCCCTTTTGCCACTCAGTAATACCCGCCCCCCGCACCACCGGAACTCAGTAGGAACGTGCCGCGTCCAGCGGGCGGCTCAGTAGGACCGTGCCCCATCTGATCATGTCTGAGCCGGCAGACGCTCGTGGCAAGTCTGGTCAGTGGGAGGTGACACTGATTCGTGGGACTTGCAGAGGGTTCTTGCGGTCTGCCGAAGGCTGTGGAGGGCGGTCCCTAACTCTCGGGGGTGTCCATGGCCCGGAGGGTGTGGGGGGCTGCGACCGCGACAGCGACGGCCGCGACGCCGCCGGTGACGTGTGCCGGGGCCCTTGGGGGGACCCCGGCCGCGAGGACGGCGAGGCGGGCCAGCGGGGGGCCGCCAGCGGTGCGGACTGCCACGCCGCGGCCCAGAACGACTCGGGCGGCGGCGGTGCCTGCGGGAGCCGCTCCCACGACGGCGGGCGGCTGAGGGGCCACTCTCGGGCGCCGGGGGACGTGAGGGAGGGCGGCAGCGACGGTTGCCAGAGCGGGGGGCCGTCGGGCACCGCGGTCAGGATCAGCGGCGGAGGCCGCGGCCGCGCGCGCGGCGTCAATGGCTCGGGCAGGAGGTCGCGGTGGGAGTACAGCCCGGGCTCTGAGGTGTCCGGGTCCACCTCCAGCACCTGCAATGTGCTGCTGGTTCCCGACAGGCGCGCCCCCTCACGGATGCCGCAGTCGTGCAGGTCGGAGGCGCTGCAGCAACTGCCCGCCAGCGACATCAGCTCCGCTGTCGTGCTGTCGTCGTCATCGGAGCTCCCTGAGTGACATGTGTGGGGCTGTGGCGGGCGGGCGGGGGGGGGGGGGGCAGGGGGAGGGCACAGAGGTTTCAAGGGCGTGCGGGGGGGGGGGGCGGGTTGGCACAAGGCCTCGGTATCTGATCGTTTGCCTTCGGCGGCGCCTATTGGCCTCTCGCCACTGCTCATTCTGACCGTCCGTGGGCCCGAACATGTTTTGGTTGTGTCAATGGAGCCTCCGGACGACTTGTCCTGTTTGACTACTCCGGGGGTCGGGTGTCCCGGAGACGGGGCTGTTGCCCGTGCCGTTGACCAGGTGCATCCAGATGCACCCTCCGAGTCCATGCGGGGGGTTGCCGACTCCAGCACTGGCTTGTGCGCGCTGGGGTGTGCATCCGCAGGAGCATGTTCCTGACAGGGGCTTCCAACAACCACCATGATTCTTTCCCTTTTTTCCTTTCCTTCTCCTCCTTCTGCGCTCTGCACCGGTTTCGGCGAGCGCACGGGGGGGGGGGGGGTGGCACATGGCCTCGGTATCAGATTGTTTGCCTTTGTCGCCACTGCACACTCTGACCCTCTGTGGGCCCGAACGCGGGGGTGGGGGCGGCACTGGGCTGCGAGCCCATGATACGGACGGACGATGTGGGGGCAGGGTGGGTGATGTGCCAGTCCCTCAATTTGAGTGCGAGCAGGCGCCGAGTCGCCCCCCCCGTGTGACATTCCGTCGGGTTGCTGTTTGGACAGTCACTCGTTCTTCCCTTCGCGTGCTGTGTCGGGTCGCTGCTTTCTGTCGGCCGCTGCGGCCGGTGCTCCTGCTGGTGTCATTTCCACGTTCGCGGAGCCCAGTCGTTGGTGTGTTGGGGTTGTGCTGAATGTGGCATGGTGTGCCGTTTGCGCGTCAGCGGCGCCCAGTAGTTGGCGTATTGAGGATGTGCTGGTTGTTGCCGGGGTCGTTTGACTGTTTTGACTGTCCACGCGCCTCTGTCCACAGGCCGTCCATAGCCTGCCTCGCTGTGTTTCTGTGTGCGTGAGGCCCAGGTGCCATGTTCCTCCACGCGCTGTCCCGGCCATCCACCATATGTACTTTTCCCCCTCACGGCTGGTCTGCCCCTGATGGGCTCCCGCTCCTGTTGCGCAAACAGCCCATCTGGGCTACGAGAGACACCCCCCACCTGATGCTGGCTGAGCAGGGGTTGCCCTGGCACCCGGTAGCGACGGGGCTGGCTGGCCAGGCCATCCCCTTTGTTGTCGCTGCCTCCCATGCGCACGCTCTGCCATCCCCTCCATTCTGGTTCCCTGTTCCCGCTGTTCTAGTTGCCTCTCCTGCCTTGCTGTGCCCCTCCTCCTTGTCTGCTGTGCTCTCCCTTGTCCCTCCTGGTGTGGCCCCCGCGTTCTGTGTGTCTGTGTTGCTCCTCCCCCCGTCTGTTGGCGCTCCTGGGCTCCTGGGGGAAGGGGCGCCCCCCCCCCCCGTGCGGTGACACGTGGTTGTGTCAAGTGATGATTGCGATCAAGGAGATTGCGAAAGCACCAACATGCACAGCCAAAGAAAAGAGATCAAGGCTGATCACGGACCGGAGCGACCGGCCCTAGGCGCCTTTCACCAAAGTCGAAAAAAATAGACACTCAGAAACACGCCGATGCCCCCCCCCCCCCCCGGGGGGGCCATCGGCGCCCCTCCCAAGCCCCGCTACGGGCGAACAAACAGCCGCGCGTCCGCACGGTCCCGCACCGGCGCGGCACACAAAGCGACGGGCAGTACCGTGTCACAAAATCGAGGGGGGCTGAGCGCAGGTGGAGGGGGGGACTTGTGGTGGACTTACCCCGTGAAACACCGCCACCCTTGGGGGGAGGGGGATTGCGGTCCCCCAAGTTTGAAATCGCGGGACAATGGCGGCAAAGTGCCGACCGCAATCCCCCCCCCCCAGCGCATTGTGGTCGTTAGAAGCCCCTGTCAGGAAAATGCTCCTGCAGATGCACACCCCAGCGCTGGAGTCGGCAAAGCCCCGCATGGACTCGGAGTGTGCCTCTGGATGCACCTGGTCAACGGCACGGGCAACAGCCCCGTCTCCGGGACGGCCGACCCCCGGAGTAGTCAAACAGGACAAGTCATCCGGGGGCTCCGTAGACACAACCAAAACACGTTCGGGCCCACAGAGGGTCAGAATGAGCAGTGGCGAGGGGCCAATAGGCGCCGCCAAAGGCAAACGATCAGATACCAAGGCCTTGTGCCAACCCCCCCCCCCCTAGCGCCACCCCCCAAGAGCTACTGGATGACCCCCGGCTCAAAGGCCCAGACTTCAAAGAGAAGTGGGAAGGAGCGACGATGCAAATGTGTGAAGGAGCAGGGGACGGGGTGGGGGTCACACTTCGTTCAGGGTGTGGGTGTGGGTGTGCGCGCGCGCCTGTGAATACTCTGCTCTCTGCTCTCCAAATCAGAGGCGGTGAGGGTGGCGACGGAGGTCGAACGCAGCGGACCATTGGCAGGAGTGCTGCCTCGCGCATCCGACGTGCGCGCGTGCGACTGCAGACACTTTACGGAGATTTCTTTGACTGCGTATCTGCTGCAGTTTTTTTCCTGAGAGATTACTGTTCTTTCTCTGATTTCGGAACGTTCTCTTTCTCGTGGTCATTTCTAACCGTCCACTGCTGCAATGCCGTCACGTTCAGATTCTCTGCCAGCTGACCCGTCAGTGTCCTCAGCCTCGCAATCAAAAAAACAATCCTCGTCCTCCAAGGCGACTTCAAAGAAACGGGGCAGTGTAAAACTCGTTCCCAAGAGCATTAAAGCTATGCTTGCCAATGCGCAACGCGAAGGCGATGTCTCCATGACACACCCCGCCAATTCCTTCGACGTGCCCATTGATCTTGACCGATTGGAAGATGCCCGTTCCGAAGGCTCTTCCATTCTTGATGACGAAAAAAATAAAGACTTGCCAAAAAAAAGTGATCAAAAAAAAAGTCACTCTTCTATGACGCGAGGACCTTCGGCCTCATCCGTATCACGCTCCTCTTCCTCTTCCAAGGAAGACGAGAATCTTGATGAAAGGAAAAAAAAACCGGATGCACAAAAAAAAGACAAGGATGCCTCCCGAGACGCTACGTCCCCGGAAGATGCACCCCAAGCTCCCCCAATCACACCCCTTGCCCCTATTCTCACTTCTCGTAGAGACACACATGCTTCAATGGACGGGGATTCGACCGATGGGGCCGCCCCAAGTGGCGATCCGTCCAAGGTACTTATCCATGACTTTGCATGCCCATCTCCTAACGCCACCCCGCTCAAACAACCATCCAAACCGAATGCTCCGGCTCCGGAACTTTTTGACACGGGCTCCGTCCGCGATTCAAAGACACTTTCACCGGTCACCCTTGACTCTATCCCCATAGAATTGGTAGGAAACCCCATCAAGGCCTTGGGCAACCGCTTGTTCAAATCAAACGGAAATTTACCAACCGGATTTCCCGAGGCCCGGGATCTAACAACCGACGTCCAAGGTGGCAAAATACCCGTGAAAGGCCAAAGCCGTTTCTCCCGTGTCGACATCTTGAATACTGATCCTTTGATCTATCATGACACCCACCCTCTACCCCCAAAGGACCTCCTAGCGGCCCTCGTTCCCGCCCCACAAATACTTTTGTACGGCGATGGACTCCCCTACCCCGGCTTCCTACGAAGCTTTTCCTTGGCTGATCTACCCAATTTTGAATGGGGAAAATTAGTTGGGCTTGTAACCTTCATTATGCTCCCCAAGTTCGCTCCTTTCCAAGACGAGGCTCCGTTTTTCTCGCATCGCTCCACCATTAAAAACATAGTCAATATGCTTCGGAGCGCAAAAAAATTAAACAAACCCACAACAGTGTGGGTGGCCTACGAGTCTAGGTCCAATGTCGCCGACGTGGAATTGGCCACGATTCTTGATCGCCGAATCGACTTAGTGCCGGCACTCAACTTCCTATGGCTATCGGTAGTGTGCCCCATCATTCATTTGGCGCACCGGGTTAACTCTTCGGAGCACCTTCAAGACTCCCCATGTCCCCTTGACCACCCCTTGATCCTTTTTCAATTGACTTCCTTTCCCCTTCCCAAAAACCATGTACCGCGTACAATAGGGTATTTCCCGAAAGATGTTTCGGTATCCGAGCACGTGCCTCGCATCCATAAGCCCGCCTCCACGCTTTTTCACGTAAGAGTGGACGTACCCACGACCATCCACAAAGATGTCGATGGAGTGGAGGTGCAGTGGAACATCACAGGCTCCCTCCCGTTGATGCTCCTAATCAACGGACTCTCGCCGGATGACACCTCCACGGTGTTAAACGAATTGCAAATCCCTAGGATTACGAAAAATTGCTGGCCAATTTTGGTCAAATCCGCCCCCGAGGACTACAAGCTGTTTGACTTTTTCGTCCCTTTTGACGTTTTGGGAAAATTCTATGACGAGCAGCCCGCTCTCATGGACATGGGCATCTCCATCGGACTCCTTGACCGCTCGGTTAAGGAGTCAGCCCTCATCACCACCCACCAACCCCGCTTCGTAAAGGGCCAAAAAGGCCAACGCAAAATGCCGTCGAATGAAATTCGTACGGCGGTGGAAATGAACCCGCCCCTCTACCGGAAATTTGCTTTTCTTGTTTTGCTAAACAAGTACGACCTCTTCGGGATGGTGCACGACCCCATCCTGCTCCAGCCTACGGTTCAAGAGCTGGAGAACGTCGGGGACTTGATATGCGTGTCGGCACACACGCAGCAACGCATCTTCGCTAAAGAGGTTGATAAAGTGGTGGAACCACCCTATGCCCTCGTGCGGTTTTCGCCCACTTTTAGCACCAACGATGTTCTAAAGTCCGCAGCCAGTTTCGGACCTGTTGAAACACACCAGCTGTTCCAACAGTCTGGTATTTTGCTTGTGAAATACCAATCTATGGAATCGGCCACACTCTCATACGGAGCGATTCTGCCCGGCCCGGTGTACTTTACCTCAGGGTCGGCAGAAAAAGACACATCCCTCTCACTCACCGAAAGGATGAAGAGAGTTGACTTGGCCGCCATGCCCCCACCCAAACTAAACGAAACAAATCTCGCCGCAGCAGTGCTCCCAGATTTTGCCCTCCCTGACATACAATCCGCCACGAGGTCCCCAGTACCATCGATTCACGCGATAACCGAACATGGGTCCACCACGCATTTTCGATGACCATGCGTCCTTTTCCTCTCTTGCAGAGTTCAGCGCATGCCACGTTACGAATGGCCCTCCCGTGCCATGGAGTCAAGTGATCAAACCGCGAGAGCGAGTCACTTACTCGTATGGATCTCTATCCTCCCTGCTCTATACCATGCAACCGCGCTTCCGCGACTACGCGTGCGTCGCATCTGTATTGCTTGGGATTTATAAGACTCACAGAAAACTCATAGCTACCAATGTATACCTATGTCATTTGACACTCACTACCACCCTTGTCTGCGTGTTCTGGATTGGCACACGGCGAGTCGCCCCGCTCACCCAGCCAAAGGTGTCGTATAAACCAGCAGGGTCGCCGCCCGTACTTCCTGTGCGCCTGCACTCATCGCACCACGTATCCGTTATGTTGGCTCTGTGCGCCGCATACTTGCGCCTCGTCGGTATCTCGGTTTTCTATGTAGCATTCGTTACTAAACTCACACACCTACTGTCGCTCCACAGAGCACATACACCTGAACCACCGATTGGCGCAAAGCGAGTTGACAACCAAGCGGCTGATGCTGAACCACCAGGTCCTGCCGATACCCCAGACCCCTCCGCGCGGCGCGTCACCACACACGACACCCTCACATTCGGTGCGCTCAATGTGGGAGGTGTTGAGATCACCCCCAACAGACTTTGCCACCTGTTAGCAGGCTTTGGCAAAATGCCGCACACCATATCGCTCAGTGAGTTCAGACCTAGTACAGGTTCCCATCTACAGGACCACGCGAGAGTCGCCAGGTATTGGGGTTACCACTTACTCTCTAGCTCACCAGACACCAAAGCTGGTGTGGCCTTGTTGGTCCACACCTCAATTTCTCCTAACAAGCCGTCTCTCCGCATACACATCCCAGGCAGACTGATTTCCTGCCAGTTGTCCCTGCACACGGACCCGCTGATGCCCCGGGTTACTGTTGCCTCTTTCTACGGCCCGCATACCTCCAGGGAGCGCGTCCCTTGTGAGAAGCACCTCGATCCGCTAACTAGAGAGTGTGCGATACTGTTAGGTGATTACAACGGCGTTACCAGAGCCTCACACACCACCACCCTGCGAGCCAACATATGGCCTTGGCTTGTGGCCAAGGAGCGCTCAGGTGCTCTAGCAGACCTACTGACCCCTCACTTCCAGGACACACCCTACACTAGAGTAAGGCGGTACCACGGCACCAAGAGTTATATCGACAGGGCCTACGGCACGCGCACATTTGCTGCCCTTTTCCAGTCGACAGACGCAGCGGTCCCTGACTTCACCAAGGTGACTGGAATCCAGGACCACGATCCCATCCTAGTACACACCGTGCCATGGACGACCCCGCACATGCCGGAACCCAGGTGCGCAATGTGGAATAGGCGAGACGTACTGAGGTATCAGCAACGGATAAGCCAACTGATGCGTAACTTGCCCATCCCACATGCCATAGAAGAGGTGGAGGCCACTTACCCGACTGTCACCGCGCACATGCTTACTGCCATGCGCGAGACGAATGAAAAAAAGCAGCCCATCGAAAGGAGACCCACAGACGTCACTGACTGGGCACAGGTGGTCAGGCAACTGGCCAGGCAAGCCAAGCGCCGCTCCAAAGTCTTTTTCCGTCGCGTCAAACACACACTACTCACACCCCCCGCGCAGTCAACCCTCCCGGCCCCCACACGCAAAATACAACGCATCCTCCAAAGAAACACGCCCTGGTCCTCCCGTGCCCTCGATCTGGTACCACCACAACCAGTTACCCCTGACCCTCCCCCCCCCACGGTGCAAGAACTCAGGTCTCTGGCACGCGCCCCCAGAAAAAAATCGCCTGGCCCTGACGGTGTTCCACCCTACCTCATCGCCACACTGCCCGATCCAGTTTTCGCTGTTATACATAAATGTATTGTACTGTGCTATGAATCCAGCCACATACCACGCCAGTGGCTTATATCCGAAACGTTTTGTCTCTTTAAAGGAAAAGGGCAGTGGCAGGATCCTGATAGGTGGAGACCCATCGCGATGAGTAACTCCGTCTACCGCCTACTCATGCGTTGGGTGTATAAAACCCTGTACCCGATGCTAGCCCCCCACCTCCGCTCTCGGCAATTTGGGGGCCGCCAAGGCTCCTCTACGGCACATGCCACCCAGGTGTTTTTAGACGATCTAGACAAACTGACTGATACGGAGGCCGTGCTAGCGTTTGACGTGTATCATGCCTTCGACAGCCCCCCGAAATACCTCATCCACCACACACTGCAACGGATGGGCACACCGGTCAAGCTACTGCTCTTAATTACACTGGTGCTTGAACAGGGTGCGACATTCATTCGCGGTGCAGAGGATGTGGTCTTCACCACCACCCACGGGGTTAAGCAGGGCTGCCCCCTATCCTGTTTCCTCTTTGTAGTAGTTTTCGACATTCCTTTGCGGTATCTTGAACAGCAGGGGGTCACTTTCTCTGCGTACGTCGACGACATAGCTTCCCCTGTGCCTCGACGGTGTAGTCAGTCCAGAGCATCTTTAGTTCAGCACGCCCTGAGCCTGATTGCTTGCCAGGTCAACGCCCTCAAGAGCGAATCCCTCCAAGTAGGCAACAAACTGCCCGACCTGCCCACCCTCCCCAAATACTACCACCCGCCTTGCCCCGTGCAGGCTGAAGGTGCCTCAATCCTGCGGTGCGTGCCCGCCGAGGAACCGCCTCCGTGGAGTAGCCAGGTTGCGTGCTTCTTCTCCCGCACTGCATGCCTCATGCACTTAGGACACCCCCTGCCAGCGAAATTTGAGATACACGCTGCAGTTACTGTCCTGCTCAATGAATTACGTTCACAACTAAATGAGCTCCACACTCAGCCAATTCAAGTTCTGGATAGGGTTTTGCTTGTGAACTCCATGGTCCTGCCCCGCCTCCTGTACCGAACTGAATGCATCCCACTGACGGAGGATCAGACCATGTCCTTCACACGGACCCTGGAGCGCTTTATCTTTGGGGTAATGGGGCTGCCACTGACGATTGCCCAGAAGACCCTCTACTCACATCGCTCCCACGGCCTGGGATTGGGATACTTTCCTGTCCTACACCCCACCAGAGCTCTAGATGTCCTACATCGCAACAACCACCTTTCCACACTCTCCACTACCCCCCGTCTGTCGATGTCTCCATACAACTTATTCATGTCCTCTGTGTCCAAGTTCAAAACATCATCCTCGACGGTGGTCCCCCTGGATGTCTCGTGGAAAGGCGCCAAAATAGCCAAGAACGCTACGTCAGTCGTCAGCTTTGCGGGCCTCACAGTATACTTACTGCCCTCGTCACATAGGCCACATGACACATACTCCGATGGCAGCAAAATTGGGTCCCCACCCGCTGCAGGGGCCGCAGCACTCCTTTCTACAGGAGAAATCGCTGTATGCAGGGTACCTGGCATCCCGAACTCGTACAAGGCAGAGCTAGTCGGCATCCTGCTGGGCTCCCACCTCTCTGCAGCAAGAAAAAAAATTAAACTGGATTGCCAAGGGGCCATCGCCTCAGCGACGGGGACCAAACGGCCTGTCAGACAAGCGACGTGGGTGCTACGAGTTCGGCAGTCCATCCGGGAAAAAGGACAGACCTTAGAGTGGGTGGAAGGACACGTAGGACACAAATACAATGAGGTCTCCGATGACTTCGCTAAGCAGGGCACTACTCTACCGCGTCCCCCCCCAGTCAAAGCGTCGTCCGTATGGGACATTATCCGTCATGGTGAACTTGTCCTCCCCCCCCACAAGGCGTGGACGCACGACTACACCCCCTCACACACCCATGACCGTTTCCACCCCATCTCTTGGAAACCCCTGAAGTTTCGTAGAGTCGCCTGGCACAAGTGGCTTTTCGGCCTGCAGTCGCGGCTTGGCTACAGCCATTACGCCACGTTCTGGGCCGATCGCCCATCTGCTACCCCCTGCCCCACATGCTCTGCCTACCACAACTTCAGCGTGCACGGCGTAGTTACTCACTGCACTCCAGCACACCCCCTCGTCTCTGCGTGGTTGCAGTCCTGGCCGTGTCCTGCCTTGGTGAATAACTGGCGTGCCTTGGCGCACAGACAGGACCTCAGAGTTGCAGGCCGGCTTGCCATTCCGCGCTCCCTCTACCAGTACTTGCGCTCCCACCTCGGGGGCGCCAGAGAGACACGGCGGACCATAGGGCGGTTCCAAAGCGCGGTATTGGACAACGTGACGGCAGCCCTCGCCGACTCGGTACCACATACCTCTCGACGACCATCGGTTTTTTGCCCACACGATTGGCGTGCACCCTCGTCCCTCTTTTGATGAACGTTACCTGCTTTTGTCCCTCTCTCTCAGTTTCAACTCAATTACGGCCCCTCGCTGACACGAACATGTCCTGTATGTCTGTTCCCCTTTTCCTGTGACCCCCCTACCCCTGGATGTCACGGCACGTGCATGCCAGTTACACGACCCGTTTCATTCCACCCCCCTGCCTTGCTTTCTCTTCCCAGGCAAGTCAACCTGGCAGTCACCTCGAATGAACCAGTGGACGCCCCTAAACTAATTGGATACTGCCCCAGGGCAATGTACACTATTGACAGGCGGCCACCCACTTGGATTTATTCGCTGCGAAGAATTTCTGTTTGCGTCAGTGCACCACCCTGTCCTGCTTTCACCCCTCCTGCCCCCCAGGAAACCCCCTGAACACTGCCTCAGTGCATACCTATTTTTCACGGGTCACGTGCGACCTGCTGGGCTGACTGCCCACGCGAGCCAGCGGACATGGACGGGGAGCCGCCCCTTTTCTATTTTTTCCAGAGCACTAGCCCTGTGTGGCCAACTCGGCAGTAGGCCAGCGTCTACGTGACACCGGGAAGGGCAGGGCCACCTCTGAACCTGTCCATTCCCTGCCTGAGCTCGCCCCCCCCCCTGATCCACAACTTTGCCAGGTGGCCACTGACGTCCTTCAGCCCCCCCCCCGCTGCGGTGCTGACCCACGCCGCTTTGCCCGTATTGTTCTGCATCACTGGATTACTGTCCTGGCAGCTGCCGGCCCGCTGCGTGCCCCACATGTAGGTAGTACCCCCGGGATTACCACACGGGCGACCATGAGTGGAGATGCCACCTCTGTTTACTTTCATTTTACACACGCATAGTTCAGCGGCAGAATGTCAGCTCACCGGCCCACCTCCTGACCTGTGACCTGGGGATGCGGGTCACTCGTTGTATATTGGGCTGGCCTCCTGAGAACTTTCTGCGAGCTGTCTCGAACTCTGTTTTCAAAAACAAAAAAAAAAAAAAAAAAGGAGTGCTGCCTCGCGCCTTGGCATCATCGTGCCCCCCCCCGCGGGAATCGATCCGGGGGCGACGGGGGTTGCGTGCGGACCTGTGGTTACAGCCGCGCGTGCACGGTTGTGCACGGCTACTTTCTGTGGCTACACACGGCTGCGCACGGCTCAAGTTGGAGGCGGCGCACGGTTGCGCACACTTGACTTCCGTTTCAGAAAAGAGTAGTCGCAAAGAAATGGTAGACACCATCATCGGGCGGCCTGAATTCAAGCTTTGTAGTCCAAAAAAAATTGAATGCACGGTTGCGCACGGCTGAAGTGGAAGGTGGCGCACGGTCGTAACCACGGGTCTGGTTGCGTGTCACACGCTATGACCGCTGGGCCACACGACGGCGGCGGGTGCGGGTGCGGGAGGGGGGCAGTGCCATACCGCCGGAGGAAGTGCTGGAGAACGACAGGCGAGCCCAGCCCCGGACGCCCCCTTCGCGGGGGGTGCCGGTCTGCGTGGCGGCGGTCCTGCAGCGGGCCCCAAAGGGGCGCAGCAGGAGCTTGCTCTCCGTGGCGTCGGTGTAGTAGAACGGGACGGAGCCGTGGCGCGCCGGGCGGGGGGTGAGGGGCTCGGACCGCGCGGCGCTGGACGGGGGCGTGAGGGAGAAGGACGAGCGGGGGGTGCTGTGGTCCGGGGATTCGGAGCTGGAGACGCTGACGTCCGTCGGCGGCGGTCTGGGCCTGGGGGAGAGGCCGGGCAGATGTGTGACTTGGGCGGGGGGGCGGTCCAGTCACAAGGTGCATGGTAACCGGGCGACGGGGGGGGGGGAGGGATGCATTAGAAGGGGAGGGGCCTCAGAGGTGGTTTCAGAAGCGGTCAGACAGGCGGTTGGAGGAGGTTGAAAAGGCGGTTGGGGGCGGTTACAGTCGGTTACAAATGCCATTGAGCCTGGCACGTGCCGTCAGGGGGACGGTGGCTGGGCATAGGCTGGGCGCCCTGGAGGTGCAGGGGGGGGGGGGGGGCAAAGGCCGAGGACCTGGGCCGGCGGGTACTTGGGGGCGCGCGCGGCGCTTTGGGTTCGCTGGCGCACCAATGAACCCCAACGAACAGCGCGCACCCCTCGTCCCACGGCGGATGGCACACCTCTTTGACCACCGAACAACGCATGACCCGTCCCATGCAGACATGCCACAAGTGTCTGGCCGGGAAACGGGTGCTCGGCAGCGATCGGCCCCGTATCAAAGGCCACTCGGTAATACCCGCCCCCAGCACCGCCAGAACTCAGTCGGAACGTGCTGCGTCCAGCGTGTGGCTCAGTAGGACCCTGCTCCATCCGATCATGTCTGAGCCGGCAGACGCTGGTGGCAAGTCTGGTCCCATGGTCGGAGAAGGGGGGACGGGGGGTATCGGGGGCCCACAATCAGGACTTCAACCCTCCGCCCCATCCCTCACAAACAAAGCGGGCGCAGCGTGTGGAGGCAGAGGGTGTCGGTTCAGGGGGACTCAACAATGGCTCTACCAACGCCAGTGACCGTGTAAAGGCAGGACAATCAAAGATGGACTGGTCACCGCGTGCCGCCCCCCACCCCCCCCCCCCCGAGGGATGCATTGGAAGGGGGGGGGGGCTTGTGCCAACCCCCCCCCTCGAGGGCGCCCAGCCTATGCCCAGCCACCGTCCCCCTGACGGCACGTGCCAGCTTCACTGACATTTGTAACCGACAGTAACCGCCCCCAACCGCCTTTCCAACCTCCTCCAACCGCCTGCTTGACCGCTTCTGGACCCACCTCTGAGGCCCCTCCCCTTCTAATGCATCCCTGCCCCCCCCCGTCGCCCGGTTACCAAGCACCTTGTGACTGGACCGAGGGCACGCTCCTTGTGAAGGGGCTCGGAGCAACCGACATCAAATATTCGTGCGAGGTGGTCCAAAATGCGCAGGGGTACACGGGATGGCCCGGACGCGTGGAAGGAAGGAAATACCGCAGGGGGGGGGGGGGGTGGCACAAGGCCTCGGTATCTGATTGTTTGCCTTTGGCGGCGCCTATTGGCCTCTCGCCACTGCTCATTCTGACCCTCTGTGGGCCCGAACGTGTTTTGGTTGTGTCAACGGAGCCCCCGGATGACTTGTCCTGTTTGACTACTCCGGGGGTCGGCCGTCCCGGAGACGAGGGGGGGGGGGGGGGATTCGGTGCGGGGGAAAATACGAATCTGCAAATTTTGGCGCGACGAAATCTGTGCCACTTCTTAAAAATGAGCGAACATATTGTGAGCGTTTCCCGATATTTGCCGATGAGAAACAGTGGGCGCTGGCAATGCCTAACGTACACCCCCCCCCCCCCCGCCGCGTGTGACATTCCGTCGGGTTGTTGCTCCTTTACGGGGCCCTGGACAGTCACCCGCTCTTCCCTTCGCATGTTGCGTCGGGTCGCTGCGTTCTGTCGGCCGCTGCGGCCGGTGCTCTTGCTGGTGTCGTTTCCGCGTTCGCGGAGCCCAGTAGTTGATGTGCCGGGGCTGTGCTGAATGTGGCGGGATGTGCCGTTTGCGCGTGAGCGGTGCCCAGTAGTTGGCGTATTGAGGATGCCCCCCCCAACACCCCCACTTCCATGGCCCCCCTCGCCCCCCCCCCCCCAACACCCCCACTTCCCTGGCCCCCCCCCCGTAGCCGTTCTTTGAGTCCCGCCGCCCCTCGGCCGCTGCGGCGCCCCTGCAGACCGGAGCCCCTCCCGCGCGGCATCAGACCTTCGGAGGCCGCGGTCGTCGTCCAAGGGCACGATGAGGGCCTCCTCCTCCGCCTCCGGCGAGGGGGCCGGCTCCACCTCCTCGCGCTCTCTGCGGGGGGGGCGGCGCGAGGGAGGGCCGGGGGCAGGGCAGCGGCATGGCACGCGGCGGAGGCAACGCACGTGTTCGTGAACGGGCACGGCAGCGTACGGCACATCCGCTGACGCCCGGAGCCGCGGCAGATCAGCCGACCACCAGAGACGCACCAACCGCCGTCGGTTACACATCAACCGCCGTCGGTTACACATCCCAACTACCGTCGGTTACACATCCCAACCGCCGTCGGTTACGCATCCCAACCGCCGTCGGTTACACATCCCAACCGCCACCGGGTGTAACCGCCATCCATGACACACCACCGGCGGCAGGCACCGCGCACCCGGCAGCCCTGCGTGATCGAGCGCCCACCGTCACCGCTGCGCCGTCTGCTGCGTCACCGACCGCCGTGGGCGTGTGACCGGTCTGCCAACGATGGGGCTGGTGTGCAGCCAACGGCGGTGGGATGCAAGCGATCGCGGGCGTTGTGGTGCAAAGCCGGGCCAAAGGGGCCCAGGGCTCGTGAGACACCCCAAACCGGATGTGCAGACGTATGAAAACATGGATTCGAGCCACAGGCAGAGTTCTCCTTCAGGGGGGGGGGATGGGGGGCTGGAACCCAAAAGTCCAAAAGTACGTGTACCAAAAACAGCCCAAATCAACATTTCCTTTTGTAAAATTTCATGTTTTCCCACTATGAAATCCGGGTCCGAGGGGGGGGGGGGGGTGTTAGAATTCCCCCACCCCCGAATGGTGACTCGTGAACTGTCACGTGTGTGTTGGTGGAGACACGGTCAGCACAACGGGCAGCACATCCAGTCACAAGAAGGAGAGAAAAGCTTATCAAGAGCCGAACACGGCCCTTGGCGCCCTTCGCAAAAGGTCGAAAGAAATAGGCACTCAGAAACCCCCCACCAGAGTTTTGCTTAAAGGGGGGGGGGGGGGGCTGTGGGGGGTGGGTGGGTGGGGCTGTGGGGGGGACCCCCCCCCCGGAGGAGACCCTGAGTTGTTAGAGGCGCCGAAGGCGCCGAAGAAATTGTTTGGCCTAAACTGACTTGTGCCGAAGGCGCCAGAGAAAATTTTTTTGATTGGCTGAAGACCTGGAGAAAAATTTTGCCCAAACACTTAAGAGGGGGGGGGGTCTAAGGGGGTGGGTGGTGTCAGACCCCCCCCCAACCCCCCCCGCGCAGGAGATATTGAGTTGTTAAGCAAACCTCTGCCCCCCACCCCCACACCCCAGCCCCCGCGCAGGAGATGTTGAGTTGTTAAGCAAACCTCTGCCCCCCACCCCCACACCCCAGCCCCCGCGCAGGAGATGTTGAGTTGTTAAGCAAACCTCTGCCCCCCACCCCCACACCCCAGCCCCCGCGCAGGAGATGTTGAGTTGTTAAGCAAACCTCTGCCCCCCACCCCCACACCCCAGCCCCCGCGCAGGAGATGTTGAGTTGTTAAGCAAACCTCTGCCCCCCACCCCCACACCCCAGCCCCCGCGCAGGAGATGTTGAGTTGTTAAGCAAACCTCTGCCCCCCATCCCCACACCCCAGCCCCCCCGCAGGAGATGTTGAGTTGTTAAGCAAACCTCTGCCCCCCATCCCCACACCCCAGCCCCCCCGCAGGAGATATTGAGTTGTTAAGCAAACCTCTGCCCCCCACCCCCACACCCCAGCCCCCGCGCAGGAGATGTTGAGTTGTTAAGCAAACCTCTGCCGCCCACCCCCACACCCCAGCCCCCGCGCAGGAGATGTTGAGTTGTTAAGCAAACCTCTGCCCCCCATCCCCACACCCCAGCCCCCCCGCAGGAGATATTGAGTTGTTAAGCAAACCTCTGCCCCCCACCCCCACACCCCAGCCCCCCCGCAGGAGATGTTGAGTTGTGAAGCAAACCTCTGCCCCCCATCCCCACCCCAGCCCCCCCGCAGGAGATGTTGAGTTGTTAAGCAAACCTCTGCCCCCCACCCCCACACCCCAGCCCCCGCGCAGGAGATGTTGAGTTGTGAAGCAAACCTCTGCCCCCCATCCCCACACCCCAGCCCCCCCGCAGGAGATGTTGAGTTGTTAAGCAAACCTCTGCCCCCCATCCCCACACCCCAGCCCCCCCGCAGGAGATATTGAGTTGTTAAGCAAACCTCTGCCCCCCACCCCCACACCCCAGCCCCCGCGCGGGAGATGTTGAGTTGTTAAGCAAACCTCTGCCCCCCACCCCCACACCCCAGCCCCCGCGCAGGAGATGTTGAGTTGTTAAGCAAACCTCTGCCCCCCACCCCCACACCCCAGCCCCCGCGCAGGAGATGTTGAGTTGTGAAGCAAACCTCTGCCCCCCATCCCCACACCCCAGCCCCCCCGCAGGAGATGTTGAGTTGTTAAGCAAACTCTGCCCCCACCCCCACACCCCAGCCCCCCCGCAGGAGATGTTGAGTTGTTAAGCAAACCTCTGCCCCCCACCCCCACACCCCAGCCCCCGCGCAGGAGATGTTGAGTTGTTAAGCAAACCTCTGCCCCCCACCCCCACACCCCAGCCCCCGCGCAGGAGATGTTGAGTTGTTAAGCAACACCCTGGCCACAGACGGAGAACAACGGGCAGAGGGGGTGGACATCCACAAGGCATGGCGCCGTTCGCAGAAGGGGGGGCAGCCATCGGGACACAACGCCGGCGCATTCCGGGGGCCACCGCTCACGGTCCTCTTGATAGATCAGGTACTCCAACGCCGCCGCCTCGTCCCTCCGCTTGCGATGCCGCGCGAGGGCACACAGCACCGCCGCGCCGACGCAGGGGACGACGACCAAAGCGGCCACGAGCGCGATCCACCACTGCGACATGAACGTGCGACCCTCGGCCTCGGCCCTGCGTTGGAGCCTTGCGTAGGCCGTCCTGGGCCCCTGCCCCCTGAGCCCCCCAAAACAACACCTGCCACAAGACCACAAATGCGGGCAGCAATTCCGTGGTCTGCCAAGCTCAGCAACCCACCCACCCAAAAAGGCGGACACCCCCCCCCCCCGGGGGGTAGGCCCTGGGCACGCGGGTACCCCCCGTGTGACATTCCGTCGGGTTGTTGCTCCTTCACGGGGCCCTGGACAGTCACCCGTTCTCCCCTTCGCATGTTGCGTCGGGTCGCTGCGTTCTGTCGGCCGCTGCGGCCGGTGCTCTTGCGGGTGTCGTTTCCGCGTTCGCGGAGCCCAGTGGCTGGTGTGCCGGGGCTGTGCTGGATGTGGCGGGATGTGCCGTTTGCGCGTCAGCGGCGCCCAATAGTTGGCGTATTGGGGGTTGTGCTGGTGGTTGTGGGGGTCGTTTGACTGTTTTTGCTGCCCACGCGCCTCTGTCCACAGGCCGTCCACAACTTGCCTCGCTGTGTTTTCGTGTGCGTGAGGCCCGGGTGCCCTGCTCCCCCCTCCCCCGCGCCCCTCATTGGGGGGGGGGGGGTCCGGCCCGCGCAGCCCCCAGGGCAGACCCCCCCCCCCCCCACAACACGCGCCCGTGGGACGCCACAAAGTGCTCGGACCCGCTGTTTGGCAATCGCGGATTTTGGCGGGGGGTCTAGCGGCCGAGGGCCCACATTCGTTTTGTGTTGTTTGGCGGAGGCCGATGGGTGTGTGTACTCAGAACTGCTCGGAATTCCGTGAAGACCTCAAGAATGCACCAGAAATATAAGCCAACGTTTGACCGCACTTTGGCTGCTTGGCACCCCCGCCCCCCCCCCCCCCCCCCAAAGCGGGAAGGGCAGGAGCCTCAGAGGCGGCCCCAGCAGCGGTTAGGAGGGCGGTTGGAGGAGGTTGCCAAGGCGGGGGGGGGGCGGTTACTGTCGGTTACACACTGCCATTGAGGCCGGCACTTGGCGTCAGGGGGACAGTGGCTGGGCATAGGCTGGGCGCCCGGGAGGGGGGGGGGTACCTGCCCCCGTTGCAATGCATCCCTGCCCCCCCCCCCCGCACCCTCCGCCCCCGCTCCTCCGCTCACCCCCCCACACACACAATGAGAACCCCCTCCCCCCCCCCCACACACACACATCAGCGGGACATACGCCTGAACCGTCGTCCTCATCGCCGCAGCGGATGCTGAGGGTCAGGGCCCCATGTGTCAGCACAGTGGGCGCGCCAAAGGCGGCCGAGCACGTGCAGGAGGCAGGACAACCGCAGCGGACGGTGGCCGAGGCGCTGCGGGAGGAGGTGAGTGAAGCGTAGGCCAGAATAGTGTACGTCCGTGAGCCTGCGAGACATGCGGAGGAGGCGGGGGAGGACGGGGGAGACCGGCGTGCCCCGGGGCGGCGGTTGGTGGCGGTTGGTGGCGGTTGGCGGGTACGGGCGGGTGCGACGAGGATTGGATAGCGGCCCCAGAGCCCGAGAGACGAGGAGCAGAGGGGCGAGGCAATGAGGGGCAGAGGGGACGACAGGAGGGTGACCGGGGGGACGTTCCCTGTGGAAGGAAGGCGCGGGGCCCTGCCCGGGCCCCAGTCCCGAGAGACATGCCGTACGGAGGTACGGAGGGGCTGGGCGACGGTCCCTGCCTCCGTGACGCTGTGAGTGCGGGGGGGGGGGGGGGGCAGGGGTTTTTTTTAATTCAGAAAAAAAAAAGCTGGGGTGTCCGGTGGTCAGCAAAATCTGCACAGCTCCAACCGATGGCACTGAAGGGGTACCCGACGGCGGTTGGAGTGCAACCGACGGCGGTTGGAGGGTAACCGACGGCGGTTGGAGGGTAACCGACGGCGGTTGGAGGGTAACCGACGGCGGTTGGAGGGTAACCGACGGCGGTTGGAGGGTAACCGACGGCGGTTGGAGGGTAACCGACGGCAGCTGGGGGGTAACCGACGGCGGTTGGAGTGCAACCGACGGCGGCTGGAGGGTAACCGACGGCGGCTGGAGAGTAACCGACGGCGGTTGGAGGGTAACCGACGACGGCTGGAGAGTAACCGACGGCGGCTGGAGAGTAACCGACGGCGGTTGGAGGGTAACCGACGGCGGCTGGAGAGTAACCGACGGCGGTTGGAGGGTAACCGACGGCAGCTGGGGGGCAACCGACGGCGGTTGGAGACAAAGGGCTGCTACCAGGCCAAGACCACGTGTTTTAACGAAAACTAAAATTTGTCCCCTAAAACAACCGCCTGGTAGGGGCACTCGCTGCATTGCGTGCGGAGGGGGTGCGGAGCCGGGGCGGACCTGCAAACGCACTGATGTTCTCTGCAATGTCCACGTACACGGGCCCCTCGACGACCACTGCGGAGGCTGAGTGGAGGGTGTCGGGGGCCTCGAACTGCGTCAGGTTCTCCAGCATCAGCGTGACGTCGGTCGAGAAGTTCAACGTCCCAGCCATCGTCAAATGGCCTGCGGCAGCGGGGGGACAGGCAGTGCACAAGGGCAGGGGCAACCGGGCTTTCGTTTCCGGAGGGGGGGGAGGGTCGATACAGCCCCTCTGGCTAGCCCCCCCCCCTCCAAAAGGGCTCAGTTGAGGGTCCCCCAAAATCCTACTGAGACTGACCCCCGGGCCCCAGAGGTGACCTGGACTTAAAATTCGGCAAAAAATGAAAATGGGGTGGAATCAGCGCGTCGAGGGGGTTCAGAAAAGTCATCATTTGCCATGCATTTGGTGAAGAAAAAAATGGACCATTTTCAATGCTCAAAAAATGTTTTTTGGCGCCAGACTTCATAATAACTGATTAATGGTGCCTGTCAATTGAGCCCTTTTCCTGAAACACCCCCCTCCGTTTTCGGGGGCTCTATCGCCCCCCCCCCCCGTCCCCCGGAAACGAAAATCCGCCTTCCCAACGCATCCCAACTGCCACCCAAGGGGCGATCCAAGGGAGGGAAGCGCGGGTAGGCCTACTTACGGGACGTGCAACACGTCGTCATTTGTTGGGATCACACGTGTGGCTCGGTGGCCGATGTGGAATCACCTGATCAGGACGTCGCAATGGTGTCATCCGCGCTCACCGCCACCGAGCTCACCAACCCACCGAACCAGGTCTTTGGGGTCTGGAAAAATGGGGGAAATGGGGGGGAAATGGGGGGAAATGGGGGGGAAATGGCGGGAAATGGGAAAAATGGACAAAAATGGGGGGCAATGGGAAAAATGGAGGAAAATGGGGGGAAATGGGGGGAAATGGGGGAAATGGACAAAAATGGGGGGAAATGGGGGGGAAATGGGTTTCATGAACAAATCAAGATGGAAAATGTAGGAACAACTTCCAGAGTGGGAGGGAAATGGGGGGGAATTGGAGGAAAATAGGGGGAGTTGAGAGAAAAATGGGACGGAACACCCAGTCGTCACCGTCCCATGATTCCCATTTTAATGGGGGGGTCGAAGACCTTTCCCCCCAGTTCCCTTTGTAAACATCAGCCCACTGCACTCAGCGGTGGGAAAATGGGGATTGTTGCCACTCACCGACCCTCACTGCCGCGGCGGCTGGTGCGGGTACTTGCACTTGTCTCGGTTCAGATGCCATGCATCACGTGGTGCCCCCTCGTATCGGTGCTGCATGCGGGTGCGACCATGCGCCCCCTTGTACTGCGCCGCTGCCACGCGGGCCCCGGCCGTCAACAGCCTCCCCAACGGGCACCGCGATGACATCAAATGGCTTGTGGCATGGCCTAAAACCACCAAAGAACCGGGGCCTCTACGCTCTGTAATGGAGTGATCCGAGGAAGAGGTTGCCGGTTTGCGTTGGGCCAATTCCGGGGAACTCGAACATTTCATAGAACTCAGGTGCGTGCGCTTCTGGAAATGCACCGATGGTTGTTACCGGGGGGGGGGCGGGGGGATATTGCGTGCGGGGGAACATATACATCTACAAATTCTGGCGCGGCAAAATCTGTGCCACTTCTGAAAAATGGGCGAACATATTGTGTGCGGTTCCCGGTAATTGCTCAAGAGAAACAGTGGGCGCTTGCTGTTATTACCCGCACAAATCCTTAGCAACACCGAACAAATTGCGTACAAAGTTTTCATACCGAATTTGAATTGCAGAAATTCCAGCTTTGCATAGTCCCCCCCCCCCCCGGGTAAATCACTTATGGTGCCCCCCCAAAAAGCGAAAAGATCTTTTGCTGCAACCCCCCCCCCCCCCCTAAAGATCCACTCTCAGCAAATCTCTTACCGTACGGCATGGGGGGACGACAGGACTGGGCGCCTTTGAACGTGCCCACACCGGCCACACACGAGGGGCGGGCGGGGGGGCGCGGAATCCCTTTCTGGCCCCGCCCCAGGGATGCATTAGAACGGGGGCAGGTACCCCCCCCCCAGGGCGCCCAGCCTACGCCCAGCCACTGTCCCCCTGACGCCAAATGCACGCCCTAAAGGCATGTGTAACCGACAGTAACCGCCCCCCACCCGCTTCGGCAACCTCCTCCAACCGCCTGCCTAACCGCCTCTGGTGCCGCCTCCGAGGTCCCTCCCCTTCTGATGCAGCCCTGCCCCAGCCCCCCTCCCCTTTGCAAGGGGGGGGGGGGGGGGCGCACCTCCCTGGGCCTCCGTGCACGTGGCAAAGGCGTAGATGCTGTCGGAGGCCAGCTGCACGTCGCCGTCCATTGTGCCGCAGGAGTACAGCGTCGCGTTGGTGCCGTGGGCCGTCCAGCAGCCGGTCGCCGCCGCGGCGGCCCGCGTCCGGCGGGGGGCCCCGGGGGCCACGACGTCGAGTTGGGCCCAGGGGAAGCCCAGTGCCGCGGCGTTGGGGGAGCGGAAGGCGCCGTGGCCCGCCACGCGGGGCTCCTTGGGGCACCCGAGCCCTGCGGAAGGGGACGCCCGGCGGATGGCGGGGGGGGCGGACGCGGGGGCGGGGGCCGATGCGGAGCTGAGGCCGTGGGGGGGGGGGGGGGGTGGCGTTGGGAAGAGGCCGGTGCCGATGGTCGACTGCCGTACCCCCGCTCCCCCTCCCGGTGCGAGAACAGCAGCGGGTGCTGCCACCTGCGTTGCCCTTTGCCCTCCTTCGCCCTTTCTAAATACCCCCCCGTGTGACATTCCGTCGGGTGGCTGTTTCTTTACGGGGCCCTGGACAGTCACCCGTTCTTCCCTTCGCATGTTGCGTCGGGTCGCTGCGTTCTGTCGGCCGCTGCGGCCGGTGCTCCTGCCGGTGTCGTTTCCGCGTTCGCGGAGCCCAGTAGTTGGTGTGCCGGGGCTGTGCTGAATGTGGCGGGATGTGCCGTTTGCGTGTCAGCGGCGCCCAATAATTGGCGTATTGGGGGTTGTGCTGGTTGTTGTGGGGGTCGTTTGACTGTTTTTGCTGCCCACTGCCTCTGTCCACAGGACGTCCATAGCCTGCCTCGCTGTGTCCTCCTTCGCCCTTTCTAAATACCCCCCCCTCCCCCGTGTCAGAGCAACACCGGGCGCTGTTTCCGTCGAAATTTGGAGTTTCGGTGGTGTTCTCGGGGGCGGGGGCGTGCGGGGCCGTGGGGACGCCCTCCGCACGCCCCCGCGCCGCACGGCACGACGGCCACGAGTGAGCGCGGGGGTCGCGTGCGCATCGGAGGGACCGCACGGGACACGCTGCGCGGAGCGCCATCGCCGCGCCCCCGTGCCATCGAAGTGCCCATCGGGTGCCCCCCCGTCGCAGGACATCCCAGGGCCCAAAAGCCGCCGTTGGGGAGGGGTCCCCTACCGCCGGTTGGGGGGTTGCCCAATTGGACGCCCCCTGAGACGTGCCCGGCGGACGTCCGGTGGTGCGGCGGAGTGCGGGAGGGGGCGGTGGTGGGGGGGGGGGGGGGTCAGGGATGGCCCCCAGGCCCCCCTCACACGCCCCCGCCACAGCCCCGCCCTCGTCCGGAGGTCCGTTCCCCCACAAAACCGGACTGTTCATGAGCCCGTCCCCCGGTCGTGTGCGAGGCACGGCCGCTTCCGTCAGAACGGGGGTTTGGCGACGCGCCGCCCTCCGCCGCCGGTCCCGCCGCCTCCCGCGTGGGGCCCCGCGCGCGCGCGCGCGACAGAGGCCGGGGAGCTCCGCTACGCCGCTCCCGGTGTCGGTGCGGGGGGTTACCCCCTCCGCCCCCCCCCCCCCGGGCCAGTCCAAGGGCTGGGGCGTGCCATGCCCCCATGCCCCCGCGCCACATCGCCCGCATGTCAAGTCGGAGGGGGTGTCGGTGCGGTCCGTCATTCGGAGGTCCGGAGGTGTTGCAGACGCGGCGCCGGTCCCTTTCGGTTTGAGAGGGACGTGGGCGGGGGGGGGGGGGCGACGGGCCGCAGCCCTGTCAGTCCCGCACAGGACTGTTCGGCGACGCCCCCCCCCCCAGGCCCCATCCGTTGGACGCGAACCCCCCCCCCCCCCCCGTGTGACATTCCGTCGGGTTGTTGTTTCTTTACGGGGCCCTGGACAGTCACCCGTTCTCCCCTTCGCATGTTGCGTCGGGTCGCTGCGTTCTGTCGGCCGCTGCGGCCGGTGCTCTTGCTGGTGTCGTTTCCGCGTTCGCGGAGCCCAGTCGTTGGTGTGCCGGGGCTGTGATGAATGTGGCGGGACGTGCCATTTGCGCGTCAGCGGTGCCCAATAATTGGCGTATTGAGGATGTGCTGGTTGTTACCGGGGTCGTTTGACTGTTTTTGCTGCCCACACACCTCCGTCCTCCGGCCGTCGTCCGTAGCCTGCCTCGCTGTGTTTCTGTGTGCGTGAGGCCCCGGTGCCCTGTTCCTCCACGCGCTGTCCCGGCGTTCCGTCATTGTTGGACCACCGTTGGACGCGAAGCCCCCCCCCCCCCCGCCCTTCGTTTTGAAGGGCAGGGCCTGAGTGGCGATCGGGAGGGGGAAGGGCACCCCCCGCCCCCCCCCCCCCTCCGTCCGTGACATTCCGTCGAGTTGCTGCCTCTTTACGGGGCCCTGGACAGTCCCCCGTCCTCCCCTTCGTCTGCTGCGTCGGGTCACCGTCTGCTGACGTCCTTACGGTCGTTGGTGACCGCTGTGTCGGGGTCATGCCGGGTGGCCTGCGTTCTGGTGGTCCGCCAGGCACTCCCGGTGCGCCGTGGCAGTGCGTTGTGGTTGTCCTCCAGGGCCCTGGACGGTCGCCCGTATTTCCGTCCGCGTGCCGCGTCGGGTCACCCCCACCCTCGACCGACCCCTCGGGCAGGGGGGATTGCAGTGGCAACCCCCCGCCCCCCTGGCCTGGGCAGTTGGGAGGGGGGGGGGTCGCATGCTCAGACCCCCCCCTCGGGCCCGGTGCCCCCGGGTCGCGCGCTCAGACCAGGCCTGGTGCCCCCCCCCCCCCCTCCCCCCAGACCATACCCCTCGTTGCTCCTTTAAGACACCCCCTTCCCCCTCCCGCACATCCTCCACCGGCCATACCTCGGGGGGTAGTGGACCGCAGTCTCCCGGGGACCAGCTTGATTGTGCCCTGGCCCCGCACGCACGCGTCCAGCAGCAGGTCGTCGATCACCTGCGGAGGGGGCGGGGGGGGGGCACCTAACCGCAGGGGGAGAGGCAGAGGAAGGCACGGGCACCACCGGTCGCTCTCTCTCACGGCGTTCTCTGCACCATGGTACATGTGTGTGTGTGTGTGTGTGTGGACATGCACACGCGATGGGAACCGCGAAACAAGACCAAAGCAAGAAAAGCGGTGAAAGAAAACTCCTTAGGAGCTGCAGAGCTGTCCTAGACGTCTTTCGGTCGCGAAAAAGAAAGACACTCAGAAATATCCGAAAAATAGACACACACGCACCCGGCCTGTATGCGTGTGTGTGTGGAGTCCCAGTTACGGACGGGGCTTCCTGCCTTTCCAACACAGCACTGGCTTTCATAGCTGACCATGGGATTGAAGGGCGGCGGGGCTTGGTAGCTAAAGAGACAGTGTGGTCTAACCAGAAGCGAACGCTGTTGGTCTATTGTCCGGGTTCCTGGTGAGGGGTAACAGAGGGCAGGGACAAGGGACAGGGGCGAACCCACCCTGAAGTAAATTTGCAGAGCCTTACGCTCTGTCTGCTATGCAGGCGTGACCGCGGGCTTGCCCAAGGCTGCATCTGAGCTGCAGACCCTGTTTCTCCTCACACAGAAAGGCGCCTAGTGTAGGCGGGACATGCTACTGTTTTTGTTCTGCTTTGCACCTGACGAGATTTAGTACATCCAGGCCGGCTTTCTCTGTGCTCTGTTTGTCGCCAAAGTGTGTGTGTGTGGCGTAGAGAGGCCTGAGGTCGCGTGAAACCGTGTGCCGTTCGTTTGTGCGTGCTATATCTGCCGTACCTGTCCTGCCCCGTCAACGACCGCGAAGGCCAGAGGGACAATCTGGGTACTTGGGGGGTGCCGTCTGTGCTTGCGTGCGTATAATGTGTTGTGGTGGGTGATGTGTCAGTGGTTGAGTCACCGGGCTCGTGCCATGATGGCGCCGGTTCGATTCCCGCTGCCTGCATGGCCCTGCTGCCGAAGAGAAGGCAAGAAGAAGGCAGTACACACACACACACACACAATATGTATGCAGAAACACACACACAAACACACACTCTCTCTGTATCTCTCTCTCTCTCTCTCTCTGGCAACACACACATGTGCACGTGTGTACACGGGGACTGCGCGCAAAATCCCTGGTACACTGACCAGTTAAGGGTTCAGCCATGGGCACGAAATCCACAACCCTGTCCGGTGGACCAGAGATTTTGGGAACAGTGTCAGTGTACACGCATGTATGTATTTACACAGACAACAGCACCATATTATAGAGGAGGGCCTGCATGGGTCTGTGGGCCAGCTGTCTTACTGACGACGCGCTCTGCCTCCCTCTCCCCTGCGAAGGGCGAGCTGCCGGTGCCCTCCTGCAGATGAGCCCTCGCCCAGACCAGAGCCTCTGTGCTGGAGACGATTGTGAGCATTCCGTTCCTGTGCGGCCATGCCGCTCCACCGTGCGCCCCGGAGGGCACGTGCGCTTGGTCGGCGCCACTACAAGAATGGGGGGGGTCCCTGGGCCTCTTCACTGTGTATTTACACAGAACTGAGCAGAAAGAGAGAGAGTTTGTGTGTGAGTGGGTGTGCACATGAATGCCATTGTGTATAGAGCAGAGACACAGAACTGTGCAGTAGTGACCGGGCAGGGGGGTTGTGCGCGCAAAATCCCCGGTTACAAAAGCCGGCTGGCCCTCGGGATTCGAACCAACCGACAGTGCAGATGACGTGTCGCACTCAGCCAACTACAGTAGGTATTTTTGAAGCACACAATGGTTATGCTCTGGTATCCTTCTTGCACTACGGTGCTTGCCACTCAGGTACCTTCGGGGATGTTGTGCTGGGGAGTTTATGGTATAAATTGGGCCTGCGCACAAAATCCGCGGCACACTGACCGGACTCCACGGGGGCGGGGGGGTGCCGTCTGGTGACGCATGCACCCCTCCACCCCCCACGCCCCCACGCCCACACCCGGACCCACAAACATACGGAAGGGGCGTGGCACACAGGCACTCGTCACATCGGCGGTTCCATGCCCGGATCTCATGCACGGGGGCACGCCACACCGAACACACGTTAGATGCCGCGGGGCGTGTCTCAACACAACCGTCCCCAAGAAACACACGCACGAGGGCCCACACACACGCCTGTGAGGCCTCTGCTCTCACCCGCACCGCCCATCAAGGGACAGGTACCCCCGCAGCACCGCCGACATGCGCGTGGTGCCGAGGGTATGGGCCCCTCCCTCCGTCCATCCACCGCCCCGGCGAGGGCTGTACGTATACGCGCATACGCGTGCACGTGTATACGTGTACGCGTATATGCGCATACGCGTATGCGTCCTGGACACATCGCGAAAACGTGTATACATGCCCTTGTGCACGGGTAAACACCGTTAGTGGACCGTTTTTAGGGAAGGGGGCCCAAGTATCCCAAAGATTGTCTCTTCGCGTCTACAACATGCGACAGTGTCTACAATTAGCAGGCCGTGTCTGCTTGTGATGAACAGCGTCTGCAGACCTTCGCCAGGTAAGTGTATGTCGACAAACTATGCACAGTGTCCACAGACTGTTCATATGCGCGTAAACATATCTCTCGGGGACGGACAGGAATATGCCAACACGGAGCGTTTTCAGGGATCGCCGTGATTGTTGCCTTGTTTGTGCCCGCTGAGTGTCCCAAAGGGGGGGGGGTATGTGGGGTATATTCGGAAAGCCACTGAAAAGGGCTGTTTGGAACACCCCACGTTTGCATGCTGTGCTGACGACATGTTGGAGATTTTTGTCTTTTTTGGACAGTGCCTGTGTTGCTTGCTGCCTCTTTTTGTCAACAGACAGCCACCATGTCCGGATATATATACCAAGGCTTCCATTGGAATCATGCTCAAAACTGCAAGGAAAATACGTGTATACGTACACATCTGGCCGCAGCCCACAGCCCGTTCAATGGCAGGGCATACCTCCCACTCGGCGCCGCTGTCGATCATGACGCCGGTCCCAAACGGGACAGCGGCGCTGCTGCCGAAGGTCAGCGTGGCCCCGACGCCCGTCACCATCGTCACGGCGGAGGTCACTGCGTACCAGAGGGCGACGGGGCGTTGACTGGACGTCCTCCCTCTGCCCCCGCCCCCCACATCCCCCGAAGCCTCAGACCCGCACTGACGGGGGCAGGGGGGGGGGGAGTTCTTAAAGGGAGAGGTGGTGGGGGGTTGGGGGGTCCTGGAATCCAAAAGTCCAAAAGTTTGTGTCCCAAAAATAGCCCAAATCAATATTTCGTTTTGTAAACTTTCATTTTTTCCCACAATGAAATCCGGGTCCAAGGGGGGGGGGTGTTAGGCCCCCACCCCACACCCCCTCCCGGAGACGCTGATTTGTTAACCAAACCTCTGGGGGGGGGGGGGGGTCGCAGTGGACGGGGGCGGGGGCAGAGCACTGGTCATGGGGGCGGGGGTTTTACACATGATGGAGACCGGTTGGCGGGAGAGACAGCACTGCGGCAGCCGCCGGTCGAGCCGGGGAAACGGGGCCATTGAGTCCTGAGCTGAATGACAGCCCTTCGCCAGCGGGAGTGCGGGTGTGGGGGATGGAGTGGACGGGCTGGCGTAGTTGAGAGGACTTGGGGGTTTGAGGGGGTGGGGGTCAGTCGGGGCCACCCCGTGGCAGGCCAGTGCTCCGAGACCCCCCTGCTGCCACCTCTCGCTCTCGCCTCCGTGGACATCACGAAGTGGAGCAGGGGGGGGGGGGGGGCTGGAGGGGAGGTGAGGGGGGGTGTTGCTGATGTGCTGCTCTGCTCCCTTGTGCAAGGGGGGAGGGGGGGGTTGCCGATGCGCGCGCGATGCTTACCCGGCCCATCGCTCGCCTTCCCCATCTGTTCACCAATCACCACCAGAGAGAGGGGGGGGGGGTCCCCAAGGGGGGGCATCCCAAGAGAGGGGGAGGGAGGTGGGGGTCCACGTCCCCAGACCCACGGAGTGGACCCCCTCCCCCCTACCACTGCCAGCTGTTAGCTGAAGCTTGCTCTGCTAGGTAAAGCCCTGTTGTCGCCTCTGAGATGGCGTGCCAACCTTAGGGGGTTCTAAGGGGAAGGGGTGTACAACCGCAAGCACGGGCCGTGGTGGCCCACCTCCCCCCGTGGCGCGCACGTCCGTCGGCGATCCGGCGGTGCAGCCTCTCTGCTCCTGCTCCTGCTCCCTCCCTACCCTTCCCCCTGTCCCTTCCACCCGCCCTTGCGGTTCCAATAGAACAAGGGTTATCAAGAAAAGTTCAGTGTGTATGTATGCGTGTTGTATGTGTGTAAGCGCGCGTGTGTGTTTATGCTTATACGGTATCCCTCCTCCCCTGCACGTCAATTGGCCATCCAACGGTGCATCCTTTCCCAGCTAGCACGGCAGTCGGCAATCCTGCGGTGCTGGCCCCTCCTTCCCTACACGTCAGTTGGCGATCCAACGGTGCATCCCTTCCCTGCTGTGTATGTCCCTTCCCGCTCCCCTCCCGTTCCTGTTCCCTCCTGCATGCTGTGTCCCGCCGGCGACGAAGTCCTCCCCCCCGTTGGAAGGGGGAGTTGGTTGCCCCGACACGGGGAAGTGGAACCGTGCTGGTTCCCAGTAGGTGGTTCTCCCTTCCCTAACCCTTCAATCATAGTACCACGGCCAACCGCCACTGCTCGCTGCCGGCTGTGTGGCCGAGCGGTTAACCCCTGCATTGCCGTCTGGTTAGGCGGGGGTTCGATTCCTGTCTCCCCCCCTACAGTACCAGAAGTAACAGGGTTACCGGTGAGTGTAATGCATGTATTGTATGTGTTTGTGGGATTGTGAATGTGTGCGTGCACGTGTGTATGTATTTATGCATGTATGTATTCCAGCCCGACCTTACTTACCACTGTTTTCAGTTACCGGGTATGGGGCGTGTGCGTATGTATGTACCATCCATTTTCTTTGCGCTCGTGTTCGACTGGGGTCGTCACTCCTAATGCTTTGAGTGCTCTGTTCTTGGACTCTGGACCCTGGACTCTGGACCCTGGACCCTGGACCCTGTGCCCTGTGCTCTGAGCTGTGTTCTCTGTGCGCTCGCCGCGCAATGTGTCCTGCTTGCCCCTCGCTGTGCACACTGTGCACCTCGCATAACCGCCAACCAGTGAACATGTGCGTATGTATGTATGTATGTAAATATTGTGTATTACGGTGTCACATGTACCTTACAGCACGGCCCCCACACTCCCTTTCATTCTCTATCCCTCTCTCTTTCTTTCTACAACCAGCAACAATATCCTCCCCCGGGTGGTAGGGGAGGACTTGACAGCGCCGACATGGGGATCCGGGACTCCGTCGCTTCCCGGCAGGTGGTCTTCCCTTCCCAACCCCCCCCCCTTGTGCGACACTGTAGGCAGCCGGATTCTTCCTTCCCGCGTGGCCTTTACGTGGCCTTTACGTCCAACAACACATGCACGACCGCACTAGGAGGCGTGTGTGCCCCGCCTGCCAGCCACGTGGTTGGGGGGTGTGTGAGGTGCGCCTGCGCCCGGCTTCCCCGGAGGGGCAACCCGTGGGCCCATAAGGCCCTCTTCGGTGCGGGAAGGATAGCCCAAAGCCCAAAGCCCGTACCACTGCAGTGATCAGGCTCGGTTCGGGCTCTACATCGGAGGCAGACCGACGGGCCGGGCGGCCCCTGGCCCCCGGGGGCAGACTGACCCCCGCGTTCCCCGCGGAGGTCCCCCAGGCACTCGCTGTCCCGCAGACCCCCCGTGTGGTCACGCGCTGTGGCCCAGAGGGCGAGGCACATGCCGCACACCCCAGCGGGACCCATAATGCCAGACCCACTTCTCGCCCCATTTTGAAGCCGAATCCGCCCAAACGCACACCCTCTTGCGCGTGGGGGGGGGGGGCGGGTCGTTGCAGTCCCACATCCATCGTGCTTCAGCGGGGCCCAGTGGGGGAGGGGGGGGGGGCGGTAGAGGCTGAGGCCCCCGGGCGGTCAGCCACGCGGTACGACGAGCGCATGCAGAGCGACGGCCACTGCAGCGTCGGTTGGGGTGGGGGGGGGGGTGGGTCTGCAGCCGCCATCTTCCTCCGGGTCTCCGACCTCAGCGAACGCGGGCAGACATACCGACGAAGGGGCCTTGGAAGCCGGCGGCCGAGCCTTCCGCCATGACGAACTCCATGGGCCTGGGGTAGGGGGCATGACGAGCGCATGGGCGTATGAGAGGGGCGTCGGGGGGGCGGGAGGGGAGAGGGGGGGGCAAAGCACGCGTCGATGGGCCCATCGGGCGATGCCTTGTGGTGGGGGAGTGTGTGGGGGGGGGGGGGACGCCCCAGAGGGTACGTTTGCCCGGCGCGCGCCCGGCATCCAGATGAATGTTCCGGCCGTTTATCACAATGCATTACTCCCAAACAGCACCCCCT
>OZ038402.1:18070666-18110551 GCA_964036045.1 Eutreptiella sp. 'Long Island Sound 2002' | reverse complement strand
GAGAGAGAGAGAGAGAGAGAGAGAGAGAGAGAGAGAGAGAGAGAGAGAGAGAGAGAGAGAGAGAGAGAGAGAGAGAGTGAGAGAGAGAGAGAAGAGAGGAGAGAGAGAGAGACATAGAGAGACACAGAGAGGCATAGAACGGGTAGGAATGCAGTTGGCTACCGCCGCTTGCGCGTTGAGCTCTCACACACATGCGTTGCTGAAGGCATCAGAGCTCAGACTCCTAGCATGAAACAACGAGTCCGTCAGATAATCCACTGGCGATTCATCTACTGTGACACGGTGAGCGGTCAAGTCACAAGTATAC
Source organism: Eutreptiella sp. 'Long Island Sound 2002' (assembly GCA_964036045.1). Taxonomy (NCBI): domain Eukaryota; phylum Euglenozoa; class Euglenophyceae; order Eutreptiales; family Eutreptiaceae; genus Eutreptiella; species Eutreptiella sp. 'Long Island Sound 2002'. The sequence continues at coordinate 18,110,244 of OZ038402.1, read as the reverse complement.
ATCCCACCGTCTTTGACGGCATGTGGACTCTTCACATGGTATAATATATGTTGTACCTACCCGCCACACAGATCCGGTCCGTCTGGCCGAGCACTTCTGGATGAGTCAACTCTACTATGTGTATCTTCAGGATCCGAGAAATCAATTGGCTGAAACAGTCTGCGAGCTGCCACTCCTTCTGGATGGTTGGCCAACGAGGTGCCAGCTGTAAGCAAGCTGGAAGGGAGCACCGAGGTGATGTGTGAAGTGGATGCAGGCCAGAGGTTTTGGCTGACAAAATACGGTCCAAACAAGGGGATTGTGTGTGATTGCCATTGCTGCCATTGCTGTACATATCTGAAGCACCATGTGTGGAGTGCTCTTTGACCTGCGCCCCACCACTGGCCAAGCTACAGCTTGTCTTGTGCGACGTCCACTTGGAGTTTGTCCATAGCATGGGTTGCAGCTTCAGCTATTTTAACAGGATTTGGGCATCCGGGTTGCCCATCATGGGCCTGGATACCACCCAAGTGCACTCTGCATGCTTTCCTTTGATGGGTCAGTGGCCATCCTGACATTTACATTGCTGCATCACGTGTGTGTACGACGTTGCCTGGGTCTTTGAACCCACCAGTGTATGAGGGGCGTTAGCGGGGGGAAGGAGTGTATGAGGGGCGTGTTCAACCGATGGGGCAAGCAAAGTTGTTGCGCATCAACATAGTTGATAGCGACATTGAGCATCAACTTCTCGTGGTGGTTCAGATGATGATGATGATGAGTACATGTCTAGTGAATCTACAATAAGTGCTGGAAGCTCAGATTCCTCATCTCATGGCAGCCCGGAACCTCATTTTCCTGCCATTTTTTTACCTTCTATGCTGTGTGTTCCGTTTGGAAGGGGTGGTCTAAAAGTAGCGCGCAGTGCAAGGACGCCCCCGCAGTCGGATTGTACAGTGTATTCATCTCTGGCCAGAGTGATGATGTGTCGTGCGTCAAATTGACGTTGCCCATATTCCAACAAACACCAACTGCTAGAGTGTCCGAAAAGTAGGGCTGTCATTAAGAAGCTAGAAGCTATTTCTTTTTGTTTTTTGTTAAGGATGGCCCTTAAGGACAACTCCCAACACCCAACCGCCACCAACCGCCAACCGCCGCTGACTGCCAACCACCAACTGCCACCACCCACCAACCGCCACCCCCCATCAGCCACCAACCTGGTATGCATATGCTGAGGCATATGTGGACGTGCATGTGTGGAGCTCTCTTTGATCTGCGTGCAGCCAACCACCAACTACCCACCACTGTGAACCACGAACCTTTGAAGTAGAGAAGGCACAATGACCATGAAGCGGAGAGCATCCCCCTGAAGGTTCGTCTCTGTTGGCATTACGAAGGTCTTTTTAAGGACAACCCTGCCAAAAAGCAGTGTCACACAATTCATTGCCACCCGTAGCCAACCACGAGGGACAGCAAGGAACCTCAGAGGTAAGGTTGGAGCACCCATAGGGGCAACTTTGCAAGCACAGGAGAGAAACCCGGACTGAAACAGCCACAAATCGACGTTGCCACCTGGTTGTAGGAGGCACGGCAAGCCAATGACACTGACGCGAGGCAGTGGTTCACCCGAACCATACTCCAGCAAACACCAACTGCAGAGATGTCCAAAAGGCAGGGCTATCCTTCGGAAGCCAGGGTTTGTTTTTTTGTTGAGGCCAGCCCTTAAGGACAGCCCTTAGGGACCACCAACCACCGACTGCCAACCACCAACTGCCACCAACCGCCAACCGCCAACCGCCAACATTTGAAGTAGAAAACGTGCCACGACCATGAAGCACAGAGCGTCCCCGTGAATGTTCGTTTCAATTGGTGTTACGAAGCCCTGACGTACAGCCCTGCCAAAAAGCCGCGCCTGCTACTAGGGTTGAACGCACGGTGGACCCACCACTACACCCACATGAGGACTTGACTGGGAACCACCTCCGCGGGGCTACGTCTTTAGGCGGTAAAAGTGGGGTGCCTGAAAAGGGGCCCTTTTTGCCTTTTTCTGAATGTGCTTTGGGGGGTTTGCACTTTTTTGTCTTTTTGGGGAGGGAGATGTTTAAACGGAGGATTTTAAGGATCGCAACATCTCTAGGATTTCTGACCGCCGACCGGGCGTAGGAGATTGGCAAGAGATGTGTGCTGTGTGTTAGCACCGTTGATTCTGTTTGTCATTGGGGGCTGTGTGAAAACGCCCCCATTGATTACTATGACAAAAGCTGCCCACAATTGCACCCTGTTTTGGGCTTTGGACATCACCACATCTGCATCAGGCATAACAACCCCCTTTAGGGGCGCACCATGCACTGTGCCCGCGCTGTGCACGCGTTGTCGGCTGTTTTCCACCACCGGTAGCCACGTATCCTGAATTCTGCACCCTACACCCCCTGCTGGTACAACAGGGATTATTTTTTTAGTCTGATGCTTGCCACGGGTCCCACGGTCCTGAATGCTGCACCCCCGATGCTGTTTTGAATTGATCATGCACGCTGCTGTAGGTGGGTGGTTTTCAGGGGTGTTCCCGGGGTAAACAACGTAATAATTGGCGCTGTACCCATGCTGTGCGCGCACTGTGCGAAAACGCCCCCTTTGGTCCTACAAGGGTCTGAGTCATGGACTGGCAATTCCCAACAGCAGTGGATGTGAGCACAGTTGCAGTGAAGGGCCACAGGGTACACAGTCATGCTCACGTTCGGAGGGGAGGGAAGGGATGCAGGAAACTCGTGGATGGAGCTCAATAAGTGGCCATCCGGCATTGATGGTGTGTTGCATTGGAGATCTTAGTAGGGTGGCCATTTGGTGGCAGCAGTTGTGAGCTTGAACATAGTGGGACTGAGCATAGTGGGACCGAGCAGCTCCCCTGGTGTGGTACTGCTTTGTGTGCTTTCTCGCCCTCCCTCGTTCCCGCAAGCCCACACAAGGACTTTGCGGGGCCCAGTGCAGTCCGAGAGGGTTGCTGGCACTGTTGATGAGGGTTGGCAGTTAACCGGCGGCGGTTGCAGACTGATGGCGGTTGGGGGATAACCGACGGCGGATGTTTAGGAGAAGGGGTGCGGTCCCTGCTGGCGGTCCTCAATGCAGGATAATAGGGCCACCACTGCGCTCCTGCCCTTCTACAGAGTACATACCATGGACCGCCTTCCAGAGGACGTTTGGCCAACAATCTCTTCGTATCTGCACACCCTTGTCCTGCGGCAAGTGTCCAAGCAGCTGCATAGCATCCTCTCCCCCATCTACCTGCTTGAGCCTGACTGGGATCCCAGCCACCCTGTATTTCAGCCCTCCCTTCAAGTGGCCCGCTTGCGGTTGCGGTTACGGCGTGCTGCCACCAACGGCCCACTGGGGCGGGCTGTTGAGCTCCTGGCCCCACTGAAGGTGGTCCCTCATCTCCGTGTCCTCCGGCTTGACCTCAGTGGCTGCGTCGTTGGGGATCATGGCGCCGAGGCACTAAGTGTATTGAAGGATGCGCCCTCGTTGCACACTCTCCATTTGGACCTGACGCGGAGTGGAGTCACCAGCCGGGGGGCACAGGCCCTCGCTCAACTGGCTCAAGCCCCATCCCTCCACACGCTCCATCTGATCCTCGCAAACTGTCATGTAGGAGATGATGGTCTGGGTGGATTCTCGAAGTTCGGGACAGCATCTTCGCTGCAGATCTTTACTCTGGACTTGGCCTTCAATGAGGTGGGTCCCGATGGTGCGCTGGCTCTGGCGTATTTGTACCAGGCGCCGCTCCTGCACACGCTCCGCCTGGATTTGTGCTGTAACAAGGTGACAAGTTTAGGGGCGTATAGACTGGCGCATCTGCAACACTCGGCCACACTGCAACGCTTGTATTTAAATCTTACATATAATGAATTGGATGACAGTGCAATGCCAGCGCTGGCAACACTACAGAACGCATCCAAACTGCACACCCTTCATTTGAATCTTATGTACAATAACATAGCCAAGATTGGTGCAGATGCACTGCTCCCATTGAAGAAGTCGCCCGAGTTGCACACAGTTCATGTAAGCCTTTGGGGCAACTGGTTTGGGAAGGATGGTGCCCCGATGGCTGCATGGGAAGATGCAGCATCTAATTCTACCGCCCTCCAAAAACGGCCAAAAATGGCTGAAAAAAATAATTCTACCGCCCTCCGAAAACGGCCAAAAATGGCTGAAAATAATAATTCTACCGCCCTCCAAAAACGGCCAAAAATGGCTGAAAATAATAATTCTACCGCCCTTTGAAAACGGCCAAAAATGGCTGAAAACAATGAATCTACCGCCCTCCGAAAACGGCCAAAACTGGCTGAAAATAATAATTCTACCGCCCAACGAAAACGGCCAAAAATGGCCGAAAATAAAAATACTATCGCCCTCCGAAGACGGCAAAAAATGGCTGAAAATAATAATTCTACCGCCCTCCAAAAACGGCCAAAAATGGCTGAAAACAATGAATCTACCGCCCTCTGAAGACGGCCAAAAATGGCTGAAAATAATAATTCTACCGCCCTCCAAAAACGGCCAAAAATGGCTGAAAATAATAATTCTACCGCCCTCTGAAGACGGCCAAAAATGGCTGAAAATAATAATTCTACCGCCCTCCAAAAACGGCCAAAAATGGCTGAAAATAATAATTCTACCGCCCTCTGAAGACGGCCAAAAATGGCTGAAAATAATAATTCTACCGCCCTCCGAAGACGGCCAAAACTGGCTGAAAATAATAATGCTACCACCCTCCAAAAACGGCCAAAAATGGCTGAAAATAATAGTTCTACCGCCCTCCAAAAACGGCCAAAAATGGCTGAAAACGATGAATCTACCGCCCTCCGAAAACGGCCAAAAATGGCTGAAAATGATAGTTCTACCGCCCTCCAAAAACGGCCAAAAATGGCTGAAAATAATAATTCTACCGCCCTCCAAAAACGGCCAAAAATGGCCGAAAATAATACTTCTACCACGCTCCAAAAACGGCCAAAAATGGCTGAAAAGAATAATTCTACCGCCCATCCGAAGACGGCCAAAAATGGCGGAAAATAATAACTCCATCGCCCTCCAAAAACAATCAAAAATGGCTGAAAACAATGAATCTACCGCCCTCCAAAAACGGCCAAAAATGGCTGAAAATAATAATTCTACCGCCCTCCAAAAACGGCCAAAACTGGCTGAAAATAATAATTCTACCGCCCTCAAAGAGACAGCCAAAAATGGCTGAAAATAATAGTTCTACCGCCCTCTGAAGACGGCCAAAAATGGCTGAAAATAATAATTCTACCGCCCTCCGAAAACGGCCAAAAATGGCTGAAAATAATAATTCTACCACCCTCCAAAAACGGCCAAAAATGGCTGAAAATAATAGTTCTACCACCCTCCGAAGACGGCCAAAAATGGCTGAAAACAATAATTCTACCGCCCTCCGAAAACGGCCAAAAATGGCTGAAAATAATAATTCTACCGCCCTCCAAAAACGGTCAAAAATGGCTGAAAATAATAATTTTACCGCCCTCCGAAGACGGCCAAAAATGGCGGAAAATAATAATTCTATCGCCCTCCAAAAACGGCCAAAAATGGCTGAAAACAATGAAGCTACCGCCCAACGAAAACCGGCCAAAAATGGCTGAAAATAACAATTCTACCGCCCTCCAAAATAGGCCAAAAATGGCTGAAAACAATGAATCTACCGCCCTCCGAAAACGGCCAAAAATGGCTGAAAATAATAATTCTACCGCCCAACGAAAAACGGCCAAAAATGGCTGAAAATAATAATTCTACCGCCCTCAAAGAGATGGCCAAAAATGGCTGAAAATAATAATTCTACCGCCCTCCAAAAACGGTCAAAAATGGCTGAAAATAATAATTCTACCGCCCTCCGAAGGCGGCCAAAAATGGCTGAAAATAATAATTCTACCGCCCTCCGAAAACGGCCAAAAACGGCTGAAAATAATAATTCTATCGCCCTCCAAAAACGGCCAAAAATGGCTGAAAATAATAATTCTACCGCCCTCAAAGAGACGGCCAAAAATGGCTGAAAATAATAATTCTACCGCCCTCAAAGAGACGGCCAAAAATGGCTGAAAGTAATAGTTCTACCGCCCTCTGAAGACGGCCAAAAATGGCTGAAAATAATAATTCTACCGCCCTCCAAAAACGGCCAAAAATGGCTGAAAATAATAATTCTACCGCCCTCTGAAGACCGCCAAAAATGGCCGAAAATAATAGTTCTACCGCCCTCCGAAGACGGCCAAAAATGGCTGAAAGTAATAATTCTACCGCCCTCCGAAAACGGCCAAAAATGGCTGAAAATAACACTTCTACCGCCCTCCAAAAACGGCCAAAAATGGCTGAAAATAATGAATCTTCCGCCCTCCAAAAACGGCCAAAAATGGCTGAAAATAATAATTCTACCGCCCAACGAAAAACGGCCAAAAATGGCTGAAAATAATAATTCTACCGCCCTCCGAAAACGGCCAAAAATGGCTGAAAATAATAATTCTACCGCCCTCTGAAGACGGCCAAAAATGGCTGAAAATAATAATGCTACCGCCCTCCAAAAACGGCCAAAAATGGCTGAAAATAATAATTCTACCGCCCTCTGAAGACGGCCAAAAATGGCTGAAAATAATAATTCTACCGCCCTCTGAAGACGGCCAAAAATGGCTGAAAATAATAATTCTACCGCCCTCCAAAAACGGCCAAAAATGGCTGAAAATAATAATTCTACCGCCCAAGGAAAAACGGCCAAAAATGGCTGAAAATAATAATTCTACCGCCCTCAAAGAGACGGCCAAAAATGGCTGAAAATAATAGTTCTACCGCCCTCTGAAGACGGCCAAAAATGGCTGAAAATAATAATTCTACCGCCCTCCAAAAACGGTCAAAAATGGCTGAAAATAATAATTCTACCGCCCTCCGAAGACGGCCAAAAATGGCCGAAAATAATAGTTCTACCGCCCTCCGAAGACGGCCAAAAATGGCTGAAAATAATAATTCTACCGCCCTCCAAAAACTGCCAAAAATGGCTGAAAATAATGAATCTACCGCCCTCCAAAAACGGCCAAAAATGGCTGAAAATAATAATTCTACCGCCCTCCAAAAACGGCCAAAAATGGCTGAAAATAATAGTTCTACCGCCCTCCAAAAACGGCCAAAAATGGCTGAAAATAATAGTTCTACCGCCCTGCAAGAACGGCCAAAAATGGCTGAAAATAATAATTCTACCGCCCTCCGAAATTGGCCAAAAATGGCTGAAAATAATAATTCTACCGCCCTCGGAAAACGGCCAAAAATGGCTGAAAATAATAGTTCTACCGCCCTCCAAAAACGGCCAAAAATGGCTGAAAATAATAATTCTACCGCCCAACGAAAAACGGCCAAAAATGGCTGAAAATAATAATTCTATCGCCCTGCAAGAACGGCCAAAAATGGCTGAAAATAATAATTCTACCGCCCTCCGAAAACGGCCAAAAATGGCTGAAAATAATAATTCTACCGCCCTCCAAAAACGGTCAAAAATGGCTGAAAACAATGAATCTACCGCCCTCCGAAGGCGGCCAAAAATGGCTGAAAATAATAGTTCTACCGCCCTCCAAAAACGGCCAAAAATGGCTGAAAATAATAATTCTACCGCCCTGCAGAAACGGCCAAAAATGGCTGAAAATGATAATTCTACCGCCCTCTGAAAACCGCCAAAAATGGCTGAAAAGAATAATTCTACCGCCCTCCGAAAACGGCCAAAAATGGCTGAAAGTAATAATTCTACCGCCCTCCGAAAACGGCCAAAAATGACTGAAAATAATAGTTCTACCACCCTCCGAAAACGGCCAAAAATGGCTGAAAATAATAATTCTACCGCCCTCCGAAGACGGCCAAAAATGGCCGAAAATAATAATTCTGTCGCCCTCCAAAAACGGCCAAAAATGGCTGAAAACAATGAATCTACCGCCCAACGAAAACCGGCCAACAATGGCTGAAAATAACAATTCTACCGCCCTCCAAAATAGGCCAAAAATGGCTGAAAACAATGAATCTACCGCCCTCCAAAAACGGCCAAAAATGGCTGAAAATAATAATTCTACCGCCCAACCAAAAACGGCCAAAAATGGCTGAAAATAATAATTCTACCGCCCTCCAAAAACGGTCAAAAATGGCTGAAAATAATAATTCTACCGCCCTCCAAAAACGGCCAAAAATGGCTGAAAATAACAATTCTACCGCCCTCCAAAAACTGCCAAAAATGGCTGAAAATAATGAATCTACCGCCCTCCAAAAACGGTCAAAAATGGCTGAAAATAATAATTCTACCGCCCTCCGAAGACGGCCAAAAATGGCTGAAAATAATAATTCTACCGCCCTGCAGAAACGGCCAAAAATGGCTGAAAATGATAATTCTACCGCCCTCTGAAAACCGCCAAAAATGGCTGAAAAGAATAATTCTACCCCCCCCCCAAAACGGCCAAAAATGGCTGAAAGTAATAATTCTACCGCCCTCCGAAAACGGCCAAAAATGACTGAAAATAATAGTTCTACCACCCTCCGAAAACGGCCAAAAATGGCTGAAAATAATAATTCTACCGCCCTCCGAAGACGGTCAAAAATGGCCGAAAATAATAATTCTGTCGCCCTCCAAAAACGGCCAAAAATGGCTGAAAACAATGAATCTACCGCCCAACGAAAACCGGCCAACAATGGCTGAAAATAACAATTCTACCGCCCTCCAAAATAGGCCAAAAATGGCTGAAAACAATGAATCTACCGCCCTCCAAAAACGGCCAAAAATAGCTGAAAATAATAATTCGACCGCCCAACGGAAAACGGCCAAAAATGGCTGAAAATAATAATTCTACCGCCCTCCAAAAACGGTCAAAAATGGCTGAAAATAATAATTCTATCGCCCTCCAAAAACGGCCAAAAATGGCTGAAAATAATAATTCTACCGCCCTCCAAAAACGGCCAAAAATGGCTGAAAATAACAATTCTACCGCCCAACGAAAAACGGCCAAAAATGGCTGAAAATAATAATTCTACCGCCCTCCAAAAACGGTCAAAAATGGCTGAAAATAATAATTCTACCGCCCTCTGAAGACGGCCAAAAATGGCTGAAAATAATAATTCTACCGCCCTCCAAAAACGGTCAAAAATGGCTGAAAATAATAATTCTACCGCCCAACGAAAAACGGCCAAAAATGGCTGAAAATAATAGTTCTACCGCCCTCCAAAAACGGCCAAAAATGGCTGAAAATAATAATTCTACCGCCCTCCAAAAACGGCCAAAACTGGCTGAAAATAACAATTCTACAGCCCAACGAAAAACGGCCAAAAATGGCTGAAAATAATAATTCTACCGCCCTCCAAAAACGGTCAAAAATGGCTGAAAATAATAATTCTACCGCCCTCCAAAAACGGCCAAAAATGGCTGAAAATAACAATTCTACCGCCCAACGAAAAACGGCCAAAAATGGCTGAAAATAATAATTCTACCGCCCTCCAAAAACGGTCAAAAATGGCTGAAAATAATAATTCTACCGCCCAACGAAAAACGGCCAAAAATGGCTGAAAATAATAATTCTACCGCCCTCCAAAAAGGTCAAAAATGGCTGAAAATAATAATTCTACCGCCCTCCAAAAACGGCCAAAAATGGCTGAAAATAACAATTCTACCGCCCAACGAAAAACGGCCAAAAATGGCTGAAAATAATAATTCTACCGCCCTCCAAAACCGGTCAAAAATGGCTGAAAATAACAATTCTACCGCCCTCCGAAGACGGCCAAAAATGGCTGAAAATAATAATTCTACCGCCCTCCAAAAACGGCCAAAAATGGCTGAAAATAACAATTCTACAGCCCAACGAAAAACGGCCAAAAATGGCTGAAAATAATAATTCTACCGCCCTCCAAAAACGGTCAAAAATGGCTGAAAATAATAATTCTACCGCCCTCCAAAAACGGCCAAAAATGGCTGAAAATAACAATTCTACCGGCCAACGAAAAACGGCCAAAAATGGCTGAAAATAATAATTCTACCGCCCAACGAAAAACGGCCAAAAATGGCTGAAAATAATAGTTCTACCGCCCTCCAAAAACGGCCAAAAATGGCTGAAAATAATCATTCTACCGCCCTCCAAAAACAGCCAAAAATGGCTGAAAACAATGAATCTACCGCCCTCCAAAAACGGCCAAAAATGGCTGAAAATAATAATTCTACTTTGGTACGCCGAGTGCATGAACCTCTTGCACTGAGTTCTAATTCCATGTGCTCCTGTTCCCAAGAAGGGTAAGTGACTTTGGTGCATTGGTTGCATGTACCTCTTGCACTGATTTCTGATACCATGCGCTCTTGTTGCCAGGAAGGGCAAGTGACCTTGGTACATGGGTTGCATGTACCTCTTGCATTGATTTATGATTCCATCGCTCCTGTTGGCAAGAAGGGCAAGTGACTTTGGTACATCAGTTGTATCTCCCTCTTGCACTGATTTCTGATTCCATGCGCTCTTGTTGGCAAGAAGGGCAAGTGACCTTGGTACATCGGTAGCATGTACCTCTTGCACTGATTTTTGCCTTGATGCGCTCTTGTTGGGAAAAAGGCCCACTGACTTTGGTACATCGGTTGCCTGTAACCTCTTGCACTGATTTCTGATTCCATGCGCTCTTGTTGGCAAGAAGGTCAAGTGACTTTGGTACATCGGTTGCATGAACCTCTTGCACTCATTTCCGATTCCATGTGCCCTTGTTGGTAAGAAAGGCAAGTGACTTTGGTACATCGAGTGCATGAACCTCTTGCACTGAGTTCTAATTCCATGTGCTCCTGTTCGCAAGAAGGGTAAGTGCTTTTGGTAGATTCGTTGCATGTACCTTTTGCACTGATTTCTGATACTATGCGCTCTTGTTGCCAGGAAGGGCAAGTGACCTTGGTACATGGGTTGCATGTACCTCTTGCATTGATTTCCGATTCCATGCGCTCCTGTTGGCAAGAAGAACCATTGACTTTGGTACATGAGTTGTATGTCCCTCTTGCACGGATTTCTGATTCCATGCGCTCTTGTTGGCAAGAGGAACATTTGACTTTGGTACATCGGTTGCACGTACCTCTTGCACTGATTGTGATTCCATGAGTTCTTGTTGGCAAGAAGGGCAAGTGACCTTGGTACATCGGTTGCATGAACCTCTTGCACTGATTGTTGCCTTGATGCGCTCTTGTTGGGAAAAAGGCCCACCGACTTTGGTACATCGGTTGCCTGTACCTCTTGCACTGATTTTTGATTCCATGCGCTCTTGTTGGCAAGAAGGACAACTGACTTTGGTACATCGGTTACATGTACCTCTTGCACTGATTGTGATTCCATGCGCTCTTGTTGGCAAGAAGGTCAAGTGACTTTGGTACATCGGTTGCATGAACTTTTTGCACTCATTTCCGATTCCATGTGCCCTTGTTGGTAAGAAAGGCAAGTGACTTTGGTACATCGAGTGCATGAACCTCTTGCACTGATTTCTGATTCCATGCGCTCTTGTTGCCAGGAAGGGCAAGTGACCTTGGTACACGGGTTGCATGTACCTCTTGCATTGATTTCTGATTCCATGCGCTCCTGTTGGCAAGAAGGGCAAGTGACTTTGGTACATGAGTTGTATGTCCCTCTTGCACTTATTTCTGATTCCATGCGCTCTTGTTGGCAAGAGGAACATTTGACTTTGGTACATCGGTTGCACGTACCTCTTGCACTGATTTCTGATTCCATGCGTTTTTGTTGGCAAGAAGGGCAAGTGACCTTGGTACATTAGATCCATGACCCTCTTGCACTCAGATCCGATTGCATGCGCTTTTGTTGGGAAGAAGGGTAAGTGACTTTGGTACATCACTTGCATGTACCTCTTGCACTGATTTCAAATGCCATGTGCTCCTGTTGGGAAGAAGGGCAGGTGACCTTGTTACATCGGTTGCATGTACCTCTTGCACTAATTTCGGATGCCATACGTTCTTATTGACAAGAACAACAAGTGATTTGGGTCCATCACTTGCATGTACCCCTTGCATTGATTTCTGATGCCATGCATTGCTGTTGGCAAGAAGGACAAAGCACCTTGTTTGCCACTTGTTTGCAACATTGTTTGCAAGGGCGCTTCTCAAAAGGCATTTGCCACTTGGAAGTAGAAAAGATTAGCATTGGCTTGGGGAGTCCACATGTGTTGCAAAACTTCATTTTTGTGACATCATGTACACAATCATCACAAGTGAAAGGTGGGGGATTAGGTAGATGGGATGATGCAATATGATGGTAATCTTGGCAACCACACTCCATACAAGTTGCAACAACTTGCATTGAAACAAGATGCCTTGTGGTGATGTAGGTCCACGTTTTTTCACGGAGTCTTTTCAAAAGGAATGTAGGACCAAGTCGGTCACCACGTTGTAAGATTTCCTTTGGAAAAAGACGATAAATGAGCAAATCCGAAGAGGACCGAACCCGACTAAGTGCAACGTAGCACAAAATAGGGTCATCGGCTATCAAGTCTGTAATGGCAAAATGCAAGGTTTGACCTTGCGAACTGTGGCTAGTAATGCCAAATGCGGGACCAATAGGAAACTGACGGCGGCTAACACTTAAAACGGGGTTCTTCTTGTTCTTATTTAGGTACCATATCTTTGAAGTTGGAAGAATCGGGTAAAGGCCGGGTGTTCTTAAACCTGGGACCATCCAATTGGCATCCAGTACTTGAATGAAAAGCACCACAAGTGCATAGCGTAGAATGCGTACACCAGCTTTATCTAGCACAGAGTTCTCACGTGGGTCTAGGATCCAACTATCAAGTAAGGCTTCCGTCCCACATAGCAAATTCTTTTCAATAGAGCGGTCAATGTGTTTGGTTAATGCAATCGGCAATTCTTGTACTAGAGGTAACATGCCATATAAGTTTGAAGTCCAACGATCATGGTATTGTAACCAACGTACACGGGTGTCTACATCTGTTTTGGTGATGTTGGCTCACTACTACCATGCATTCCGTCAATGTCGTCGGTGATTTCCTCTTTAACACGGTCCGCAACTATTTGTAGGAAGATTTGTTGACCCTTATTCAATTGTGGAATGCAAATTGCTAGTGCAGCTGTCCCGTAGTGTAGAACCGAATGAGGCGTTGCCGGTCAGAGGCACGTGGGGGTTGCGGTGTGCCCCAAGACCACCGAAAAGGGGGACATCCAATGGGCTACAGATCACCCCAATGTTCCTTTCATAGATGGTGTTATTCAAGTCCTGTGTTGTCCGGAAGGTCGTCATTGTGTTGCATCTCCTCGTAATGTGTGTGGCATACACGACATGAATTGCCCTTTGTGTCCACGGTGTGAATTGCCAATATGTGCATCTTGCTCCGATGAACTATCCCAAGCACGCCCAAAAATGCCTCCATTTACTTGGGTAAATGAATTGTGGATAGGGTAAATTAATGAGTACATCTATGAGCACCAAGTTACATACATTGAATTGTTGTGTGCTAGTCCAGTTAACACTGCAATGTTGAGCTTGACATTACAAAGGTTCAATGACTGAGTGAGTGGCTCAAGTTTAGCTCAATTGTCAAACGCACGCCTTGGCGCAAAGGGAAATGTCACCTGTTTTTCTCTACCATGGGAGGAAATCCTCCAAACATTTCCCCAAAATGGTGGAAGGAAACATTTCCCCAGATTTGGTCAAGATTTGGCTGGCCTCGTTCAAGTGGTTGTCGAAAATCACATTCACAATGACACACAATTAGTTGTACAGCACGGGCGCGTGCGTCGTTCTGTGATTGTACACTTGATAGCATATATAATTGAGCGCAACCACCCAGCTTACGTGGGTATAAATATGGTTGATGTTGAACGACGATCAACACTCCTTCCAGTTGATGGCATCCCTCCTGAGATCATACGAGTCATAGTGCCTCACAAGAATGGCCCTGACCTTCATGAAGGAAAGGCTGCTCTTACCTCACGAGCGCGGACACTCCGTTGATGGCAACATATTTCTTTCCCATGTAAACACCGTACAATTGGATAGGTATTCCCATTCGCCGTGGACATCAATGAACAACGTATACATGGTATCTAATCCGTTGAAGAAGCCTTGAAGTTACCTACCGCAAAAGTTGACATGTCATTAGACGAGGATGAAGTGGAAAGCATAAGTTCCACTCATCTAGACCTTTCTTCACACAAAAGTGCCATGTCGGGCAAAGAAGATGAAATGCAAAATGTGGATTCCACACAAACAAATGTTTCTACGCAAAAAAGCCATTTTGGGGACAAACAAACTAACACCACTAGTGATCAGCCAAATGATAGTGAAACACTACGAGATGGCATCGATTCCTTTTGCATTCGAATAGGAACCACCATGCAAGACCAACTACACCCAAGCTTCATAATAATTGTGTTTGCGTTCTTATTTGAGTTTGGTGTTGGCTGCCCCGATTTGCGACATCGTTCGCAATGGAGACGTGACTCCGATGCACCTCGACTTGACTTCCCACAGTTTGCGACAGCTTTAGTGCGTCGCATTGAGGGTCAATTCAGGAGGGATTGGATTTTTGTGTTTGCTGCATGGAACTTGATTTTCCGATCTGTGATTAATCTTTCCGGATACATTTTCAAAGGAAAGCTTTGTGATGGTAATACTTTGGAGTCTGAGCAAATTACAGCACAACAATATTGTAATGCAAGCAAAGCAATAACAGCAAGTTTGACCGGAAGTTACCTCACCACAGATGGGTCTCTTCGCCAAGTAAATGGTGACTTGTCAAAAGTTCCCTTTGTGCCAAATTTACCCCCCCTAGCTAGGGACATCTTGCAAAATGTACAAAATGTTTCTACGTGCATAGAAGGCACCCATGGGGTGCGCCGCTTGATGCGACATGAAATCCAAGCCTTCCGTGTTTTTTATGGAGCCCCTCTCATTGTCACATTTTCTCCAAATGAAAGACACAACACGCTCATGCTTCGCCTATCAAGGATAGGTCACAATCATCCTGCTTGTATGGCTCAACCATGGTTGAGACAATTGGGAGGGCATGCACATCCATCTCTTGAATTACCAATTGACGCATTGATTTCGGCTTTGCCATCATATGAACAACGCAAGCTCATGCTCTCCCAAGACCCCCTTGCTTGCATGTCCGCATTTCGCATCATAGTGCGCTTGGCAATGTCCACCATCTTTGGTGTTCGTGTGTATCTTTGTTGTCCACAGTGCAACTCTCCGATGGGGAAATGAGCATGCCAAAACATCTTTGGTTTCATTGCCTGTGCATTGAGAACCAAAAAGAAGGGGTTCTACACATTCACTGGTTGTTATGGCCCCAATGTTTGAGTCAATTCTCCTCAATAGACGACATCCCTCTGTTAATCAAAAAGTAAGGAGAAAAGTTAGTAAAGCACCACAATGCTTACAAAAGTTACATTTGTCAGGAGATATATCATGATTTATGTGGTTTTCACATGCGCAGGAAAATACTAGAAGATGATTGGCCGGAATATGAGTCGACATTCTCCTTCCTTTTCCGCTCTCCTTTATGCTCATTGGTTACGGATACAGCATCGGATGATGCGGCTATGGTGCATTTATGGAATGTTCAATATTGCAAGGAAGTCCAAACAAATTTGGAACATTGGAACCACCATATCCATCCATTGGCTAACGCTGACGACCCAGAGGCTCGTCGACTTTTGGCAGGGTGTGTCTGTAAAGGTGAACCAAATGTTTGCAAGCATCGCTTTCCCCGTGACAAGGAGCTCGTGTCCGAAGCTTCTACACTGTGCTACGGACTGGCTTGTCAATTTGGGTTGAAGGTTACGGGTCAACGTAATGCATTAGGGTCATTGCATGGGCCACGAAACTGTAGTTGCCTCAATGTCACACATCCACTCCTAACCTCTTTGCTCGGTTGTAATAGTGATGTTCAAGTCCTCCATCGCTTACCCATTTGTCCGGAAACCCATTCCAAATTTTGCACTACTCCGGATACATGTTTGAACGAACTGGCAACAAGTAACACTACAATTGAAATTGCTCTTCAATTGGCACAAGACAGTGCCATTGGGTATTTCTCCGATTATGTTGCAAAAGGAACTCCTATTGCAACAAAAGAGATTAATAGATGGTTGTGTGGGCATGATAACTTATCCAATGACCTTCAAAAAACAAAACGATCCAATAGCATACAATACATTGCAAGACGTCATACGCAACGTTTCTTGAGCGACACATTAGCCCGGGGCACCGCACGTGGAGATGTTGATGTTGTGAACTTGATGTGCAATCGTCGTCAAGATGACGTAACCGCCGCAGAGTGTGTGAAGACAACAATGACAACCACTTGTGCCGGGAACAAATTTGGTTCGTTGTTGGAACGCATAAATGGAAATCGCCCAACAAAAAAAATTGCAGATAAAGTTCTTTTCCGGGTCTCGCGCAGAGGTAAAGCTGCTTCACTACAAGCCGGTCCTGATTTGGCAATGATGTACTGCTATCGTGGAAAGGACCCACGAGTACATTGGCTAAGCCCTTATGAGTTTGTGTCTTGTTGGAGACTAGTTCCTGTGTCTTTTTCTATCAACCCAAGACTGGCTGATGGTGATCCAAAGTACCATGCAAATCTCATGTTGGAAGGGCGTGCATACATTTGTACGCAAAAGCTCAAAGGCGAGGGTTATGAATTTCATCCGAGTGAACATTTCCGTATCCGTAACGCGGGTGGCACTACTTGGATTCCTTTTGCAGACCTAGAGAAAGGTGCCCGCGGTGCACAACGCGGTGCGCGCGCGGTGCGGGCGTTTTCCACGTGCACGGACAACTTTTTCTTTCCCCTTGTGCTGTTTTCTAGCACCTCACCACTATTTGCCCCTCCCTTGTGGTGAGCCCGTGTGCCGTGGCTGCGGGATAGGGCGTGCCTCCCTAGAAAGCAAAGGCAAATGACGGGCATAGTCTCTTGCGCGCCCGTTCGGAGCACGTGTTGACACGGCTTCACAGTTGGGGTGTTTGCCGCAACATGTATACGAAGCGTGGGAATACCCTTCTGGATCGCATGCAGAAATTGCACTTGATGGTGCGAGCCGTTGTGCACATTGAGCAATTTCTGAATGTGCGCAATGTGCGCTATGAGCCCTACGGCCCCTGGGACCACTTCCCAAGTGGCATTTACGGGCAGCCATCAGCCACAAGACGTCGTGATTCAGATTCCGATTCCGATTCGGATTCGGTTTCATCACCCTCAGGCTCGTCACTTACGTCCGCTGATGAAGAGGAAGAGGAGGCTTCCTCGTAGCCGATGTCGTGACAATTGAAACGTGAATCGAACCGATACGAACACACCGAAACGGTTGCATCATGGGAATGGGCACCCCATTGAGCAACATGTCGAAACGCGAAACGTTCGAAACGGCTCCACAGGCTTGGGCACCCTGTGGGGCACTAGGCTCTTCGGTCGAGCGGCCTTACCGGAGAGTTCTACATCTTCTTCTTCCTCTTCCTACGGCCCTCCCCTGGCAGGGGGTGTGGGCAGCTACAACCACCTTTGGTGAGGAGGCTGGAGTGGAGGCCTCCGTTGTTGTATGCGTACCCCTTAGGCCAATGCGTCCTTGCCACCCTGAAAAAAAACTTGAAAAATGCTGAAGAGCGTTGCTAGAAACGCCCGCGCGGTGCGCGCGCGGTGCACAACGCGGTGCGCGCGGTGCGGGCACCTTTCTCCTACCCTCTCTAGAAAAAGTTAGACATCTTTGGGTTATGGAGTACAACCCACGCCCCTTCGTGCCCATGTGGCTAGGGTCTCCTATGGCACGCAACAATGATCCACGGCAAACCGCCAAAGTGTGTTCAGTATATTTTCGTCCATATTGCTTGCATCAGGTTTTGGCCTCGCAACATGTACCTTATGTTGATGCCCTGAGTGATCCAAAGCACGCTTTCCATAGCTCTTGGAAGGCGTATGTTTCCGGGAACATCGTGACTTTGCACATGAAAAGAGTCATCTAGCAATTTCTCTGTTTTTCACATGTACGTTGCAAGGATGATATACTAGACACCGCTAAAGCAAAGACGATACCACCTTTGAAACTAGATCACACACGATTAGACACGGCACTAAACACAAAAGCAGCAAAGAAAGGTGTCAATGAGTCTAAGGACCAACAAATTTTCCTCGGACTCTGTAAGTGGTATTAAGCTCGCCCACGAAGCATGGCGTGCCACGAATTTGTCCAGCATTGAATTTCAATCGAACAACCCCGCCCCAGTGTACACAACCCTTCGCAAGTTGCTACAATGCGCCCGCAACATTGCATGTGCTGGAGCCAACCACCTCAAAAGGATTCCCTACCAAAACTAATTTAGAGCCAATTGTTGACCCCGTACCCTCGATATCCCTCTCTCAGGTGGATGTCCAAAAGAAAGCACCCCCTTTTGGCTGCTGTCCACCCCCCCCCCCCCTGCGCGAGTTGCTACAATCCGCCCGCAACATTGCATGTGCTGGAGCCAACCACCTCAAAAGGATTCCCTACCAAAACTAATTCAGAGCCAATTGTTGACCCCGTACCCTCGATATCCCTCTCTAAGGTGGATGTCCAAAAGAAAGCACCCCCTTTTGGCTGCTGTCCACCCCCCCCCCCCTGCGCGAGAACCGTCTTGTCGAGGCGCGACGACCGTGCTCTAGAATGCAGAGTGACGCGGATGTGGTGCCCATGTGCCTGTGGGCCCCTCTCGCGCCCGTGGCGCCGGGCCATAGACCTGCCAGCGCCGTCGGGACGGCCAGAGGCTGCTCGCCTGTCCAATTGGTGCAGGGGACCGCCGTTCCCTCGCGGCCCATCCAATGTACCCCTGTTTAGGGGGATGGCGTGGGGGGCTCACACAGCCTCGAGACCCCTCCGACCCAGCCACACCTCATTCTGTCCCTTTGTGTGCTGGTGGAGGGCCGGTGGGGGGGCTGGGCCTTGGCGACCTCTGGCCGCAGGTCTGACGTCCTGGTGCCACGGTCCTCCCCGTGTCGCTCTACGGACAGTCAAGGAGGAACACAGGGCGCCACTTGAAGCAACAGGAAGCCGCCAGTCATTTGCACGAGCCATTGTCCAGTGACGCGATTCAACTGAGAGAGGCTGTTAAGAGCCTCTGGCGGACGTGGGTCGGTGGAGGCTCCCTTGTGCTAAGACGCCCGTGTCCTACCAGCGCGACCCTGTGTATCCATACTTGTTGGGGCCATGGTGTTTGCCGTTCCAATGTGGTGTGCAGTGTTGGCCAGGCTGCAGGAGGGGGTCCATTTGGGTGTCACAGTGGCAGTGTGGCTGCCATTCCATGTGCCGTTGTGCTGTGGTGTGCGCGCTGGGCTGTGGAGCCCCAGGTTGGGTTTCGAGGGGGGAGGTTTGGGCATGTCGGCAGCGTGTGTTCCGTGGTACGTTCGTGTGCCAACACAACCTTGTCTCAACATGGCGACCGCTTCTCCGCACTTTTGCTGAACGTGGCCCATGAGCCGTGAGTAGCTCGGGAGTCGGAAGGTTCGTTGGAAGTCTAAAGCCTAACCATGTGCCCTGTGGGCACACTTGTGCGCACCGTATTCTACATTACTTTGTCGGCAGATTCATTTTATAAAGGAGTGCTGCATTTCCATTTGCTCCGGTTGAGTCAGCAACAGTCCCCACGATGAGACCGCAATTACTTCGATGGGCATTCATGCTCAGCTGGCTTTTTGGCGCTCACCATTTCGGCTGCATGGCAACAAGCACCTCATCCATGACAGCCAGCGGCTCGACAACGCCAACAGCAACGTGCAGCTCTACTCCAACACTCACGCCGTCCAACACACCTACCCTGACGGTCACGGTGACTCCCACCACAACTCCCAGCCTGTCGCCTAGTACCACACCCACTGACACGCCAACCCACACACCCAGTACTACACCCAGTATCACGCCGACTGCCACCTGGAGCGCTACACCCACCATGAGTCCCAGCGCAACACCGACACTGACGCCCAGTGGTACTCCCACGGTGACACCCACCACATCACCCACATTGACACCCACGACCACACCATCTCCTACACCAACCATTACTTCCAGTATTTCACCGAGCCCCACCCCCAGCACGACCGATACGCGCACAGCGACTCCGACACCCAGCATCACACCAACCACGACCCCAACGATCACACCCACTGCCTCACCGACTGACACACCAACACAGACACCAACACAGACGGCAAGCTCCACACCTACAGCATCGCCCACTCCAACACCTTCAAGCAGCATCACACCCACAGTGACACCCACAGCGACACCCAGTGGAACACCCAGTGGAACGCCCTCGATGTCACCCACACACACGCCAAGCGTAACTCCCAGTGTGACACCCAGTGCCTCACCTTCCGTCACACCCAGCACCACGCCAACGTCCACATGCAGTCCCACATCTACGCCCACGGCCAGTCCCACGCCCAGTTCCTCGCCCACTGTGACGCCCACTGCGACACCGACTACAACAACGACTATGACACCTAGTGACACCCCCACAGCTACACCCAGTGTGACACCCAGCGTCACACCCACCGTCACAGCTACTGTCACACCCACAGCCACACCAACTGTCACTCCCACGTCCACACCCAGTTTTACGCCCACAACCACGCCCACGTTCACACCCACGGTCACACCCACTGCCACACCCACTGCATCCGCCACTGCATCACCTACAGCATCACCTACACCGTCACCTTCACCTAGCTGCACGTGCAGCTCTACTCCAACACTCACGCCGTCCAACACACCTACCCTGACGGTCACGGTGACTCCCACCACAACTCCCAGCCTGTCGCCTAGTACCACACCCACTGACACGCCAACCCACACACCCAGTACTACACCCAGTATCACGCCGACTGCCACCTGGAGCGCTACACCCACCATGAGTCCCAGTGCAACACCGACACTGACGCCCAGTGGTACTCCCACGGTGACAGCCACCACATCACCCACATTGACACCCACGTCCACCTGCACGTCCACACCCACAACCACACCATCTCCTACACCGACCATTACTTCCAGTATTTCACCGAGCCCCACCCCCAGCACGACCAATACGCCCACAGTGACCCCGACACCCAGCATCACACCAACCACGACCCCAACGATCACACCCACTGCCTCACCGACTGACACACCAACACAGACACCAACACAGACGGCAAGCTCCACGCCCACGTCCAGCCCCACCTGCAGCCCCAGCTCCACACCTACAGCATCGCCCGCTCCAACACCTTCAAGCAGTATCACACCCACAGTGACACCCACAGCGACACCCAGTGGGACACCCAGTGGAACGCCCTCGATGTCACCCACACACACGCCAAGCGTAACTCCCAGTGTGACACGCAGTGCCTCACCTTCCGTCACACCCAGCACCACGCCAACGTCCACATGCAGTCCCACATCTACGCCCACGGCCAGTCCCACGCCCAGTTCCTCGCCCACTGTGACACCCACTGCGACACCGACTACAACAACGACTATGACACCCAGTGACACCCCCACAGCTACACCCAGTGTGACACCCAGTGTCACACCCACCGTCACAGCTACTGTCACACCCACGGCCACACCAACTGTCACTCCCACGTCCACACCCAGTTTTACGCCCACAACCACGCCCACGTTCACACCCACGGTCACACCCACTGCCACACCCACTGCATCCGCCACTGCATCACCTACAGCATCACCTACACCGTCACCTTCACCTAGCTGCACGTGCAGCTCTACTCCAACACTCACGCCGTCCAACACACCTACCCTGACGGTCACAGTGACTCCCACCACAACTCCCAGCCTGTCGCCCAGTACCACACCCACTGACACGCCAACCCACACACCCAGTACTACACCCAGTATCACGCCGACTGCCACCTGGAGCGCTACACCCACCATGAGTCCCAGCGCAACACCGACACTGACGCCCAGTGGTACTCCCACGGTGACACCCACCACATCACCCACATTGACACCCACGACCACACCATCTCCTACACCAACCATTACTTCCAGTATTTCACCGAGCCCCACCCCCAGCACGACCGATACGCGCACAGCGACTCCGACACCCAGCATCACACCAACCACGACCCCAACGATCACACCCACTGCCTCACCGACTGACACACCAACACAGACACCAACACAGACGGCAAGCTCCACACCTACAGCATCGCCCACTCCAACACCTTCAAGCAGCATCACACCCACAGTGACACCCACAGCGACACCCAGTGGAACACCCAGTGGAACGCCCTCGATGTCACCCACACACACGCCAAGCGTAACTCCCAGTGTGACACCCAGTGCCTCACCTTCCGTCACACCCAGCACCACGCCAACGTCCACATGCAGTCCCACATCTACGCCCACGGCCAGTCCCACGCCCAGTTCCTCGCCCACTGTGACGCCCACTGCGACACCGACTACAACAACGACTATGACACCCAGTGACACCCCCACAGCTACACCCAGTGTGACACCCAGCGTCACACCCACCGTCACAGCTACTGTCACACCCACAGCCACACCAACTGTCACTCCCACGTCCACACCCAGTTTTACGCCCACAACCACGCCCACGTTCACACCCACGGTCACACCCACTGCCACACCCACTGCATCCGCCACTGCATCACCTACAGCATCACCTACACCGTCACCTTCACCTAGCTGCACGTGCAGCTCTACTCCAACACTCACGCCGTCCAACACACCTACCCTGACGGTCACGGTGACTCCCACCACAACTCCCAGCCTGTCGCCTAGTACCACACCCACTGACACGCCAACCCACACACCCAGTACTACACCCAGTATCACGCCGACTGCCACCTGGAGCGCTACACCCACCATGAGTCCCAGTGCAACACCGACACTGACGCCCAGTGGTACTCCCACGGTGACAGCCACCACATCACCCACATTGACACCCACGTCCACCTGCACGTCCACACCCACGACCACACCATCTCCTACACCGACCATTACTTCCAGTATTTCACCGAGCCCCACCCCCAGCACGACCAATACGCCCACAGTGACCCCGACACCCAGCATCACACCAACCACGACCCCAACGATCACACCCACTGCCTCACCGACTGACACACCAACACAGACACCAACACAGACGGCAAGCTCCACGCCCACGTCCAGCCCCACCTGCAGCCCCAGCTCCACACCTACAGCATCGCCCGCTCCAACACCTTCAAGCAGTATCACACCCACAGTGACACCCACAGCGACACCCAGTGGGACACCCAGTGGAACGCCCTCGATGTCACCCACACACACGCCAAGCGTAACTCCCAGTGTGACACCCAGTGCCTCACCTTCCGTCACACCCAGCACCACGCCAACGTCCACATGCAGTCCCACATCTACGCCCACGGCCAGTCCCACGCCCAGTTCCTCGCCCACTGTGACACCCACTGCGACACCGACTACAACAACGACTATGACACCCAGTGACACCCCCACAGCTACACCCAGTGTGACACCCAGTGTCACACCCACCGTCACAGCTACTGTCACACCCACGGCCACACCAACTGTCACTCCCACGTCCACACCCAGTTTTACGCCCACAACCACGCCCACGTTCACACCCACGGTCACACCCACTGCCACACCCACTGCATCCGCCACTGCATCACCTACAGCATCACCTACACCGTCACCTTCACCTAGCTGCACGTGCAGCTCTACTCCAACACTCACGCCGTCCAACACACCTACCCTGACGGTCACAGTGACTCCCACCACAACTCCCAGCCTGTCGCCCAGTACCACACCCACTGACACGCCAACCCACACACCCAGTACTACACCCAGTATCACGCCGACTGCCACCTGGAGCGCTACACCCACCATGAGTCCCAGTGCAACACCAACACTGACGCCCAGTGGTACTCCCACGGTGACACCCACCACATCACCCACATTGACACCCACGTCCACCTGCACGTCCACACCCACAACCACACCATCTCCTACACCGACCATTACTTCCAGTATTTCACCGAGCCCCACCCCCAGCACGACCAATACGCCCACAGTGACTCCGACACCCAGCATCACACCAACCACGACCCCAACGATCACACCCACTGCCTCACCGACTGACACACCAACACAGACACCAACACAGACGGCAAGCTCCACGCCCACATCCAGCCCCACCTGCAGCCCCAGCTCCACACCTACAGCATCGCCCACTCCAACACCTTCAAGCAGTATCACACCCACAGTGACACCCACAGCGACACCCACTGGGACACTCAGTGGAACGCCCTCGATGTCACCCACACACACGCCAAGCGTAACTCCCAGTGTGACACCCAGTGCCTCACCTTCCGTCACACCCAGCACCACGCCAACGTCCACATGCAGCCCCACATCTACGCCCACGGCCAGTCCCACGCCCAGTTCCTCGCCCACTGTGACACCCACTGCGACACCGACTACAACAACGACTATGACACCTAGTGACACCCCCACAGCTACACCCAGTGTGACACCCAGTGTCACACCCACCGTTACAGCTACTGTCACACCCACAGCCACACCAACTGTCACTCCCACGTCCACACCCAGTTTTACGCCCACAACCACGCCCACGTTCACACCCACGGTCACACCCACTGCCACACCCACTGCATCCGCCACTGCATCACCTACAGCATCACCTACACCGTCACCTTCACCTAGCTGCACGTGCAGCTCTACTCCAACACTCACGCCGTCCAACACACCTACCCTGACGGTCACGGTGACTCCCACCACAACTCCCAGCCTGTCGCCTAGTACCACACCCACTGACACGCCAACCCACACACCCAGTACTACACCCAGTATCACGCCGACTGCCACCTGGAGCGCTACACCCACCATGAGTCCCAGTGCAACACCGACACTGACGCCCAGTGGTACTCCCACGGTGACACCCACCACATCACCCACATTGACACCCACGTCCACCTGCACGTCCACACCCACGACCACACCATCTCCTACACCGACCATTACTTCCAGTATTTCACCGAGCCCCACCCCCAGCACGACCAATACGCCCACAGTGACCCCGACACCCAGCATCACACCAACCACGACCCCAACGATCACACCCACTGCCTCACCGACTGACACACCAACACAGACACCAACACAGACGGCAAGCTCCACGCCCACGTCCAGCCCCACCTGCAGCCCCAGCTCCACACCTACAGCATCGCCCACTCCAACACCTTCAAGCAGTATCACACCCACAGTGACACCCACAGCGACACCCAGTGGGACACCCAGTGGAACGCCCTCGATGTCACCCACACACACGCCAAGCGTAACTCCCAGTGTGACACCCAGTGCCTCACCTTCCGTCACACCCAGCACCACGCCAACGTCCACATGCAGTCCCACATCTACGCCCACGGCCAGTCCCACGCCCAGTTCCTCGCCCACTGTGACACCCACTGCGACACCGACTACAACAACGACTATGACACCCAGTGACACCCCCACAGCTACACCCAGTGTGACACCCAGTGTCACACCCACCGTCACAGCTACTGTCACACCCACGGCCACACCAACTGTCACTCCCACGTCCACACCCAGTTTTACGCCCACAACCACGCCCACGTTCACACCCACGGTCACACCCACTGCCACACCCACTGCATCCGCCACTGCATCACCTACAGCATCACCTACACCGTCACCTTCACCTAGCTGCACGTGCAGCTCTACTCCAACACTCACGCCGTCCAACACACCTACCCTGACGGTCACAGTGACTCCCACCACAACTCCCAGCCTGTCGCCCAGTACCACACCCACTGACACGCCAACCCACACACCCAGTACTACACCCAGTATCACGCCGACTGCCACCTGGAGCGCTACACCCACCATGAGTCCCAGTGCAACACCAACACTGACGCCCAGTGGTACTCCCACGGTGACACCCACCACATCACCCACATTGACACCCACGTCCACCTGCACGTCCACACCCACAACCACACCATCTCCTACACCGACCATTACTTCCAGTATTTCACCGAGCCCCACCCCCAGCACGACCAATACGCCCACAGTGACTCCGACACCCAGCATCACACCAACCACGACCCCAACGATCACACCCACTGCCTCACCGACTGACACACCAACACAGACACCAACACAGACGGCAAGCTCCACGCCCACATCCAGCCCCACCTGCAGCCCCAGCTCCACATCTACAGCATCGCCCACTCCAACACCTTCAAGCAGTATCACACCCACAGTGACACCCACAGCGACACCCACTGGGACACTCAGTGGAACGCCCTCGATGTCACCCACACACACGCCAAGCGTAACTCCCAGTGTGACACCCAGTGCCTCACCTTCCGTCACACCCAGCACCACGCCAACGTCCACATGCAGCCCCACATCTACGCCCACGGCCAGTCCCACGCCCAGTTCCTCGCCCACTGTGACACCCACTGCGACACCGACTACAACAACGACTATGACACCTAGTGACACCCCCACAGCTACACCCAGTGTGACACCCAGTGTCACACCCACCGTTACAGCTACTGTCACACCCACAGCCACACCAACTGTCACTCCCACGTCCACACCCAGTTTTACGCCCACAACCACGCCCACGTTCACACCCACGGTCACACCCACTGCCACACCCACTGCATCCGCCACTGCATCACCTACAGCATCACCTACACCGTCACCTTCACCTAGCTGCACGTGCAGCTCTACTCCAACACTCACGCCGTCCAACACACCTACCCTGACGGTCACGGTGACTCCCACCACAACTCCCAGCCTGTCGCCCAGTACCACACCCACTGACACGCCAACCCACACACCCAGTACTACACCCAGTATCACGCCGACTGCCACCTGGAGCGCTACACCCACCATGAGTCCCAGTGCAACACCAACACTGACGCCCAGTGGTACTCCCACGGTGACACCCACCACATCACCCACATTGACACCCACGTCCACCTGCACGTCCACACCCACAACCACACCATCTCCTACACCGACCATTACTTCCAGTATTTCACCGAGCCCCACCCCCAGCACGACCAATACGCCCACAGTGACTCCGACACCCAGCATCACACCAACCACGACCCCAACGATCACACCCACTGCCTCACCGACTGACACACCAACACAGACACCAACACAGACGGCAAGCTCCACGCCCACATCCAGCCCCACCTGCAGCCCCAGCTCCACACCTACAGCATCGCCCACTCCAACACCTTCAAGCAGTATCACACCCACAGTGACACCCACAGCGACACCCAGTGGGACACTCAGTGGAACGCCCTCGATGTCACCCACACACACGCCAAGCGTAACTCCCAGTGTGACACCCAGTGCCTCACCTTCCGTCACACCCAGCACCACGCCAACGTCCACATGCAGCCCCGCATCTACGCCCACGGCCAGTCCCACGCCCAGTTCCTCGCCCACTGTGACACCCACTGCGACACCGACTACAACAACGACTATGACACCTAGTGACACCCCCACAGCTACACCCAGTGTGACACCCAGTGTCACACCCACCGTTACAGCTACTGTCACACCCACAGCCACACCAACTGTCACTCCCACGTCCACACCCAGTTTTACGCCCACAACCACGCCCACGTTCACACCCACGGTCACACCCACTGCCACACCCACTGCATCCGCCACTGCATCACCTACAGCATCACCTACACCGTCACCTTCACCTAGCTGCACGTGCAGCTCTACTCCAACACTCACGCCGTCCAACACACCTACCCTGACGGTCACGGTGACTCCCACCACAACTCCCAGCCTGTCGCCCAGTACCACACCCACTGACACGCCAACCCACACACCCAGCACTACACCCAGTATCACGCCGACTGCCACCTGGAGCGCTACACCCACCATGAGTCCCAGTGCAACACCGACACTGACGCCCAGTGGTACTCCCACGGTGACACCCACCACATCACCCACATTGACACCCACGTCCACCTGCACGTCCACACCCACAACCACACCATCTCCTACACCGACCATTACTTCCAGTATTTCACCGAGCCCCACCCCCAGCACGACCAATACGCCCACAGCGACTCCGACACCCAGCATCACACCAACCACGACCCCAACGATCACACCCACTGCCTCACCGACTGACACACCAACACAGACACCAACACAGACGGCAAGCTCCACGCCCACGTCCAGCCCCACCTGCAGCCCCAGCTCCACACCTACAGCATCGCCCACTCCAACACCTTCAAGCAGTATCACACCCACAGTGACACCCACAGCGACACCCACAGGGACACCCAGTGGAACGCCCTCGATGTCACCCACACACACGCCAAGCGTAACTCCCAGTGTGACACCCAGTGCCTCGCCTTCCGTCACACCCAGCACCACGCCAACGTCCACATGCAGTCCCACATCTACGCCCACGGCCAGTCCCACGCCCAGTTCCTCGCCCACTGTGACACCCACTGCGACACCGACTACAACAACGACTATGACACCCAGTGACACCCCCACAGCTACACCCAGTGTGACACCCAGTGTCACACCCACCGTCACAGCTACTGTCACACCCACAGCCACACCAACTGTCACTCCCACGTCCACACCCAGTTTTACGCCCACAACCACGCCCACGTTCACACCCACGGTCACACCCACTGCCACACCCACTGCATCCGCCACTGCATCACCTACAGCATCACCTACACCGTCACCTTCACCTAGCTGCACGTGCAGCTCTACTCCAACACTCACGCCGTCCAACACACCTACCCTGACGGTCACGGTGACTCCCACCACAACTCCCAGCCTGTCGCCCAGTACCACACCCACTGACACGCCAACCCACACACCCAGTACTACACCCAGTATCACGCCGACTGCCACCTGGAGCGCTACACCCACCATGAGTCCCAGTGCAACACCGACACTGACGCCCAGTGGTACTCCCACGGTGACACCCACCACATCACCCACATTGACACCCACGTCCACCTGCACGTCCACACCCACGACCACACCATCTCCTACACCAACCATTACTTCCAGTATTTCACCGAGCCCCACCCCCAGCACGACCAACACGCCCACAGTGACTCCGACACCCAGCATCACACCAACCACGACCCCAACGATCACACCCACTGCCTCGCCGACTGACACACCAACACAGACACCAACACAGACGGCAAGCTCCACGCCCACGTCCAGCCCCACCTGCAGCCCCAGCTCCACACCTACAGCATCGCCCACTCCGACACCTTCAAGCAGTATCACACCCACAGTGACACCCACAGCGACACCCAGTGGGACACTCAGTGGAACGCCCTCGATGTCACCCACACACACGCCAAGCGTAACTCCCAGTGTGACACCCAGTGCCTCACCTTCCGTCACACCCAGCACCACGCCAACGTCCACATGCAGTCCCACATTTACGCCCACGGCCAGTCCCACGCCCAGTTCCTCGCCCACTGTGACACCCACTGCGACACCGACTACAACAACGACTATGACACCCAGTGACACCCCCACAGCTACACCCAGTGTGACACCCAGTGTCACACCCACCGTTACAGCTACTGTCACACCCACAGCCACACCAACTGTCACTCCCACGTCCACACCCAGTTTTACGCCCACAACCACGCCCACGTTCACACCCACGGTCACACCCACTGCCACACCCACTGCATCCGCCACTGCATCACCTACAGCATCACGTACACCGTCACTTTCACCTAGCTGCACGTGCAGCTCTACTCCAACACTCACGCCGTCCAACACACCTACCCTGACGGTCACGGTGACTCCCACCACAACTCCCAGCCTGTCGCCTAGTACCACACCCACTGACACGCCAACCCACACACCCAGTACTACACCCAGTATCACGCCGACTGCCACCTGGAGCGCTACACCCACCATGAGTCCCAGTGCAACACCAACACTGACGCCCAGTGGTACTCCCACGGTGACACCCACCACATCACCCACATTGACACCCACGTCCACCTGCACGTCCACACCCACGACCACACCATCTCCTACACCAACCATTACTTCCAGTATTTCACCGAGCCCCACCCCCAGCACGACCAATACGCCCACAGTGACTCCGACACCCAGCATCACACCAACCACGACCCCAACGATCACACCCACTGCCTCACCGACTGACACACCAACACAGACACCAACACAGACGGCAAGCTCCACGCCCACGTCCAGCCCCACCTGCAGCCCCAGCTCCACACCTACAGCATCGCCCACTCCAACACCTTCAAGCAGTATCACACCCACAGTGACACCCACAGCGACACCCACTGGGACACTCAGTGGAACGCCCTCGATGTCACCCACACACACGCCAAGCGTAACTCCCAGTGTGACACCCAGTGCCTCACCTTCCGTCACACCCAGCACCACGCCAACGTCCACATGCAGTCCCACATCTACGCCCACGGCCAGTCCCACGCCCAGTTCCTCGCCCACTGTGCCCTGGAGCGCTACACCCACCATGAGTCCCAGTGCAACACCGACACTGACGCCCAGTGGTACTCCCACGGTGACACCCACCACATCACCCACGTTGACACCCACGTCCACCTGCACGTCCACACCCACGACCACACCATCTCCTACACCAACCATTACTTCCAGTATTTCACCGAGCCCCACCCCCAGCACGACCAATACGCCCACAGCGACTCCGACACCCAGCATCACACCAACCACGACCCCAACGATCACACCCACTGCCTCGCCGACTGACACACCAACACAGACACCAACACAGACGGCAAGCTCCACGCCCACGTCCAGCCCCACCTGCAGCCCCAGCTCCACACCTACAGCATCGCCCACTCCAACACCTTCAAGCAGCATCACACCCACAGTGACACCCACAGCGACACCCAGTGGGACACCCACTCGAACGCTGACCCATACGCCAAGCGCCACCACAACTCCTACCTTCACGCCCACCTCAACATGTTCCCTATCCCCTTCACCGTCTACCAGCACTTCGCCTAGCTACACCCCCTCATTGACCCCTACTGCGACTTCCAGCATCACACCCAGCAGCACGCCCTCGATGACACCCACAACAAGTCCCACGACAACAGCAACATCATCACTGACGACGACGTTCACCGCATCACCCACACCATCTCTTACTGCCACACCATCTCTCACACCAACTGCCACCTCCAGTGGAACACCAACCAGTACACTGACCGCCACACCAACCATCACAGTCAGCCCCACGCCTACCACCACACCCACACTGTCACCCACTTTGTCACTTACTTCCTCTCCAACGCCATCTTGCACACAGAGCTTCACACCAACGATCACGCCAACTACCACATTCACGAACACCGGCACAGCGACACTCAGTGTGTCTCCCACTCCAACTCCTACGGGATCTCCAAGTGGGACGCCCACCGTGACGCAGACGCCGACCTCCACTGTCACACCTACTGTCACGCCCAGTCCTACGCCCACGATGACTCTTACCACCACACCAACAATCACTGCAACCGCTACGCAAACCCCAACCCCAACAGGTACGCCAACTCCTTCACCCACACCATCACCCACTCCAAGCTGTACACCGAGCACCACTCCCTCACTCACACCCACTCTGACACCGACACTCACACCCACCCACACGCCCTCGATTTCACCTACCTCAACACGTAGCGTCACTCTGACCATCACACCAACTTGTACACATACCGCTTCACCCAGCTGTTCCCCAACCAGGTCTCCAACTGCTACACTTAGTGCCACTCCCACTGCCACACCATCCCCAACGCCTTCAGCAACACCAACAACCTCACCAACGAGTTCACCCACCAGCACACCTACTTACACATCGACGACTACGTTCACGGGTACACCAACGCTCACACCCAGCTTCACACCAACGCCTACATCGACCATCACACCAACCACCACACCCACACCGTCATCCACACCGTCGCCCACAATGTCGCTCACATATTCACCCTCAACGACTTGCACACCTAGCCTTACACCTACCTTGACGCCTAGTCTTACCCCCACCCCTACCCCTTCCGTCTCCTCCACAGCGACCCTCACCGTAACACCCACATTGTCTCCGAGTATGACACCCAGTCTTACATCCACAATCACGCCCTCTATGACGCCCACGGGCTCTCCTTCAATGACGCCGACCGTAACCCCAACCCGCACACCGACTACCACATCGAGCACAACGCCAACCATTTCTGCAACCGGCACACCAACCCAAGCACCCACAGAATCATGCACACAATCCCCCACATCGAGCTGCACCCCCAGCCACACCTCCTCACCTACACCAAGCTCGACTTTCACACCCACATCCACAGTTACGTCCACGGTGACTCCCAGCATAACGCCCAGTTTTACACCGAGTGTAAGTTCCAGTTCAACAGGGACAGTCTCTGTAACTCCCACTCTGACGCCAAGTCCGACACCGACGGCCACACCAAGTCCCACTCCAACCCTGTCTCCAACCACTACACAAACACGCAGTTTAACAGGCACGCCCACACCTTCGCACACGCCATCACCTACGCCCAGCTGCACGCCAAGCACGACACTTACTCCTACATCCAGTCTGACACCCACAGTCACACCCACCCTAACACCCTCCGCCTCACAAACCCCAACAGTCACCCCGGAACCCAGCGTCTCCCCAAGTCAGACGCCTACAGCCACTCCGAGTGGTACCCCAACTGGGACTCCAACCGCCACACCCAGTGTCACACCAAGTGCCACACCATCTCCCACGCCTATGATCACACCAACGAGCTCCTCCACAAGTTCACCCACCAGCACACCCACTGTGACCCCCAGCAGGTTGCCAAGCACAACACCCAGTACGTCACCCAGCACAACGCCAACAGTATCAGCGACCCCATCACGTTCCACTAGCCTTACTCCCAGCAGCAGTCCCACATGCACACGCAGTAGGACGCTCAGCATCACACCCAGTCTCACCCCCAGTTTCACACCCAGTCCCACCCCCACATCTTCGCCCACAGAAACCTCGACGGCAGCATGTACGAAGACGCCTACTTCTTCATCCACTGCCACACACACCAGCGCGCCAAGCCGAACAGCGACCGTCACTCCAAGCCCCACCACTACCCCCACCTCCACTGTCAGCCCCAGTTGCACTCTCACAGCAAAGGTGACCCCTTTGCCTTCACCAACCCCCACGCCATCCCCCACATCAACTTGCACCACAAGCCCCACACCAAGCCAAACCCTGACACCGTCATGCACGCCATCACCCACACCCACGGGCACACCCGTTGCCACTCGAACCCCCACTCTGACCACCACTCCAAACCAAACACGCACCTCTGCTCCGACTCCATCCCCCACACCGACGTCCAGTGTCACTCCACATGCTACGTTGACAGCCACACCCTCCAGCACATCCACTGCCACCGTGCCTGCCACACCCGCACCCACAGGCTCTAGCACACCCACTCTTACACACGGCTCCACACCCACCATTACACTAACCTCTTCCCGGACGCAGGCAGTGACAGAAACCCTCTCAGTCACTGTCTCGCCAACACCAACGCCCACTGCCAGACCGACTGCCACCCCAACGACCACCCTGACGCCCACCGTCACGGCCTCATCGAGAGCCACACCGACGCCAACCTGCATCCCATCGGTGTCCTATACCCCCACACAGACCCCGAGCCCGCCCATGACCCTGACGCTCACTTCCAGCAGCACATGGACCTCACTGCCGACTTCAACGCCCACCGGGACGTCAAGCCCAACACCCACCCCATCGTCAAGCCCGACCATGTCGCGTCCCGTGACGCCTTCGGCAACGCTCACACCCACGGACAGCCCCACCCTCGGCAGCCCGACGCCAACGAACAGGACGCAGACCTGGAGCTCCACACCGACGGCGATCCTGCCTTTTGCCATCGCCCGCATCCACGATCAGGTGCCGTGTCCGTTCGTGCGGGTGTCGCAAACCGCTGCCGGGGGGGGGCAGAGGGGGGGTGGGGCGGGGGGGGCAGGCCATCAAGGCAAAGCAAAGCCAAGGCGATACAGACCCTCGGATCACATGGAGCAGCAGGAGCGGACGTTGGTCTGTGCAGGACAGGGCCGCGACACCACTGTCCTTGTGGTTCCCTGAGAAGGCCCGGAGGGCATTGGTGGCAGGATGGGGTCCATCGAAGGCAGTCGGCGCCGAGTCGACGGCGGTTGCAGGGCAACCGACGCCGGTCAACTGGTCGACCGGTGACTCACTCGTCGGCGGGCGCTTCGTTGGGGTCCGCGCGGTCCGGCGTTGTGGTCTCGTTTGTGTGGCATTAGGGACAGCCCCAGTCCACAGAAGGTCCATATGGAGCTATGACTGAGGGGTGTGTGGTCCATGGGACGCGGCCTCCGGAAGGCTGACCCCCGGTCAACATGCCCCCCCCCCCTCGGGCTTCTTCAACAGACTTGAGGTGGTGCTTGCCCCCCCCCCCCCTGTCCCACACGATCCAATGATCCGTGTGTGTGTGTGTGTGTGAGGTTATATCCCGGGTGTGTTGACACGGCTACGTGTCGGCTGGGTGGGACCCCCCAGGGAGTGCCGGGGGAGTGAAAGTAAGGATTGCTGGCACCAACTGCTACCTGCCGTCAGTGTTTAATTTGTACCTTCATTGCTTTCTACTCTTCCTCAGAGCCCGGATTTGTAGACCCCTCCACAGTTCCCCTAGTGCCGGAACGTTTGGGCAGACACTGGTTTTATGTGCTACGGCGTGCGTTCAGTGCTGTTATGCACGCTGCTCTGACTGCAGTCCATGCGTACACTACACCATGCGGTGCACTAGGCCGTGTAAGGGGGCATGGGGCTATGTGCACTCGCCCGCGGCTTTACAGGTGGGGGGCTCGAGTCGCCCATCCAGGTGCATCGCAGGGAGTACTGTACTCAGCGAGCCCATGTCCTGTTTTTCCATTTTTTTCAACCCTATAGAGCCTTACTTACTGTAGCCACCGAGGACGTGTTTTTCAGGCTCAACACGGAGGTGGCAGTGTGCTTGAATGTGTGTGTCTGTGTGTGTGCACGCAATGGAGGGTAAGAGGCCTGGAGTGGTCCAGTGGTCAGAAACATAGACTCGTGAGTCTACAGCGGAGGTTCGATCCCTCCTGTCGTCATAAACGCACCACCGCCCCCTACAACAGCACACGCGGCAACCGGGTCTACCGGCAGCGGGAGGTGCGCCTCGCTATTTTTTTCATACGCCCCCAACCCTAACACAGGCCACAAAAAACGCACCACCGCCCCCTCCGGCAGCGCGCGCGGCTTACGGGTCTTGAAGCCCGGCAGCGTGGGGAGGGGGGCGCATTCACTGCAGCCGGGCACCTGCAGTCTTTTCTTCGGCAGTGCAGCCACGTGCACAGCGGGAATCGAACCGGCGCCTCCACGGCACGAGCCCGGTGATTCAACCGCTGGGGTAGCACACACCACAGCCACATACACGAGCGTGCACGCATACCAACACAGGCACGGTATAGGACATTCCAGCAAAGTGTGTGTGTGTGTGTGTGTGTGTGTGTGCCTGGGTGGTTACACCCATGGCCAGCGAAGGTGAGGGCCGTGTGACCTGCTGTGCGTGCATACGTGTTCTGCTGTTTTGCGACCGGACCCTTGGTGCAGCGACTTACCCCTCCGTGATGATGGCGATGTCAGTGAGACGTCACACCAAGGTGCTCGCCATTGGAGAGGGATGACTCGGGCAAACCCGAGTGGGAGTGAGTCCCGAGCACCGGTCATCTGCGATGCTGTTGTCTGTTCCTGCTACTCTCTTGTGTATGTGTGAACGTGTGTCGTTGATTCCGACTTACAGCACCACTGCTGTCAGACGCCTGCTCGTCTGAGGGCTAGCATTTTTTGCTCCTGTGATGAGGATGCTTGAGACTTGTACCCACAGTGCCTCCCGGTGCATTTGTATCCACATTGGTTATCTGTTGGTTCTTGTTCCCTTCACTATCACTAAGTGTGTGTGTGTGTGTGTGTGTGTGTGTGTCTGTGATAAGTTCGACACACCGTGCGCCTGCTTCCTGCAGAAAGGCGCCTCGTCGCTGATGGTCATGACTTTTCTTTGACTGTTTGCGCCTGACGAGAATCTACTACCGACCCGTGCCTGTGCCTGTCCTGTTCTTGCTGGTGCTGGGCTTTGGTCGCTTTGCGTCATCCGCGTGTGTGTCTGTGTTTGTTTCCCTCACGAAGTGTGTCTGTGTTGTCTCGGTCTTGGGGGTTGTTGGGACCGTGTGTCGGCGTGTGTGGCCCCAATGCAGTCCCCCGCATGTCCGGCCAAGCGCCGGCCCCGGGTCTGTTCGGGAACGCCTGCCCTCGGGGGCGCACAAGTGCCCTCAGTCGGTCGTCTTGGTTCTCTGTATCGTTTTGGGGGGGGGGGGGGGGGGCTCCGCGCCGGCCTGTCTGACGAGCGGCAGAAGGACGCGGAAGGGGCCCGCTGCACGCGTGGCAGCGGCGGTGTGACTGGTGTCCTCTGGCAAGCCTCCCCAGTCTCAAGACCCGCCGACGGGGCACATGGACACGTTGGAAACCCTGACGTTCTGGGAAAACATTCAATTCCCAGCACCAGATGCTTTTATCCGGAAACAACTTGGCCCATCCTGCTTTCGAAGCAGAAATCTTTACACAAATGTGCACGTTATGGGTCCCCATTATGGGGACCCTGAGACGGCAGGGGCTATGTAGCCACGTTCATTCATATTCAGCCCCTTTCTTCCTTCGTTTTCTCAGTGGTGCCCGGTCGCCTAGTGGTAGGATGTAGTTGTTGAACCTCGCAGTTTGAGCATGATTTGAAAGATTGGGGCGTCACACGCACACACACACACACACACACACACACACACACACTCCACGCAGGGAAGCACGGAAGCACGGGCAAGGGATGCAGGATGCGGTAGGAACACGGACGCCACTCCCTCTTGTTGCATGTTTGCGAGTGTCTCAACCTGGTTCCTGAGCCTGTTGACGGGGCACCAGAACGCTTGAACTCATGGTTCGGTCGCTTAGTGGTAGGTCTTAGTTGTTGAACCTCGCAGTTTGAGCATGATTTGAAAGATTGGGGCGTCACACACACACACACACACACGCATCCAGTCCCCCAATGCCTGCCACCCCCCCCCTCTGTTCTGCACCAGCTGTTCAACATCGACACGTTCACGGACGGGATCGTGGACTTCAGCAACTACACGTCCGTGTACTTCGATGGCGGTGTGACCGTTGCGGCGGCCGTGCAGTTTGCCACAGGTCTCGCTCTCTCGGCAGCCGCCGTCCAGCCGCATCGCCCGGACCCGGGGGTGCACCTGCCGCGCGGCACAACGATTCGGCGAACTTGGAGCCCACTCGGCAGCACTGGGGACGGCTGACGGCAGAGGGGGAAGTGGGGGACGGTGGGGACCCGTGGGACACGGCACGGCAGTTCTCGGGATCCCCCCCCCCCCCCGGGGGGCGGGGGGGGGGCGACTCTGCGGGTCCTAGGACGCCATCTCCCCGGCGGCCCCCCCCGACGCCCCCTCCCAGCCCCCCCCCCCCCCCCCCCCCCAAGCGGCCTCCAGCCGACAGCCAGTTGGGGGGTAGTTGGGGTCCAGAACCGAGGGCCCCCCCCCCCGCCCCCCCTTCAGAACGTGCCGTGACCGGTTGCCTGTGTCACGGGGGGCGTTCGGTAGCTAAGCATCCGTTGCTTCCTGGCCTTCAGAAGGTGCGCGCCGCGCGTGCTCAGCCCCCCCCCCCCCCGGATGGGGACGGCCCCGCCCTTCACCGGAGGCAGCCCCCCCCCCCCCCCCCCGCCCCCCACTTGGGGTAGGACAGGGGCCTGAGGCACTACTGCACCGCAGAACTGAGGAGGCGATGAAGGGCGTGTGAAGGGGAAGCGGGCGGCCGGAGCGCAGTGGCGGGTCCACTCGTGACCTTTGGAGGCCCTGCAGGGCCCAGGGGCTGTGCCGGTAGTACGGCCCTGCCCTCGGACGCGGTCCGCCATAACCTCCCCCCCCCCCCCCAGCGATGCATTAGAAGGGAAGGCGCCTCAGAGGCAGCCCCAGAGGCGGTTGGGCAGGCGATTGGAGGATGTTGCCGAAGCGGTTGGGGGGCGGTTACTTTCGGTTACAAATGGCATTGAAGCGGGCACTTGGCGTCAGGGGGACAGTGCTGGGCATAGGCTGGGCGCTCGGGAGGGGGGGGGGGGTACCTCCCCCCCCTCCAGTGCATCGCTGCCATCCTCCCGCCCCTTTGGGGGCGTTGTTTGGGTCCCTTGTGGACCTCCGAGTCCAGCGGGGCCAGTGCCCGGGTGGGGGGGGCGTGAACACGTGTTGTCTGTGATTTGGGGGCCAGGGGGACGGTGTTGCGGGGGACGGTCCTGCCACTTGTCGGAGGTGGACCGGGCGCTGAGGCAGGGCCGCTGCGGGTGTGGCCCTTTTGGAGGGGGACGATGGGGGCACACATTTGTGGCGCGTCACCCGAAGGCAGGCCCCCCCGGAGTAGGACCGGGGGCTGCGGGGGGGGGGGGGGGGGGGGCACCGGGCGTCCCCAATGCAGCGGCATGCCCCCCCCCCAAACTCAAGCGAAGCACTGAGCGCGCTCGCCGGGACTAGTGCTGAGCGCAGCGTTGAAGATTAATGCCGTTTGGATCCTTCAAATGTGTTGGTGCCACGCCCCGCCACCGACCGATGGAGAAACAGAAACGGTGGGCCAACACAGCGGCTGGTGGATCTTCAGGACTCAAGACCCAGACACAATGGCAAGAGGCCAGTAGGCGCCGCCAACAAACCACTACCAAGGCCTTGTGCCAACCCCCCCCCCCCCCCCGTTCCCAACCCAAACCCCCGAGGTGCAGTACATATCCAGCCACAAAGCGATCATAACACACTCGGAACAGACTAGGAAGTCCGGAGTCGCAGAGAGCCAACGGAGTGCTGGACGACAGTGGCTGTGGACTGCAGGACAGACAGTAAGTAGTATGCGGGCCCCACATTCGCTGACCAGAACATCTTTGCAGTTGCTCTTTGGCTGCCAAAGTGTAGATACCGGGGAGGGGGGGGGTGTTCCGTGCGGGAGAAAATATGAATCTATAAATTCTGGCGCCACAAAATCTGTGCCACTTCTTAAAAATGAGCAAACAAATTATGTGTGGTATCCAATAATTGCTCATGAGAGACAGTGGGGAGCTTGCTGTTATTACCTGCACAAATCCTTGAAAACACCGAACAAATTGCGTACAAAATTTTTGTACAGAATTTGAAATGCAGAAATTCCAGCTTGTATAAACCCCCCCCCCCGGTATGGATGCTTGTATAACCCCCCCCCCCCGTATGGATGCTTGTATAACCCCCCCCCCCCGTATGGATGCTTGTATAACCCCCCCCCCCCCCGGTATGGATGCTTGTATAACCCCCCCCCCCCGGTATG
>OZ038402.1:17798885-18070466 GCA_964036045.1 Eutreptiella sp. 'Long Island Sound 2002' | reverse complement strand
GCTCCTGTTGCTGTTGCTTTCGAGACTACAGTGGCTCCTGCTCTCACCCCCAGTCCCGCTGCATGGGCTTCCTGAATTGGTCCCCCTTTAGTGCTGAATTGCGTATCCGTTATTCCGAAAAAAAATTAGTTCCCCAGAAAGTGTGTTGGCTCCATTCGCCCCTTGAGTGGTCCTGTGCCCCGCTCTCGATTTCTGTTGAGAATTTAATTCTTTGTTATTGTTGATCGTTCTTCCGCTAACATCAACCCGAAGTCTCAGTGAACCTTGCTGAGTCCTCTCCATTGCCCTCTCTCCACCCTCTGTCACCCTGAGCAAGCCCTGGCACAGTGCGACTCTACCAAAACGCCCGCCAAATGCGCCACTCCTTGAGTCTCCTGAGTGGCTCGTCTGAGCTGGTGGGTGTCCGCTGTCGTTGTGCTTAAGCCGCTGAAATAAATAATGTTAAAGAAAAATAAATACTGGGTGTCTGCGGCCTTCTTCGTTGTGGCCTGCCCTCTCGTGCTCTAACACTCGGACCGTGCATGTTGATCTGCCTCTCTTGAGTGTACTTGAAAAATAAAGTAGGAAAATAAAATATAATGAAGTGGATCGCCTGATGCCGCGAAACTGCGCTGATGAGCACTGTTCCTGGGCCGACCCTGCGATTCGTTAATGCTGCAACTGACTCAGACGACCTTTAAGTGCTTCCGTCAGCGCCCATGGACTCCCCCGCGTCCATGCAAACGGGACCGGGAGATCAAAGTACTCGAACTCTCCATCGCTTTGAAAGGATCTCGCCTCCTCTCCCACGAATATCTCGTAGTTGTGGCGCTCCAGTCCTACTGGCCTGACTCGACCCACCACCACTATCACCGGCTCCAGGTCTCGACTAGTCTGCAGTCTCGGGCTGTCGATCACTGGCAGTCCCCATTGCCACATCCTCCAATTTCCACATCCTCTGGCCAGCCAGGATGCCGTGATGGACTCCACCAGTGAGCCATGTCTGGCCCCTCCAGTCAGCACCAGTGTGGACCTCTCATGCTCCCACGTTCTGCGCTCTCGGACGAGACTCATCTGCAGTTCATGCAAGCTCACCTGAGAAGCCTCACTCCAACAGAGGAACAGATCCTGCAGTGCAATAGGACTTCCTTTCCACGCATTGGCCCATGGGCCGGAGGAGTAGTACCTTCCTGACCAGCTGAATGCTATAACGTCGTCGGGCGCCTTCCGCTGCAGATACCCGTGCAGATCGCCGTCCGCCATCACGCTCATCCACAATTTCTTACCCTGTCTTGAGAACACAACCTCCAGGTCGGACACCAGAGCGAGAGACCAGACCCCCAGCCTGTGAAGCGCCCCTGCCAGCTTGTGGGTCACCTGAACCCACTTTAGATAGAACTCTGGGCAGTGGAACTGCAGGTGCGAGGCCCGCAGGGTGTCCGCCGCCCCACACCAGTGGCACTGCTGGCCTTCTCCGGCGACCTCCATCTGCATCCCCAACGCTCTGAGAAGCATCAACTTCTTGAAGCTGGACGAGACTATGGCCCCTCCTTCGAATGCCTTCACTTGGTCGTAGGCCGACCACCTGGCATCCCATCCGGCTAGTCCTGCTGCAGCCCTATGACGAATCGCTTCGTTGTAAATCTGGTCCAACGTCTCATCCAAGGCCACTACCACCGCTCCTCCAATGCTGAAGACCGGTCCTGGAACCAGCTCTTTGGGGAGAAAGAACTCTCCCTCTTTCGACGCCTCCAGTTGTGCCGTCGCCTGCTCATCAGCCAACCGGTTGCAAGTTGAAAGGAACTCTGCCAACCCGCTGTCATGTTGTGCTTCCACCCAAGCCTCTCCATATGTCTTTAAGTCTGACTTACCGTATGCTCCTCGGACGAGGTCATCTAACCAGGTTCCATACGAAGGAAGCTTGATGCCCGTGAAAGCTCCCGCCGAGGAGTCCGCTGCAACCAGTTTGACCCCTGGCAAGTGATCGAGCATCTCAATCCATGTCGATTTAGCCAACTGCTCCATTGCTGTTGAACTGCCCGCGTGCACTCTCAAACCGAAGCCCCGCACCTCCAGAATGCGGCCCGCTTTAGCCAGCACCATTCCAATGCCTCCGCGTCTGCCTCTCAGCCCTCCATCAGTCACAAGCAGCCAGGGCTCGTCGTTACCACCAGTGGGCGCCATGGGTCTGGGCAGAGGCGCCCCTCTCGCTGTCAGTAGCTTTATCTTGAATGCCCGCAACACGCGCCAAATTTGCTGAACGTCGTCCCCGGGAGTTTCGTCATCGAGCAGCTCATCCGCTACCATCTGAGCCAGTCCACTGCGGCTGTACGGCATCTTCAGCACTTGGCGCAAGTACCTCATCTCTGCTCTCAAAGGCAGCCACGGGCAACCTGTGCCACCCCACGGGGGGGGCAAGTACAGGAATAGCTTAGCCACCCTGATCGACAGGCCAGGCGCCTCGCAGAAAGTCCTGTCAGTGATCAGCTGCAAGTCCCTCAGCCATTCCTCTCTAAAGAGGTAAGCTGACGCTGCATAGTCGAATCGGGCCACCATGAAGGCCATGATCACTCGGACAGTCTTAATGGGCAAGAAATCGGCTCTAACGATACTCGGCGTCAGCTTCCTCCACTGCGCCGCCGTCGCTGAGAGCCATTGAAGGGGCTTCATTTCTTGGAATACCGGCACTCCAATGCACGTTGGAGGCTGCTTAGAGGCTCGCATCATTAGGCCTACACTCGCTTCCTCCTCGTCCAGCTGCAGGACCCCTTGGCGCAACATTGCGTGGAACAGTTCTAACTTGCCCGGGTTTACTATCCCTCCTGCACTCTTGGTCGTCTCGATGCGGTCCCATGTCAGGTCCTCAAAGTATTCCTTACGGAAATGGAATAATCTGCGGTCGTCACTGAATATGAGCTCGCTGACTCCGAGCACCTTGTCACCCTTGGAGAAATGCACCGCTTCTGACACGAGGCTGCACCGGGTCCTCACTGCACTGGCTGTCTGATAGACTGCCGGTGCTGCACTGTCCCCCTCCAGGAGCCCGTCTGCCGCGCCGTACGGCTCTCCGAGGCCATGCTCCGTGACGGGGTAGATGACCTGCCGTCGGTAGAACTGATCGCAGCGGTCTTGGCAGAACCATACCGCTTCCTCATGCGAAACTCCATCCTCTTCTTCGGGATGTCCCACCGTGTAAATACCGGGCTGACCGTCTACTCTGCGCCAGTTTGCTGCCATTCGCAACAGGGCATCCAAGTTTTGGAGTTGCAATTTGGGGAATGCGCCCGTCTCGTCCCAGTCCAGCAGCCAAATCTCCCCATGGATCTCCAGAATCTTGTACGCACAGCGACGCAGGATGATGGCCATTTGGGCTGGGTTAAAACCCTTGCGGTACGAGAAGAGATTCGGTCCCCAGAGCCCAGTCAGTTCACAGACGTCGCTCAGCAAGGAGTGGTCCAGCGCCGTGTTCACTCGTGAGATGGACGTTTCTACGAATATGTGCCTGTACCCGCTGAGGTAATAATAGGGCTCCTTCTTGCGAATGCCGTAGTGCGCCACTGAGTTGAACATCGAGGCGATACCCACTGACAGTTGTTCCATTATATTCAGCATGCAGTGCTTCGCCACCATGCCGCCCTGCTTCAACTGGGACGACGGCAGTAGATCCATTGCCGTGGCGTCCGTCATGGGTCTTCGCAGCACCTTACAGAGCCTGCGCATGGTATAGGAACCCTCCGCGATCAGCTCTTCCGCAAACAATTTCCTATCGTGGTGGTCCTCCGGGTTCAAGCGTCGCCGCCTCATTGCAATCCATAACTCGTCCGGCGGTCTGTCCACACAGCGCTCCCTACATAACGGCTCTCTATAAGCTTCCTCCAGAATATCGAGTTGCAGAAGCTCTCCTCGGTATAAATTATTTTCCTCGGCCAGACGACTTATCTCCCTCAGTTCCTCCTCCACGTCGACGTACGATTCATCCGGGTGCCCTTTGATGCCCCCGAACACTGTGAGAGACGCCCGCGTCAGCCGCATGTGAGTGCGTGTGGCGCTGGTGATTCCCACGTTCTCAGACTCCTCCTTGTCAGGAATTTTCACACCTAATTCCAGCAACTCCTCCTTCGCTGCAAGTGCTCTTCTTTTGCACGCCAAGAGTCCTGCTGTGTCTTCCTCAGACCTCAGCCGTTTCACAAACTGGTTTCTGACACCTGTCGGATCCCTGTAGATCAGTTGGTCGGCCACGTGGTGGTAGACCCCTAGGAACTGGTCCGGCTCAGCCCCTCCAATTGCCGCCCAGTACCAGTAAACCTCCATGGCATCCATCAGGGCTACTCTATCCCGGTCCACCGTTCTGCGCCAAGGATATCTCTTCCAGCCAAACGGCCGGACAAAGAGCCCTGGGATACGCGCTGTGAACAGCTGGGCGAAGTGAGAGCCCACTCCCGGGATTAAATGTCGTTCGCAATCGCGAAAATGCCCCCCCGCGAAGCCATGATCGATCGCTGTTTCCGAAACTTTTCCACCCCTCTTCACCTGATTGGTTATTTGCGCTGGATCTCCAACATACCGCAACCCCAGCGAAGACCATGTCCTCGACCCCGCCGTGAATTGTCGGAGCGGTGATCGCTCTCCCTCAAAAGTCCCGTTGAAGTCGCCGCCAAGGAACAGCGCATCAGGCCGCACCACTTGACAAGCCAAAGCCGTCTCCCGCGGCTGCATCTTCTTTTCGGTGACAGAGGATCCGGGTCTCA
The DNA here is from genome assembly GCA_964036045.1 of Eutreptiella sp. 'Long Island Sound 2002'. NCBI lineage: Eukaryota > Euglenozoa > Euglenophyceae > Eutreptiales > Eutreptiaceae > Eutreptiella > Eutreptiella sp. 'Long Island Sound 2002'. The sequence goes on along the minus strand of OZ038402.1, from coordinate 18,065,739 downwards.
GGTGAATGGACCCTACTGCCCATAACTTGCCATCCGCTGCTATAAAGGCCACCACCAGTGCGTACTCTTCGTTCAGCAGCGTCCAGACATTGTCGTCGGGGGAGAGAAGGTACCTCTCAATTAACACAGCCAACCCCAGTCCTTGCCCCTTCTCGCCTTCCACGACGTGATATTTTCTAGCCCAGTCAACATGCTTCAGCTCCAGATCCCATAATTCCTGCAACAGCGCCACTGATGGCGCTAGTCCTACCATCCGGTCTCTCACCACTTCGACCTTCTCCGTTCCACCCCCAATCTGAAGAGTCAGTATGTCCACCATGGTCTCTGCCCCTGGGTCATGCCGTTCCGGCAGATGCGGTGCAAACTGCTGCATCCATGACCGGCAACTGCGGATGCCGGATGCCGGTAGACTCATCTCAGGTGGAATGTGCGTTCCTTGGAGTCTGACTGGCACCCCTCCCGGCAGGGACTGAGACCCACAGCCCCAGGAAGTACGCTTGGACCACTCCTTCTTCACCAATGGATCCCCCGACCCTTGGTGTACGCATACTCGAAGCACCCCAACCCCGGTGCGCAATATGGAAGCTGTTGTCGCCACAAACCTGCCGCAAGTTGAGCATAGGTCTCCTTTCAAGATCCACTGGTCCGTCTGCACTGAGTCCATGGACTCTGACATCCGTGACAGGTCTTCGTTTCCCCCGTGATACACCAAGAGAGTAGAAGACGGCAATATTAACGGCACAGAGACTGAGGTGTCCTGCTTGAGTCTCTTCTTGTGCTGCCTCAGGGCCTGCGCAAAATCCTTGAGTTGATTCATCATCTCGTAACGGATTGGCGCGGTCCACTGCCCTTTGATGCACTCGAACAGGCCGCTCCATGGAGACGACACTAGTTCCGTACTGCTGCGGGCCTCCCCCAACCGTAGCGCTCCGCGTCCGCCGCAGACGAAGCAATGAAATCGTTCCAAGTCTGCCTCTTGCACCACTCCACAGTCCCAGCACGCCATGGGACCTATACTTTCAGCATACCCTGTGGTCCATGCCCCGTGCTGAGCCTCCTTCTGCGTCTGAGACAGTTTTTCCCACCAGATGTCCCCTGCCAGGTCCCTAGGAGTCACACCATATCCAGCCATGACCTGCAGTACTTCGACGAGGGGTGCACTCACCAGGCAGGTCGCCGGCAGCCATGCTGGGATTCAAAACTTGCCCCGACCCGCTCCTGCGCCAGTGCCACGACCTTTGCCCCAACCGGATGGGCCTTGCCTTCCTTTTCCGGCTCCTTTGCCAAAGCTCGCAGGATCTCTATTCTGTCTCGCCGACGATTCCTTGTGATACCGCAACAACACGTGGTCAGGCTCTCTGCTCCTGTCGTCATACCTGTTCAGGAACCCAGTTCCTCTTTGATAGGATCCCGCTCCATCAGTCACTCTTCTTAGCTTGACGTCATCCTGGATCTCCGGCTCTGGAATCGGTCGGCGACGCACCACTTCCTCGCTCAGGGCCATTGCTGCCCAGTGATTCGCGTCCATGAAATACTTCCCCTTGGCTGAGTTCCTGGACCTAACGTCCAGCTCCACCTTCTGGTCATCAGAAACAAACGAGCGCTGAGGGTCCTCTCCCAGCAGTTTGTCCAACTGGGACTTGGGTACTCTGAGTAGTCCCCAACCATGTCGCTCATGCTTGTCGTTCAGTGCCATTGCCTGACCGAATACCTTCTCTATAAATACCCGCACATCAGTCAACGATGCCTCCGCCGAGGTCATCCAGGCCACCCTGATGACTGTCCTGCCATCCTGCTGGGCTACCCGCACTCTCCCGGTGGGCAGCTCCACTGCCCCATACTGTCCTACTCTTGCCTTGAGGAACGACTCTGCCGCCTTTTTGCTCTCGGAGACGTGGCCAGCCACTTTCTCGAACCCCTCTGCTAGCTCTGCCCTCCTTTCGTTGGTCTTACACTTCGTGACAGCCATGATGAACATCTTCCTGGTCGTGTGCTCCTGAGCCTCCGACCCCACTACGGCCTTGTCAACCCCCGAGCTCAAGAGCACGGACATAAGCTCACTATGCTCGTCGTCGTCGTGAGAATTTAATTCCATAGATCCACTCATGATGAAGCTCGACCAGTCCAAATCCTTTCCATCAGCCGCACATCTGACCGCCCAGGCCTTCATCGCTTCTCCTATGCGGCTCAGGGTGTCTTGCTTGCTCTTGGTAGCGTCACTCTCCCCAAACTCCTCTCTGATCACTCCTATCCATGAGATCAAATCGTCCTCAATATCCGCCTGTTCCAGAGCTGTCTTCTTGCTCCGGAATTTCGTGAGCACGGACAACAGACCCTGACCATCCTTAGTATACTCAAACAATGATGAGTAGGTCCTGTCGATCTTTGACCCCATCAGTACTTTGAGTCCATTCACTGCCCGTCGCACTGCTTGCTCAGAGGTCAAGGACAACACCGCATCGAACTGCTGCAAAGTGGTCTTCTCACCGTGATTCACACCGGGCTCCTTCATTAGGGCCTTCCAGTTTCGCGAGGGCTGAACCACCTCGGTTCTTATGGTGTCGGACACCTTCAGTCTGGTGGTGTTCTTGATGCGGGCCCTCAAAGTCTTCAGAGCATTACCCATATCCACGAGAGTCAGAGGGCTCGGACGCAGAACCTTGCCCATTCCAACCTCACCAGTCGCATCGGAGGCCAAATTCATTAAGACCGGCTTCTGGATCCCTTTCCCCAGGCAGCAGCACGCCGCATACCAAAGTCGTACTACGTCAATTTGTGGGCTCACCTTCAGATTCGTTGCGTCCAAAGTCGTCAGGAAATCCTCCAACGGTAGAGCCGCCAATTGCCCTCGAAGTCCCGGACAATCGCATTCCTCTATGATGTTGGCCTGCCACTTCCCAGCCGCCTCAACCGTGGTGATGGTGTCCAGCTGAGCTTGAAGATCTCGCAGCAGCGTGTAAATGCTCCACACTGATCGATCAGGCTCTGCATCTTGCACCCAGGCCCGCTGAGTGTCGGAGGCGTTGCCAGAAATAAAAAACCAGAAGAACGCCAGAGTATGGATCAGGTTTTCCCGTATCGGCACAGACAGCACATTCTCGCCAGATGGCCTGTGCACCCCGGTGATCAGGAGCTCCTTGTCTTTGCCACGGGCCACTGAGTCGATCGGCCACAGGTCGTACCCATTGAGGCTGTCCCGCTTTGCTGATGCCTGTAGCTTCTTCCACGCGTCCTTGCCGATAGACATCCTGAGATAAGCGCAGAGAAGAGTGCAGAATAGAGGGCAGATCGCACGATTACCTGAACCTAGTCGTCTGGCTGGTGTTCCACCCCTTGAGGTCACGTCCCGTTATGACTTCCGACTGCCGGAGGACACCCTACTGAGAGGGGTCGCGGTCACGCCATAATTCTAGCCGGAGGGCACAGTTACAATGCCGCGGCTCAGAATTCCTGTGTGCCTTCCTGCCACTGGCTGGAGGACCTCCCTCGGAAAGTCGCAGCCCGTCCTGAACCACCAGATCACCCGACGCTGGCTGAAGGGCAGTGGCAGAACCATCACCCCGTCCCCCTGAGCTAACCCCCCTGGTTCGGCCAAAGTTTGACCGTTGTGTTTGTTTTGGGCACCAGGGGGGGTCGCCCAAGGTTCAAGGGATCCGGCGTCCAGATGCCGCGTCCCAACTCAGAATTCCTGTGTGCCTTCCTGCCACTGGCTGGAGGACCTCCCTCGGGAAGTCGCAGCCCGTCCTGAACCACCAGATCACCCGACGCTGGCTGGAGGACCACTGATTATGAGTCGCAGCCGCCCTGTGTACCGGTGGTCTCCGGAGGACTCCCACCGAGTGGGGTCGCGGATTGAGCCCTGAAGCCGGAGGACCCCCGAACCTGAGTCACGGCTAGGCCCTTTATCTCCCTGCTGGAGCGAATGTTCCGAACTCCTGCCACTCACTCCTGTCCCCTCCGTATTCTGCCCACTCCCTTTGACACCACACTGCACACACCTGGCACAAGTCGAAGTTCTGCTGACTGTAACCGGCACGAGCCGAGAAAAACAGACTGCAGCAAAAAAGCAGGACGCCAAAAATCGATCTCCTCCATGAGGACTTTCTAACCCTCGTCGCCCCACATCTTCCTGGAAAGTCCCCACTGCTGCATGTGTTAAAACTGCACCATAGCGCGAATGTTCACTCCCCACGAACCCCATTGTTGCCTGACAACAAATCACAAGGAGTGGCAGGCATGCAGCACCAGATCAGTGAACCGCTTCGGCCAAAGTGCTGTGCTTAACGAACCAGGCCCGTGGCCGTGCTCCACCCCACCAACACCCAAACAGCCTGGGAACCAGTACCCAATGTAGCACCCAGGGACTTAAGACACACACCCCATAAACCGGTCACCCCCGCAACAAGGGAAGCCAGGGGTTGCCCCACCATCTCCCGTGCTACTCGGGGATGGCCTGACGGTACTCCACCCTGTAACAGCACTCCCGATCTCAGCCTGAACGCGGACTGAGACCCTAGGAGCGCCCAGGATGGTACCAGTCTCTCTCTCTCTCTGTCTCTCTCTCTCTCTCTCTCTCTCTCTCTCTCCCTCTCTCTCTCTCTCTCTCTCTCTCTCTCTCTCTCTCTGTCTCTCTCTCTCTCTCTCTCTCTCTCTCTCTCTCTCTCTCTCTCTCTCTCTCTCTCTCTCTCTCTCTCTCTCTCTCTCTCTCTGTCTGTCCGTCTCTTTGTCCGCCTAATCCCCCTAGCCTTGGGTGGCCAGTGGCGGCGGCAGCGATAAACAATACATTTTCTTGGCAACAACTGCACGTCTTGTAACATTACCTTTGGGAAAACATGCGGTCCCCTCCCCACTTTGAGAGAACAAGGGAAACTATGCCAACCACCTTGTTCATGCGCACCCTGAGAAGCAACCACTGGCACTATCTCAGTGATCAGTCCATGAAGGACGACCTGTGAGCCTGGAGACACATGTGGCAACAAGTGGCAGCACAGTAATCAGCGTCCCCAAAGGGGGAATCTTTGCAGTGCGCGCGCACTGCGCGCTACTTTTAGACTATGTTCCCCCCAAAGAGCCCCCAAGCACACCCCTTGGAAACGCCCTTAGAATTAGGTGACCCAAACTGCCCCAGCTCAAGAAAGTTGCAAACTACCTTCCCTTCACATAACACAGATCATGCACAACTAGAAAAGCCATGAACAGCGCATTGGTCGCCACCCTTAAGAACACACAACTGTCTTTCTGTTCCATTGTCAACTAAGTACACATTGAGAATACGCAACTTGTGTGCACAACATGACACAGTTGCAGAATCAAAGAAATGTCACATTGTCACATGTGTGTGTGTCAATGCAATCCGTACAATATTGCAGTTCACACTTGTCACACATGGACATCTTTTCAGGGTCGAACTTGGTGCAACAAAGGGCACAAACATCCCCATCATCACGCACAACATCCTCATCATCATTGTCCTCCTGTGTAGGTGCGGTCCATACATGTGTAGGTACGTGTTCACACGGACCATATGGAGGGTACCGTACCTGTCTTCGAATCAAAAATTGCTGCAAATGCAAGAGTACACGCACGTACTCATGCAACTCCGTACCGGATCCCCTCCATATGTTCCTTACGATGCCCCAGTGCCACATGCATGCAAACAAGTGCTCAATACGTGCCCTATAGAAACCATGAACATCATTGTACTCCTGAAAGTCCCTAACCCCAACTCGAACCCATTCTCGGGGGTCCCCAACAAAGGGGGACAAAATCAGAAGTCAAAATGTACGCTAGGGGTCACTATGATGCCCCTAGTATCAAAGCATGGATTCAAAGATTGTCCCGGTTTCCTCAATAGCACCGGAAGGTTGGGGCCCAAAAGAGGGCGGAAATGCTACGTCACCCCTGCATTCTCGGGGATCCCCAAACAAAGGGGGACAAAATCAGAAGTCAAAACCTCCGCTAGCGGTCACCATGATGCCCCTAGGGGCCCCTTGTATCTCAAAGTATGGGTCTCTAGTACGGCCACACGCCCAAATGGTTGCACTGCGTGCGCACTGCGCTTAAGGTTCCCCCAAAATATCATCCTCAGCCCCAAATCACGGCAAAAAATGGATCTTCACGGTCCACCAGAGAAGGAAACCGCCAAATTCCATAGTTCTAAAAATTGCATAAACTACTCATACTATTAAAGTGCTGCACGCTGCGTGCACCGGGGGGGCGGGGGGGGGGGGGGTCGGCGTTGCAGTGGGAGCGGGAAAGACCCACTGGGCCCACCCTATGTCTTACCGAGTGTGTACACTGTGTGAGAGAACGACCAACGTCAAGGGACTACGTCTCTTTGCTGGACAGCCTTCCGTGCTGAGCCACTGAGCTATGCGCCTATGCGGCATGTGCAGCAGTGCCCTGGATTGGGGCAGAGGCCACCCCGCCCTGGGCAGGCCGCACACAGGTCAACAAGCGCTCCACAAGTCAGACTGGCTGACTGACAAGAGGATTCAGCGTGATAGGCCGACAATTGAGATCAGGGGAACAGAAATGTCATCAAATGGAAACAGAGAAAATAACACAGGACGCGGTACTCTGCAATCAGACAAACACACTCTTGTAGTATACAATACAGTACAATACAAACAGTGGGTGCACACTTGGAGTATTTGCCAGAGCAATCTTCAGATCCTGCAGCACAATCTGCAGCACAGACCAGGATCAGTCACTAACACACCCAACACACAGCAACACACAGACAGGACACATTCAGCGATTGGTGCTCAGGGCTCACCACAACCTGGGTTCAACCAAGTCATCCCTCTCCATCAGCGAGCACCTTGGTGTGACGTCTCACTGACATCGCTAACTTCTTGGAGGGGTAAGCCGCTGCACCAAGGGTCCAGTCGCTCAGTACACGCAGCACAGAGGTACAAGCAGTACTATGCAGGTACGCAGCACACCTGTAACACACCGTAGACAAACACACACACACAGTTCTGATTCACCACACTGTGGCAAACCTAAAGCTATGCAAGGAGGGGATCACAGTGGCTTTTTCAATGTCGCTCTGCGCCCACCAATGCAGGCCAAGGCAATCAGTGTTGTCAGGCGCGTAATTTGGGCTGATGGGTCGTGCCTTCACATCACTGCTGGTTCTCTATGGTACACTTGCTTGCGGGTCCCCGCCTCTCCAGGGCTGGTCTGTCCCTCCTCCTGTGTGTCATGCCACTTGCGGTGGTTCCCTCCCTCCTAATCCGCCCTTCTGGTCGTATGTGTCCAGGGCTGGGTGCAGTGAAAAGGAAAGAAAGCATCAGGTGTGGCGAAGTATTCAATGCTGGTGACTTGTGTGGGTCACGCGCAACAGCCGGTCTGCATTCAACGGTAGAGTGTGGGCATGGGTATGGGTATGGATAGAGTCCTTCCACCTGCGCTGCCCTGTTGCCATGCAGCGTTGTGTGGCTGCGCTGGCTGCCTCTTTGGACTCGTGAGGCATCCAGGGGCCGCCACTGCCGTAGCTGAAGCACGGGTGAAACGGTTGTGCTGTGCTGTGTGCTGTGTATTCTCACAGCGGCTGTTACCGGGAGGGCCATGAGCAACGGATACTGAGCTCGCATGTACCCCCGTGACCCAGGCATATGGTCACAGCTATGAATCTTGGTACATTGTTTTGACTTGCTGCACTGCAGCGCAAACCAGATCAGGAGATTGGGAGGGGAGGGGGTCCACAAGTAATTGCTGGGGCTATCCACTAGGACAAATTTTTCTTCTCTGACTTACTTGTGCCTTGTAAGTGCTCAATTACCCCTCCCCCCCTTGCGCAAGCACGGCCGCGGTCCCAGAAGGCAGGCCAAAACGGCGGTTCAACGCCCACCCTGTGCTTAGACAAGGCCATGCATGCGCGTGACACATGTGACAGCCAAACCGGGAATAACATTGTTAGCCATGGCTGAAAATCACATCAGAACAAGCAGCATGGGATTGCAATGTGTGGTACAATGTTGTTATGAACAGAATGCACCATCACAGACATGGATGAGTCCCTCTTTCCAAACGCGACATGGATGAGTCCCTCTTTCCAAACGCTCTACAGACACCCAATCCTCCATTCTGGACCACAAAAACAGCGGTCCCAAAATTTCCTCAAAACGGCGGTTCAACGCCCACCCCGTGCTTAGACAAGGCTGTGCATGCGCAAGGGGGGGGGGGGGGGAGTGTCAGACAGACCGGATCTGTGTGGCAGTTAAAGTACAACATATATTATCCGCCGGGGCTATCCACTCAGACATATTGCAACAGGCCCCCAGGGCACTCAGTGTCGCAATGAGGTACCGCCATACCCGTGTCCATGCAGCCGGCTCTGCAGGAGACCAAGGCATGTGGCCCCTACCTGTGCTTATTATGATGGGTGACCCCCTATTTGCCTCCGTCAGGCTCCTGGCCTCCCAGAAGTGTCCTGTCTTGGGAAGGGAGGACCACCTGAGCTGACCACCTCAGGGGTCCAATTCCCCATGCTGTTCAGAGGGTTCTGCCCGGCATAAGCCACCACCCACAAGAATGGGAGGGTTCCGCCCGGCATAGGGCACCACACACAAGTTGTTGGTACAGGGTGGTGGACGGTGGGGTCAGGGCAGGGGACAGGGCACAGGGGTGGGGTCAGTGGAGACAGGGTGGGGGACGGTGTACAGGTATGGGGCAGTGGGGAGCGTACTGTAGCCTCAGGACACTCGGCCATCGAGAGGCTTCGGAGTGTTCCACCCGGCATAGGGCACCACCCACAAGCTTGGGAGGGTTCTGCTGGGCATAGGGTACCACCCACAAGTTTGGGAGGGTTCCGCTGGGCATGGGGCACCACCCACAAGTTTGCGAGGGTTCTGCTGGGCATGGGGCACCACCCACAAATTGGTGCCGGGTGGAGGATCCACATGCCATCAAAGGACGGGAGGCTGTGGGGGAATCTTTGCAGTGCGCGCGCACTGCGCGCTACTTTTAGACTATGTTCCCCCCGAAGAGCCCCCAAGCACACCCCTTGGAAACGCCCTTAGAATTAGGTGACCCAAACTGCCCCAGCTCAAGAAAGTTGCAAACTACCTTCCCTTCACATAATACACATCATGCACAACTAGAAAAGCCATGAACAAGCGTGGGTTGCACCATTTTTAGCGATGGAGGTTGGGTTGGGGCAAACTTGCATGTAACTTGATCCATGAATGCCCTTTCCCTTACGTACATGGTACTCACACGAGCCTTAATCGCGTCCTTGTATCGGATAATCGGACTTGCTTCAATACTTCCACTTCCCAATGGAATCTTTGGCCGTCCCATGCGTGCTTGTCCCCCTGGGTGCAAATGGCTCTTCGCCAATCTGCAGAGATATAATGTAAAGCATAAACACAATCAAGGCAAGAGAGTCGCAAACGGCATTGCGTGTAGTAAAGAGGGCGGAAATGCTACGTCACCCCTGCATTCTCGGGGATCCCCAAACAAAGGGGGACAAAATCAGAAGCCAAAACCTCCGCTAGGGGTCACCATGATGCCCCTAGGGGCCCCTAGTATCTCAAAGTATGGGTCTCTAGTACGGCCAGACGCCCAAATGGTTGCACTGCGCGCGAACTGCGCTTAAGGCTCCCCCGTATACTTGAAACTTGTACAATGTCACCAGCGGATGCAGCGGGATGTGACTGCCACGCCCTAACGGCGCCTCACCTACTTCATTTCAAGTGAGAAACAAAACAAAAACTTGTGAGGACTGTGGGGTATGGATATCCATGACACAAAGAGGGTACATTTGTGCGGCGCGCCCAGCATCCAAAGCAATGTTCCGGCCATCTATCCCATTCCTTTACCACCAAACATCACTCCCTCCCACAACCCAGGAACCCTAAGAACGAATGACACAACAAAGCGCAACTGCAGGCAAACAAGGAAGCTTTCATGTATTGTTAGGGGGAATCCTTGCACTGCGCGCTACTTTTGGACTATGTTTTTTTTTTCTCTTCAGGCTCAACAAGTTCAAAGAGTGTAATGTGAGCTCTCAGGCAACCGCCTGGTTCAAGAAGTAGGGCATGTAGTACAAACGAGGGCTCCACATTTGGCATGTGTTCCAGCTTTACCTGGGGAGTTGTCTCTGTTCACTACCTGCTTGGTCTACCCCTTGCATATGCACTACATGGAGTCACGGCTAACGGCCTTATGTTGATGGTGAAGCTCACGTAGTCTCCTGTATTGCTCAGACCCATAGATTTATCTTGCCTTCCACGGTGCTTCCTCCCTGCAAACTCCTGTTTTCGGTCGCTGTGTGCTTTTTCCTCCTCTCTCTTGCGACATACTGTCCTCCTCTGTCCTACGCCGTCTGCGTATGCTGCTGCCGTCAGTACCAGATTCATTGCCATCCCTAGGGCGCCCTTTGCGGCTGGCGTTGATCGCCTCTGCATGCAGTATGGTTACGGCCCACTCGTGTCCTGCTAACAGCTTTCGAATGTACTGCCGAACCTCATCCTTCACCCTCCGGTAAGTGCATTCCATTATATTTTTGGTAGACTGACTCTAGAGTTGCCTTGCCTGCTCCTCCCACGCATCCCATGCCGGTTGCGGTGACATCACATTTTGAGTATTGTAGTGTTGCATGTGCACCTGCCCTTGTCTATACCATTTGCGAAACACTTGTTGCACTATCCCTTTGGAGTCTTGATGGTACATCTTCTTTTTCCGCTGTTGGTAGTAATCTCTCCACTTCAGGGCGTACTGCAACCACTTGGCCATGTTGTGCATGGCGACCCCTACCTTGTAACGCATGGCTAAGACTGTTATGGCATCCGCCTCTACCCCTTCTATGGTGGCCTTGGTGATCTTATATCCTCCTATTGGCATGTGGTTTCCTGGTTCATACAGTATGGACCACCGCGGCTATTATGGGGGACCCCAGTATGTCCAGCAACTGTCGTTTCCTTTTTCTTGTTACGTCTCCTACCGCATACACCTTTACTTTGTTGTACACCTGACGCAATGGGGCTGTGGCGCCCTTGGCATGGTATGGGGCGCTTCGGGCACGGAAGGTGAGCCCAAATGTCACGGAGAAGAACCTTAGAGAACAAGTGCACTATCGACCGAAAAAGCGCACAACCCGGGTAGTAAAAGCAGACCAACATTGTACGATCCTGCGTTTCCTTCCACCCACGCCGGGTCCTTTGGCATCATGGGAAGTGTGCCCCTGAGTTGTGTCATTCCTATCATTGTCAGGTATTGGTGCTCCGCCACTTTGCGCCAGAGTTCACGCTTCTGACCAGGCTGCGGTGCCTCAACTGCGCGCTACTTTTGGACTATGTTCCCCCCGAAGAGCCCCCAAGCACGCCCCTTGGGAACACCCTTAGAATTAGGCGACCCAAACTGGACTGGAGGGGACCTTGGGGGGGGCCTTCCCGGTTCTTGTGGCATGGTGAAGGACTAGGGGGATCAATGGTCGGTACTGATAGACTGAATGTCCCCGCCATAGACACTTCCAGCCATTAGTCCAGTTGTTCACAATTGTAAGGAAACCAGCGTGTCCCCTTCTTGGTTGGGGTGCTCCACTATCTATGTACATCTTGCATTGATAAGTACAAGTTGTCTGTGGCATTGGCGCTGCACAGTAGGCACTGCAAACCTGCGATCAATTGTGCTGGGTCAGTGGACCCTGCCCATTAGCGGCGCCCAATGAAAGCGGGCTATATATGAACCACTCGCTCCCAAGTCTATGGTGCTAAGCATGGCACCCACTCGGCCTTCCATGGACCTGAGGCCGGTTAGTTTCAGAATGGGGGGGGGGGGTACATACTGATGAAAAGTAAAAGAACAAATGTAACGTGTGGGCCGAGTGCATTCTGTACTGTAAGAAGGGTGTGGCGTCATGTGTTAGGGTCCTCGTCCACAAAGGCCTGCTGTGACGGGTTATGCCCAGCAGGGGGCTGCCCACAGCCAGATCGCGAGTCCTGTAGATTAGGATGCGTCGCGCGGTGCTGAAATTCAGGATTTTGTATCAAGAAAAACTGAGATTTTATAGTGCAATTTCTGTAATTTAATGCAGGGTATTGTATTATGAACCGGATGAAGGATTTACAACAAATTCAAGGAATTTCAAGGATTTAGAGATATGTTTTGAACTTTGCCGTGCCTTGCAATTTCGTCGACGGATCCGGTTCAGTACTCCTGGCGGTTGCAGGAGTATACAAATTTGTTGTCCTTTCGAAACGCCGCAGCAATGCCGAAGGAGTTCAGCCATACAAAGCTGGTGACGAGGACCGAGGTATGCAGTGTTCTGACGACGGCGAGACCTGTGTGGAGATTGGGAAAAGTCTAGAGCTGAGGACACTCAACGTGCAGGCTACGGCGCTTAGTGTCTCAGGACGTGGCCATGGAGCAGCCAGTGAATGGGGAGCTTGAAAGGAGAGAAGTGGAGAGGTATAAAAAGTTCAGTGATTCCAAACTCAGGAACGTGCGAGCGGCGGTCAGCAAGTGGCCGCATGAAACGTATGAGGCACGGCTTGCGCGTAAAGAGCTGGTGCGCCGTGGTGAATGGGAGTATGATGCACGAGGTGAGGCGGCTTGTTCGGTGGCGACAGCACTAGCGTGTGCAGCGGCGGTTGCGTTGAATAGAGTGTCCTCCGCTGAGGTGGCGCAGGAATCTGAAGATCCACCTACAGTGATGCGGAAAACCACAACCAGAAGGAAAATTCGTCGTGGCGGCTATGGAGCACGTCGCAGCCTACGGGTAGGGTCTCAGAGTGCACCCTGATGAGTGCCCACGTGTGCACCGCTGGAGTGCCCAAGAAGATCTACGAAGATGCTCGTCGTCAACGAAAAGGAGAGTTGCTGGTCGTCAACAGTGAAGGAGAGAGTGCTATCGAACAGCAGCGCTGTCGAACAAAAAATTAAAGGTGGTGACAGTGTGGGTGTGCGTGTGTTCGTGCGCGCTTGCTTGGGAGCAGTGCTCCAAAGGCACTGCTTGCTGGTGGTGCTCTAGTGGCACCTTGGAATACCTACGGACGTGGCAGTTTCCCACTGCATTACCTGATTTCAGACTCAGCTCATCTTCACTTCGGGTCACATACACTACCACAGCCTGTGGTGGGATCAACGTAGCGCTGGACAGCTAGGTTAACGCGCGCCTCCCCTGAGCCTCGTGCTTAGGCTGGAAGGCCGGCAGCGCGTTAGCCCTTGTGGTTTTTTCTTCTTTTTCTCAGTGCTCGTCAAGTTTTATTTTTTTGTGCTGAATCTAGCTCAAATGAGCTTGATGGAAAAAATGGGTAAGACACTCAGCGCCTCTGGCGCTGAAAAAGCACTGGTTTTGTGCTCTTAAGGTGGCAGCTATTTGCGCCTTTGCTTTTGTTTTTGGATTTTGAATCTAAAAGGTCAAGTTTTACACTTGCCTATTTTGGAGCATTTTGCTCACATGTTGTCTACCCATGGTTGAGAGGCTAGCCGACACTAGGAATATTTTTCAAAAGACTTCTGAAGTTTTTTTTTCAGAGTCACAGTGTGGCTTCTGTTTTGTTTTAACTCTGCAAGCCTGTTTGGAGGCTCGGGGGCATGACTGCGCGTCTGCCGGTGCCCTGCCTCCTTATTTATTCATTTGGGTGAACTTATTATTTTCTTAGTACCCTCCCCCCTCACTGTCCCATTTTGGGACTGCACAGACACTGCCACTGCAGAGTCAGTCCATTGCAGAGCCACTGCTCCTGCAGTGACTCTCAGCCCCAACCACTGGGGGCGAGAGAGCCTCAGTGGGTATATACACTCTAGGCCAGAGTGTATGGGGAAATTCTGCTTCGTTATTTTTTTACCAGAGAATTTTGGGGTGCATTTTTGCCTGAGGGTAGCACCCCACAGTGGGAGGGGGGAGAGGCCTCAGCTATGTGCTGCGGGCCCGTGTACTGATTACTTGCTATTTTTTTTTCTGGGGACGCTGAAGAATTTTTATACTAATGTATGCACGTGTGCACACTTGCGCATGTGTTTGTTGCATTGTATGCATGCAAATTCGTTTGCCCTAACTCTCTGAATTTCTAACCTTCCCTCATCTTTCTGTTTCCTTGTCTTTTCAGGTGGAGATACGTCAGAGGTCGAAATCAGAAAAAGAAAAATTTCATTGACGCCCAGTGAAGCCAGGTCTGTTTTTTTTTCTCAGTCTGCACCAGCCCCTCCCCTCCCTTCGGTCTCAGCGCTCCCTTTTCTTCTGCCACCCGCTGCCACTGCAGTGCGGGGTGATGGAGGCGCCAGCTATGAAGGGTCTTCAGCATGCTCAGAAGTAATTTAATTTTATATATCTTACAAGGCCGCAGCAGAAGCTTTTTGTATATTAGCATTAAGGGTTTCTGTACCCTGTTGGGCAGCACAGTGTATTCTTCACTGTCTTTTTTCTTTGCCCTGTTGTTGCTGCTTTTGTGCCTGTTTGTCAATTTTTTTTCAAACTTCTGAGCAGGGTTTTTTTGGTGCAAAATTTTTTTTTGGACCAGACAGATGGCATGGGCAATAAGTAGAACACAATCAGTGAAACTGTTTTGGATTTCAATTTTTGGACAACTGCCCCCCTGAGTTTTAGGCCAGGAATTTAGAGCAGGATTTTGCTTAGGTGAATTTCTGTTTGAAAACTTTTAGTGCTTTCTCAGGTATTTTTTCCCATAGTCAGCTGGGTTTTTAGGTGGCAGTGACCCCCCCCCACTCAGGATAGTGTGTAGGATACCCGAAAAAAAGTGGAGGGACCTTAGTTCACGACTTCAGGTCTTGGGGTTAGGACAGTGTATCATATCTCAGTCCATTTCAGAAAAAATTTTCTGTACATATGTGGCAGTGCATACCCCTGGGTAGTGTGTCAGCCCTTGCAGGTGGCCTAGTGGCTGCGGCAAGGGCTTGGCGCGGGGTGTGACGGGTTATGCCCAGCAGGGGGCTGCCCACAGCCAGATCGCGAGTCCTGTAGATTAGGATGCGTCGCGCGGTGCTGAAATTCAGGATTTTGTATCAAGAAAAACTGAGATTTTATGGTGCAATTTCTGTAATTTAATGCAGGGTATTTTATTATGAACCGGATGAAGGATTTGCAACAAATTCAAGGAATTTCAAGGATTTAGAGATATGTTTTGAACTTTGCCGTGCCTTGCATTTTCGTCGACGGATCCGGTTCAGTACTCCTGGCGGTTGCAAGAGTATACACCTGCACCACCTGCTAGTAAGCTGAGACCAGACGGGGCAGCCCCATGCACCACACCCGCATTGTACCCTTGGGAACACCAGCAATGCGTTGTGTTGTGATGCCAGTTTTCAGCGACCTGTTGGTGTCGACATCCGAGATGACAACCGTTCGTTCCATGGAGTGTACTCCGCCGTGTGTTTTCGACTCTGGTTGGCGACTCACAGGGTGCGGGACGTGCCGTTCCAGCCTGTGAGCTAATGCGACAAGGAGACCGAATTGCTTTTGATCCGGTATAGATGGGACAAGCGTCCATGTTCGGTAACTGCTGGATGCTGCTGCCAGATGCTCCGTGACGGTCACATTGTGGATCAGATTGTGGTCCTGCCTTCTCCGTTTTTGTTCTGTCCGTCCAGGATCAGACG
Organism: Eutreptiella sp. 'Long Island Sound 2002'; assembly: GCA_964036045.1. Lineage (NCBI taxonomy): Eukaryota > Euglenozoa > Euglenophyceae > Eutreptiales > Eutreptiaceae > Eutreptiella > Eutreptiella sp. 'Long Island Sound 2002'. The sequence goes on along the minus strand of OZ038402.1, from coordinate 18,050,169 downwards.
ACCTGCATCCCCGCTTCCTCTTGCGGGAGGAATGGCCGGGTTCCATTGGGGCCGCAGCAATGCAAAGGAAGGCTAATCAGAAAAAGGGGAGAAGGTACGGGGGGGCAGGGCGGGGGAGCGCTGGCCTACCTCGAGGGCCGGGTGACGTCCACGCGTAGCCCTTGCGGCCGCTGTGGGGGTCTCCCGGCGTTTTGGAGGGTGGGCACCCGGTGGAACCCGCCAGGCTTAGCGGCTGGCCTCCGTGGAGCACGACCGCACACTTGGCTGGCTGCTGGACGTTTCCCCTGAGGTGTTCCACGTGTCTGTATCACTGTCACTATTGGAGGGGGTGCTCACACCCCCGTCAGACAGAAGTGTGAGGTTAAGAGCTGTGAGTAGGTGATGCCCTTCCGCAGAGGTTGCCCGAAGAGGTGACTCGTGCAGGGGAAAATCCAGTCGTTTAACAACAGACGGGGTTGCTTCCAGTGAGGAGAGTTTGACTCTTTTGGGCGCCGCCGGGGTGCCCGTGTGGCAGAGCTGTAGCTGTGGCGTGCGGGGGTGGGGGTAGCGGGGGTGGAGCTGCCTGCCTTGATCGGCCAGGCGGTCCGCCTCATTGTTGCCCTCGATGGTCACATGCGAGGGAACCTTGATCCAGTGTACAGTGCGTGAATTGTTGTCAAGTTCCATAAGCAGTTGTTCCCACAAGGGGACATTGGACACTGGTCCTGACGAGCAGACCCACCCCCGCAGTCGCCAGCGGCGGGCGGCCCCGGATGCACCCAAAATGACGTATTGAGAGTCCGTGCATAATGCAATGTCACCTGTGTGAAAGATTTTAAGTGCTCTAATGACCGCCAGTAGCTCGGCGGAATCGTTGGTTTGTCGGTAATCATCCGGAACATATGCAGCGATGCTGGTGTGATGCTCATAAAAAATGCCATACCCTGCTAGCCTGCCTGCCGGTCCCTCAACAGCGGAGGAACCGTCGGTATAGACTCGCGGGATACCTTGGTCCTGTAGGTCCTGCAGGACTTCCTGCAGCTCCTTTGCTTTTTCAAGTTTGCGCATTTGTCGTGCCGTGGCGCGCGCCTTTGCTCTGGTGGGTGGGGGGGTAGGGGGGTTATTGGGGAAGGAGGGGACCGGGTCCGGTTGCTCTGCCGTGGGTTGTGCGGTGGTGCACGAACGGGACGATCGCCGCAGCTTGGTCAAGAACCAGGTGTGGATCATACCCGGGATGGGTAGGTAGCGTGGGCACGAGGACCAGAGGTTTAGAACATGATACCAGTGGTCACAGAATTTGTCCCACGTGACCCTGAAAAATGACTGGTGTTTTTTAGTGCATCGAAGCGACCAGTTGGTGATAACGGCGGACCAGCCCACAAGGCCTGCTGGGGTGCTCAGGGAGGCTGCAGGGTCCTCTTGCAGAAGTTGGGAAACGTTAAAAGGTTAGAAGCCCTCTGGCCTGAAGACCTGATTAATGAATGCGAAAGATTTTTGAACAAATTGGCAGTGATACAGTGTATGTGCGACGGTTTCTAGTTGGTGGTCAATTGGGCACCACACCTCTAGCGGTTTCCAGCTCTGCTGTCGTTGGCCTACTGGGAGCCTGGCCCATAATGCCTTATGAATAAAATCCTTGTGCCGCGGTGGAAGGTTGCAACGGTGGAAGGCATCCCAGACCGAGTCTGGCTGGCGTGGTTTCAGGGAGTATGGTTGTGAAAGAAGCTCCACCACTGGTGCTCGTGTCCATGCATACCAAAAGGTAAGGTCCGGAGGGGGTTGGGGGGGCAGTGCAAAAGTAGGCAGGAGAGAAGCAGGGAGCAGTGGTTGATCCACCTGGAGGCGGTGCCGATAGATGGGTTCCCAGGTGGGAGCAAGCATGGAAAAATAAGTGGGTCGTTCAAGCAACTGTCCAATTGTTAAGATTCCTTGGCGGATGAGGCGGGGCGAGAAGTAGGTGTGGCAGTGTTCATTCAAGAAAAAGGTCGAGTGCCACGCTGGGGCATCGCCGGGCAACTGGGCGGGGTGTTCGAAATGCACATCTTTTTTAACCAGTGAGAAAGCCCGTGCACACCACCCCAGGAAAGGCAAAGTCTGTTTTACAACATTTGATTCTAGCTGAAAGAAAGGCAATGATGTCGGGCTTAGGATAATGCCCAGGTCGGCAGCAAATGGCTGGAATGACGTGTGTAAGATACTAGGTACGCTCAGTGGGTCTTTAACGTAAGCCACAATTGCTGATGCATGCAGGTTTCCGGTGCGGCCAGATTGTATCCTCCCTTGTGCATAGGGTAGGAGAGAATGTCCAACGTGATGGACCAAGAGTTGAGCTTTAATGCAACCTGGTAGACCGTGCGCAGTGCGCTCACCACAGGATCCGAGGGGAAGACCACTCTCGCTGGATAAATCAGGAGAGGGATAATCCAGAGGTTCAGCAGGAGGACCCTTTCAGCTAGCGACAGGTCCCATGACTGCATAGCAAAGGCCCGACCCATGGCCTTTTGCAACGCATGGGAGTATGCCACTTCTGGCGTGACATGGCCAAACCCAATCCCCAGGTATTTGTAGCTGTCTTGGAACTGCAAACCGGTCGAGAGGAGCTGGACTTTCAAGCTCTCAGTCCAGTGTCCCTTCAGGAGAATGGCTGACTTTTTGTGGTTAACCATCAGTCCTGAGTATTTAGAGAAGGCTTTGAGTGAGCCCCAGACCATTAAGAAGACAAAGACAGCTTGCGCTGGTTCCCCGGTCACGATGATGAGCAGATCATCCGCATAGAGCAGATTTTGTACCGTGTCAGAGACAGAGGTCAGCTTCTGAGCCAGTGGTGAAATCAGCATAGCGAAAATAGAAGGGGAAAAGGGGCAGCCCTGCCGCACTCCCGAGGCAGGGGAGAATCTGTGCTGGGGCATTATTCCTCCTCTGACCAATAAACAAATTGGGGCAGCAAAAAGATTCATGAGTAAATTAACTATCGGTAGCGGAATACACATGTCGACAAAAAAAGTCTTGGCAAAAACGTGAGAAACCGAGTCAAAGGCTTTGCTGAAATCCACTGGGCAGAAAATACCCTGTGGTGTTTCCGCAAACGTACCAAAGGCCTGCCAGAGATTATCGTAGATATAGCGGCCTTTAATGAAACCTTTTTGTTGAATCGGGGTGATGGCTGCAATGAAGTCCTGCAGCTGCAGTGCCACAATGTTCGCTACCCATTAGTTGAAAAAGTTTTGGAGCACCAGGGGTCTGAGGTCCTGCACACCGGGCAGACCTGCCGTCTTTGGAATAGGATTCAGCAGGGCTATGGACCAGGTTTCAGGCAGAGTGGGGTTATCCAACAGTGTTTGATAAATTTGGTGCATCAAAAGAACAAAGTGTCCCGAGAAACACTTATAAATAGCTCCTGTGAAACCGTCAATGCCCGGGGAAGAGGTCGCACTTAGGGCGTCAAGCGCCGCGTGCACCAGGTCAGCTGACTTTGTGCGAATGAGTAATTTGGCCATGTCAGCCAGGGGTTTACCCTTGAAGAAAGAGCGTAAGTACTCCGTGACCTGAGGGGAGGAGAGCCCTGAGACGGACATTTTGTCAGACCAGAAGCCCAGCAGCTCTTGTGCTATCGACTCGGGGTCGGGGAGAACCTGGCCCGTTTTGCTGCGGAGCGTGTGCAGTTGCCGTTTCACCTGTAGTTGGCGGGTGAGGCGCCAGATTTCTTGCTTCCGCCGCCAGGGCTGTGAGGCCCATGGGTCGGATATCGTGGTCTTCAACTTGTCCAGCACCAGTTGGCCTGTCCGGTCCTCGTCAGCCTTTTCAGCCAAGGCGGCAAGGACGCGATAGGCCACATGAGGGTCGGGAATATCATATCCTTTAGACAAAAGAAAATCGTGGCCTCCGGGGCCTAGCTTATGTGATGTGGATTCCCTCAATAGTATTTGCATTTCGGTATAGCCCGTGCAGCAATGAGTCCTCTCATATGCGAGGGCTTGTCGGCGGATCAGATCCTGAGAGTCTGCCCATTGAGCGAAACCTGTAGTTTGTAAACTGAAGAGGTGTGCCTGTATGTCGTCTACAGTCTCTTGGGACTGCAGAAAGGAGACAGGACATCTTTTGCGACGCTGCTGGTCGTAGAAGGCAGATATGAGCGAAAAAACTACAGCCTTGTGGTCGGAAGAAGCCAGAAAACATGGATAGCATTCACGTAAAACAGAGGCAAATATTTGCGGAACGAGGACGCGGTCAATCCGGCGTCTTCTGTCTGTGCTGATGTCCGTCATGTCCGCTTCGTGCTGACTGACGTCCGGTGGTGGGGCGTCCTTGGGGCATAAAGATGGGAAACCCCATGTCCACCCTTCCAGGGGGAAATCTTCAATGCGGCATGAGTGTAGTGTAGCAAAGGCGTCCACCAAATCGTGCTGGGCAAGGAATGATATCTCGCACTCTCGCGCCTCAAGGACATCCTTCTGTTCAGGTGAGGTTCTCAAGGAAGAGACATCTCGGGAGGGCAGGATAACAGAATTGTGGTCAAACAGAAAAATGGTATCAGAAGGAATCAGATGACGGAGCTACGCTAACTTTTTCCACTGGTGGGCTCTGATGGTGGCATCATGATGGAAATGGCAGACAGCGAAGGAAAGTTCGATGCCGTCAGGGTCCTGAAGCCTGACGAATAGAAACCGGCTGGACCAGGTCCAGCTGTGGACGTGCGTCCATGTGGTGGAGTAAAGGATGGCAGCCCCCCCCCCGTCCTTTCGGGGACAGGTTGGTGAGCAACTTGATGTCCCGTTTAGAAAATTGTTCATGCAAGTTGAGCAGGTTTTGCTCATCCGGAATGTGAGGCTCCTGGAGCCCCATGACATGGAGTTTAGAGCGATGGAAAAATTTCATAATTTGTGTGTACCTGTGGTCGTGGCCTGTGCCGTTCGGGACCAGGGTGGACAAGCCGTTGGCGTTGAAGGTGCACGCCTTGAGGGAAGCTGCCACAAAATTGGGGGGGGGGGCAGACGTGGATTCTGGTGACCCCCATGGGTGGGTAGTACCTTAGTAGTGCAAGTCTTATTAATTTGTCATTGCGGGTTGCTCTGGCATACGTGGTTTTGCCAGCTGGCTGCTGGCGTTTCCGGGCCTCCGTAGAGTCCCTCTTTAAGTCGTTAAATTCTTTCAGTGGTATGATGGTGATTGATGTATTTTTCTGAGCATCATGCAGGATGACACTGGTCTGGGGTAGGTGCGGCCCTTGCAGCTTCCATGCCGCGGTGGTCATGCGCCCTAGGTTCCAAGTGGATCTGGTTAATGTGTCAACAGCAAAGCCATTCGAAGACAGGAAATCGCGCAGTGCGGTGTCACGTAGCCAAATAGGTACATTATACGCTACTAGGGCCTGGGGGGGGCTGGTGCCTTCTCCTTGTCCTGAAGCGGACGACCTGGTCGAGCAGACGGAGCTGGCGTCAGACTCGGAGTCAGGATTGAACCAGTCTCGTTGTTTTTCGTCCTTGAAAAGCAGCCCGTTGGCTTGCAGTTGGACGTACGGTCCTTGTACAAAACAGTAGAGATGCTCTGGAGCCTTCAGCCCCAGGCGAACTTTATTGGGTCCTGCGATTTGCAAGGACCATGAGGCCGGTTCGGGCAGCGAGTCTGTCAGAATGGTGTGCAGGGTGAGCCATAGGTTCTTACTGTACTGCTCTTTGTGGGTTTTTTTGTAGAAAACCTCCAGGACGGCCTCTTGATCATGGAAAGCGGAGCCATCGAACTCTCCTGGTGACATAACTGAAAAGTGATCCTTCTTATTGTGAGCGTCAATAAACTTGGACCTCTCCTGAGCGTTGAGGTCGAGCAAGAAAATCTTAGTGTGTAATGGTTTGTTGGGAGGGCGGAGATTTATGGGTCCGGCCACATTAAAACACTGGGCTCCAGATAGGCCCATGTGTAGCATGGTCTGGGACATGTCGTTCTCGGTCATGTCAATCGCAAAAGTTGAGGTGGGGGGAGGTGGTAAGATGGCGTCCTTACTCTCTAGGGTCGAGCCCTGCGAGAGAAGCCTCACCGTGTTGTAAACCGGTTTGAGTCTCTGTGAGATGGATTGCGGGGTGAAGCTGATTACCCAGAAATCCATTGTGCCTCCTGCCGCCAGATGGAAACGGCGTGTTAATCTCGAGAAAGACTCTGGCGTGGCAGACATCTTCTGAAGTGTCCGATCGCACCACTGGCTGAAAGGAACCTGTGTGGTGACCGCAACCAGCATATCGAGACGATTAGGGGGCAGGTCTCTGTTGAGCCTGTGTTGTAATTCAATGCATTGCGAAATTTCACTGTCCTTGAGCACAAGGACCACGTTTGAGGACTCTTTTGGAAGGACGGTTGACAGCTCATCAATACCTAGTTTGTCCAGGCCTTGCCAGTTTTGGGCATGGCCTTCCGTTTTGAAGAACTGACAGGATTGGAGACAAGTGAAATCCTTGTCCCAACGGAACCGTAACATCAGTTGTTGCTGCTCCGCGGTGTGCAGGGGGGTAGACGCTTTCGGAGTGGGTAGTTTCGCCATGCGCTCACGCATGGCGGTGACAGCAGCGACATTGTCCTGGGAGAACCCGCAGTAAACAGTGCCCACTGCGGGGGGAGAGGTGCTTGGGCCATGAGGCAACGGAAACTGGGCTCGCATACGCCCCCGTGTCACAGGCGCATGGTCATAACCACATTGTTCAGTGTTTTGCTTGCTGCACTGCAGCGTAGACCAATTCTGTACCACACCAGGTGGTTGCTGGCTGTGCATTGGCATTGGTCCTCTGGACATTGAGGTCAGCTAGAGAGGTGCTTGGCCATGAGGCAACGGAAACTGGGTTCGCATACGCCCCCGTGTCACAGGCGCATGGTCATAACCACATTGTTCAATGTCTTGCTTGCTGCACTGCAGCGTAGACCAGTTCTGTACCACACCAAGTGGTTTCTGACTGTGCATTGGCTCTGATCCTCTGGACAGTGAGGTCAGCTCGCACCCACCACCCACCCGCAGTGCCGGTTAGACTCTAACCCTTGCCCTGCAGGTCGTGCCCCTGGCTTGCACTCTTTCCTTGGCTTGTTAGGGCGTGCCGTCGTCGTGCCCCAGGGGGGGCCATGAGGCAACGGAAACTGGGCTCGCATACGCCCCCGTGTCACAGGCGCATGGTCATAACCACATTGTTCAGTGTTTTGCTTGCTGCACTGCAGCATAGACCAGTTATGTACCACACCAGGTGGTTGCTGACTGTGCATTGGCACTGGTCCTCTGGACATTTAGGTCAGCTCGCACCCACCACCCACCCACAGTGCCGGTTAGTCTCTAACCCTTGCTTGGTGCTTGGGTGCTTGGGTGCTTGGGTGCTTGGGGGGGGGGGTATTATGTTGGGGGGTGTATCGGGGACTCTGTCAGGGTAGAACCCTTTAGCCTTCTTTTTGGCGGGCGAGACCCCTATGGCCACGGCCAGGCGCCGATCCATAGATGCTCGTTGGTCGACCAGCACTTGCTGTTGTCGGAGAACTTCTTCTTGCTGTGCTTTGATGGTGCTGTCAAGATTGGTGTCCGGGCTCTGTAGCAGGTTGTAGATGTTCGTCTTCGTTTGCGCCATTTGCTGGTTAACGTGCGTCCATTGGTCGTGTAACTTCTTGCGGGCGGGCTCATCGTTGCCTTCGATCATTTGGAGCTGCTCCTCACATTCTTTGCTTTGTGCAATTAAGAGGAAAAACGTTTTCCTCGCCTCATACAGTGGTGAGCCGTCCTCGAGCTTGTACTGCTGTAACGAGAGCCTGATCGCGGCGGCCAGGTCCTCCAACGCGGCTGTGAGCATCGCTCTGTGTTTGATTGCTTGTTGATCCTGTGGTGGGCCAGCCGCCGTTAGGATGTCCAAATGCGCACTGATGGCGGATCGTTTGTGCGTAAGATCAATGATAATTTGCGCTGCCGAGAGGGTCAGGGCCCTCATTATTTGGTCTGGTCCATTGGTGTGCTGGGCCACTTCTTCCATCACAGTGTCTGTGATGGCTTCGGAGGCTCGTTCCATGACCTTCGTGAAGTAGGCTTGTAGGGTCTGTTGACTCTGTGACGATAGTATTTCTTTGAAGTGCTGCTTGTCTGGATCCCATTGATGCGGACCCAGAGCCGGGTTTAGAAGGGTTCCCAGAACCACATTAGCTTGGAGTTGTTTTTGGAGGACGATGGTCATATCTTCTAGATCTTCCTGCCTGGAGATGTCAAGCAGTTGCTGTGCGACCGGCAGGTCCACGAGCGGGATAGGGATCATGTTCAAGTCATCCGAGAAGATGGTGTTCGTAGATGTTGTTCCACTGGAGCTCGCCATACTCAGGAAGGGGTGTCCGCCCTTTCACCAGTAAGCGGTTGCGACTGGGGGGGAGCTCAGTCACACCAACAGGACCGGGAGATGTCCACGCGTTGCCCTTGCGGCCGCGGTGGAGGTCTCTAGGCGCCTGGGGATGCAGGAGAGGACCCGGGGCCCAGAGGCTCAGTGTGCAAAGAGGCGACCGGTGTTCGGCAGACCTTCAAAAGCGCTGAGTACAGCAGGTCGTTCGTCCACTCTTGCGTACTTGTGGAGCAGTGGTGCGTCCGTTGCGGCTGGAAAGCGCTTGGAACGGCTGAGAGATCGTCTCCGTAGTACTCCTCGTTGTGGCCGATGCTTTAATTGTGCCTAGGGGCATGATCCCCGGTAGGCAGTTCATGAAAAGACATCGAAAAAGGATAGACACTCAGAAAGGTGAAGGACTAGGGGCCTTTGGGGGGGGAACTTGACTGTGTGTTGGGCAGCGGAGATGGAGGGCAATCCGGTGGCGAGTGTGAACTTGGGATGGCAAAGGAGATGGACTCCATCTTGCATTGCCGATTCACCACCCTCAACCCATCTTGGTAGTATTCCAAGTGGAGGAGTCCGTCTTCAGCCATCCCAACCACCGTGGCAGGAGGCCGCAAGCCATTTAGGAAATTTGTGGTGGGGAAAGGCAGCACTCGCAACATAAAATACACTGCCCCACCACGAAAATTTTGTACACCGACACTACACGCCCCGCACTGCCCCTCAACCCTCCGAGTCCGAGCCGGTGTGGCCTAATCCCTGAAGACAATCCCTGGGACCAACCCCTCTACAAACTTGACATCTGACACTGGATTCTTGCACTTGGTGGTGGTGTCGGCTGCGCGCTAGTTACTGTGTTTTCACCAACCCATGGCAGGTTGGCCCCCCTGTGGCGTCCTCCCCTTGTCTATGTTTTCCCCCACAGGTGTGGAATGCCACTCCCCAGCGCACCGTAACCCTGCCTGTGTTCTACCTCCCATCTTCGCCCTCTTCTGTGTGTCACCAATCACTCCACAGCAGTGCGCTCTGCCCCAAGCGAAAAGTGACCCTTTGTGCCTGATTGACCAATCGTGCGTGAATGTCATCCCCCTCCCACTCTGATAGTGTATGACATGCAACCTGCTTATTCACCTCGGCCTTCAATCTTCACTCCGCTGTCTTTTTCAGCCTCCCGTCATTGTGCCGCACAGTGTTATGTGTTCATCTGTTTTTTTTTTTTTTTAACTCGTGACCGAAGTTCCACCAAGTGTCCATTGAGAGTACACATAGCAGGTCAGTGACAGGGCCGACTTTGGGTATGGGTTTGGTATGACCTACCCTCACCAAGACGGCTGCGGCGGGGTGGCGGGAGGAACGAGTCCTGCGCCTTGCCCCACCCCTGTCGCCCCGTTTGCACGGGTATGCGCGTCCTCCCGGACCTCTCAGGGTGTTACAAACCAGTCAAGACTATGACATCGCCCATGTCCTCCGGCGGGATTTCCATATCCTGGAGATCACTAGGAACCTCCGGCGCCTCTGTCCTCCGTTTCTTGTGTGTCTCGGGTGGGATCTCGTCCCGCAAGCGCTTCATGCGCTGTGCGGTGGCCCCCCGGATCTCCCGTCGGGGGTCCGACAAAGTCGTCCGCCGTAAGGCCGTAAGGTTCACCGCGTGCAGTTGGGACATATGCCGCCATTCGGATGCTTCTTCCGCTTGGATGCCGGTGGACGGCGAAACATGTGCCTGCTCCCAACACGAGGATGCCACGGCGAGCTTGCGCGACACCGTGGACCGCGCCTCGGGGAGGACAGCTGTTCGCCACTGGCGGAAGCGTAGTCGGCGAGAATCCGCCATCCAGGACAAGTGGTAGACCGCCTGTTGCGCTTCTACATACCACCGCGTCGTATGTTCCTTGTAGAGGAAGTACGCTTGCCGGCACAAGTGCTCGTGGTGGTGTGCCAAGAAGAGGGACTTCTGTGTGACGGCTTGCCGGGCGAGTGCCTGCGCCACCTCTTCCAGGCAGAGTCGTGCGGCCTGCATTTGGGCGTGTAGCATGAGACGCCTAGCCTGTTCCAGGAAGGGTCCGGCATGAATTTCACGAGACTCGCGCGGCGGTGAGACCGGAGCCTGTGCCGGTGGCGGCGACGGTTCTCTGGGCCGTTTGCGCGGCGGTGCTACATGGTGGTGCCGGGCCATGGCCTCCAAGACCCACGTGCGCTCGGCAGTGGTGACCGCTTGTGTCAATTGCCACCGAAGTTCCTCCACCGTGGGCGCAGTATCTGTGAAACGTGGCTCTGATGGCGGCGGGATTGACAGTACGCCTCTCACGTGGTACCAAATGTTGCGGGCCGTAGGTTTAGCTACCTGCGGCAGGGCCCCAGCAACAGGTGGGACAATGTGCGTGGGCCGCTTGTTGCTGACGAAAGTTGGGGCGTGCTGCAGCTTGTCAACGACCCACGCCTGCAATCGCTGGAATACGTGGAAGTGCCATGTGGCAACTACCACCCTCCAGTGCGCCTGGACTGGAAGGAAGGATCGTTGAAGGGAGTGTGGGAACTGCAAGCGGGTGCACATGCGCAGTTCGTCTGCGGACGCCGTTCGTCGCCACTTGGTTGCCTCCGGTTTCCATGTCTCCCATGCGTCGGTCCAAATGTCCCAAAACCGGGATTCGGAGGGGCATGACAAGAGGCACTCCTGCACTGCGAGGCCATGGCGCTGTCCACACCGTGGGCACAGCACCGGCCCGGTTTCCCAGGGTGCCCCATACCCCGGCAATCGCAGTGTCCCCCACAGCCATGGACCCCACTTATCTCGGTTGACCGCGCGCAAAGGCAGCCATGACGTCCAATGCGCCTCGTGTACCAGCTTCTGGGGGCGTGATTTGATGATCCACTTACGGGCAGGGGACGGCATTACATGGCCGTTCAAGAGGATATCCGCGGGTGATGTGCTGCCCAGACCACGGCAAGGGTGCATGGTACTGCCCGCTCGGGCTGCGAGGTCGGCTAATTCGTTGCCAATCCTGTCCTGATAATCTTGCAAACTATGCGCCTTTTTAGGGTCCCGATGCCCACGTGCCCAACGTACTTGGAGTGCCTTGGTGGAGATAAGCTGGTACGCTGCATCGTGCAAATCATAGTCGGACGATTGTGGGCTGGGTGGCTTGGAGACGCATCGAGCCGCAGCCCGGTTGTCAAGCACGATGGAGTCCCCCGGTTGGGCTAGGCACGCCGCGATCCATATGCCGTACATTTCTGCCCTATAAATCGTCTGCGGGCCCGGTACTCTCGCTTGGATGCGCATAGGTCCGTTGACCACCCCTGTGCCAGCACGCCCTTCCAACAGGCTGCCGTCACTGTACCACGTCGACCCCGTGGGTTGCCCCTGTTGGTGCCAGGCACGGCCTGACTGCTCAACGTTGGGTTGCACGGGACTAGTGCCGCTCTTGGGACGCAGGGATTGGAGGTACTGGTGGGGTACAAGCGACTCAAACCTGCAATCGTCGGAGTCCTCATCATCGAAGAGTGACTCGAGGTCATCGTGGGGCCGTTTGGGTGCCTTTCGACCTATCGATTGGCCGGCGCGTGGGAGGCGCCCCATTTCCATACCAAAGGACAGCAGGATTTTGCGGTACTTCTCCACCATGTGTGGGAGATGACCTGAGTTGGTGCGCCTCGTCATAGGCCTGTGTGGAACTCGCAAGGCCCGTTGGACTAGCTGAATAAGGGCGCATAAACCGGCCCAGGACGCACTGTGGAGGCCTAGTCCCCCTTCGGTGACGTCCGTGTAGAGGCGGTACTGCAGGTACTTTTCCACGCGCGGAGCCTGAAGGACAAACTCTTCGAAGGCGGTCTCCATGCGGTTGCCCCAACACACATCCCACATAAAGAGACTCTTATACACCCACCTGGGGATGAGTACGGAATTGACGATTTGTGCCCGCTCAAAGCTTGTCAACGGGAGGATGGTGTATGCGGCTACCTGAGCTTGCAGGGCGGCGAAGAGCGCATCCCTAGCCTTGCCCCTATACCCTACACCGGCGATGGTGTGGCCCAAGTAGGTGAACATGGGATCCTTGAAGTCGAGGCGATGTTGTCCCCACCAGATGTGCTTTGCCTGCTGGGCACCCCCTGAGGTAGCGCCCGAGGACCGTGGTCTGTGGAAGTGATACACTTCTGTCTTGTTAGGATTGAACTGAATCCCAATCTGGGACCCCCAAGCGGAGAGGTCGGTGAGGAGTCGTTCCAATTCAGAATGATCTTTGACAATGATGGCAATATCGTCAACATAAACGAATGTGTCCGGGTACTTGGCGATCAAACGCTTGATCAACAACTCATATACAATAGCGAACAAGAGCGGGGAGCAGGGGCATCCTTCTTTGACGCCCCGCGTGGGCTTGAAGTATATCCGTTCTCCTTGTATGTCCGTGTATGTGTCAGTATGTGCATAGATCGTGCGGAAGGCGTTCACATAGTTCGGCGGGAGCCCGGCATGGTTCAGGATGGAGAAAATGGCTTCATGGATTGTGGACGGGAAGGCTTTGGCAACATCCAACAAAACCACAAAAGGCTCCCGGCCCTCCATTTCGTGCTCGTGGAGGGAGTTGACTAAGTTTGCAGCTTGCTCAGTTGCGGTGTGCAAAGGCCTTGACCCATACTGCTCGGGGCTAGCAACCCGGTCCACAAGGCGCTGCAGGCGGGGCCTGTACAACTTCATGATACCACGATATATACTGTTGGTCACGGCAATGGGTCGATAATTCTCGGGGCGTTCAGGATCCCCTTTCTTGTACATCAACACCACCTCAGACCGCAGCCAATGCTGCGGGATGTCTCCTGTTCTCCATACTTCTAGCACCCCCTCATACAATGTGTGCAGCGTATCGTCTGGCAGCATGCCCAGCAAGCGGTGCGGAACCCCATCGGGGCCCACGGCTTTCTTGCGCTTGCCCATACATGCCCTTTTGAACTCATCGAAGCTTGGTGGGTCGTCAGTCATGTGCCCCTGTGGGATGAGTTGTGGGATGAGTGCTTCAATGGCCGCCATGTCATAGGGGGGGTTGCCACTGAAGTTGGCCAGCAGAGCGCGCGCCAGGTCCGGACTGGGTTGCTTTCGCGTGGGCTTCAATGGTCCGCGGGTCCAATTTTTGGTCAAGCGGAAGAATGCCCCATCCTTGCGGAGGGCTGCATGACGCATGGTATAGAGGCGCTTTTTGGCCACTTCGCGCAGTTCCTGCGCAATGCGCTTCTTAACCACTTGGAAGTGTTTGTGCCACTGTTGTGTGTTAGTTTTGAGACGGGTCCGCTTGGTGCGCTTCCCCTGTCGAATGACGGCCTGCGCCACCGCTTTGAGGACCGCATCAGCGCGTGATACTGCGTCCATTGGGGTGTCTTGCCCGGCGAGTATGCGTTGTGTCTCCTGCACGGCGGCTCGCTCTTGCCGCACATTCCACTTCTTGGCAGGGTGCGTGGCTTTGATAAAGGACTCACAGTCCGTGGAGGTGAGGCCTGTAGTCATTAGGACGAGCCGGTGGTCGGAGGTGGGCATGGCGACAGTATGGTATGTCATGGGGCTAACATTCCCCCAGCACCGCGAAGAGACCAGGATAGCATCCAGGCGGTGGCACCCTCTGGTGTGTCCCGCCTGTACAGACCCATCGGGGCATAGTTCGTGCAGCGGGTCGTATAGACGGCGGCTCAGTAGGTCATCGTGCCAAAACCGACTTGGGGTGTTGCTCCAAATAGAGTCGTTGAAGTCGCCCATGAGTACATCGTATTGGTGTGTCTCAACAAAGGCATCTTGCCTCTTCTTGGTGGCTGCAGTTTGGAGTCCATAGTAGTTCAGGACCCGTAGCCGTGGCTTGTTGGGGAGCTGCAAAGTAAGTCCGAGAAAGGTCCCGTCTGGGTCTGCGAAAAGCGAGGCACGCTGATTGCCGTCCTTGAGCACGAAGTGGTCCATTGTGTTGCGGACCAGGAATGCCACCCCATTGACGGTCCCGGACGGGTGTGGGTGATAGTAGATCTGCCACTCGGGAAAGGTTAATGTTGTTGCCGCCTCTATGTTGGGGAAGGTAGGCTTAACTTCTTGTAAGCCGACAATGTCGAGGCGCATATCAGACAAGAGCTGTACGATGGTGACCCATCGGTCCCAATCAACCGTGGGGCCCCCAATATTGAAGGACGCCCACCGGAGGCCATCGCCACTGGGTTGCGTGCAACCGGTAGCAGACTTGACCACTCCCTTGTTCAGTGCGGTATACACGGCAGCCCATTGACCACTTGAAGGCCCGGGGTTGAGCTCGATGTCTCCCCCAAGCAACAATAGAAGGGCTTCCCACGGCCGGTAGGGGCCCAGGTGCCCCCGTAGATACGTCTTATATACAAGCCAACTGAAAGGCCGCCCCCTGTCCCAGACCCGGTAAATGCGCGCCCCACGGTGTTCCCATCTCATGCCATGGGCCCACCATGTGCGTCGGGGCGAACGGCGCCTCACCCGTGACGGTCCCACGTACCATGTAATCCCGCGTCCTGCCCCCACCATGACGAGCCCACGAATATCGAGGAGTAGTGAGTGCCGCATGACGTGGCTAACACAACCCTCCAGGCAGACGAGGAGGCACAGGACCCACAGGTAGAATCCCAGCGTGCCCCCAGACCGGGGTCACTTGCGTGCTGGTTTGGGTACACCCCGCCGTGCGGGCGTGGGCGGTTTGGGCTTTACAGTTGGTTTATGTGCCGGGGCAGCCAGCTGTGGCTTGGAGGCACTGGTCTTGATCTTAAGGTCGCTGGCGGTGGAGGCCGTAGGTCGGCGCGTGTCCATGCGGAGACGGGCGTCCTGGGCTTCCGTTTTGGCACGCTTCGGCTGGAGGAGAGGGTCCTCTGTATCCCATTGCATCATTTTCTCTTGCGTGTCCATGGCGGGTTCGTGGAGACGTTTCGTCTTGAGGTGCTCATCATGCAGTTTTGCCATGGCCTCCTTGGCTCCCAAGAAGTTCGCAGCGTACTGGAGGCGATGTGGAAGGCGGACCTGAGAGGAGTCCGGGACCACATCCAACAACATGGAATCGATGCGGTCCCGGATGAGAGCATCCTGGGTAGAGTCGCCCGTGGTACATTGGAGGACCCCAGTTTTAACCTTAAGGAACTGCCCTGCCGCAAGACCCGCACTTTGGGGGTTTTCGTAGGTGGCCCTCACATAATGCACGTAAGTGGGTTCCATGTAGAAGCTAGGCTCCTCGGCCAACGTCAAGTATCGACCAAAACTGGCGACGGTCACTCGCAATTCATACTCGGAGACTCCCAGCGATGCTCCCCAAAAGATCTCCGTAGCGTGCGAGCGGTCGGGGTTCGGGAGCAGGGCTCGTGCCTTGACTGCCGCGTAGCCCCATTTACTCCGTGACACCCCTCCCGACATCATGTCGTTGGTGAGCACGTTTTGCGCTTCATAATGGTTGATTTGTTTCAACACAGAGGCGAGTGTCAGGCGGTCCAGGGTCGTCTTGAACTGCACCATCAACCGATAATTGTCGACGGGCTTCATCCCCACAACATGCTCCATGAGTGTGCCCTGAATCAACTGGTGATTCTGGCGGAAGTCCCGTATAATATCCTCGTAAGAGGAGATTTTGTCCTCTTTTTCCACCCGAAAGCGCTGACGTACAATCCAGAGCTCGCGTGCCGATTCGTTGATGATGAAGGGGCCCACTAGCTGGTCATCTTGTTTGTATCTAGCCTCCGCTGCCTCGGCCACCACTCGCGTGGCCTTGGCCACCAGTCGCCTTGGGAGGCGAACCTCGTATGCCGTGGATTGAGACCGCGACGCGCGAGCCTCCATAGCCCCCATGAACGGGAAGCTATTAGAGGGTAGCTGCATGGCAATACTAGTTTGGACCTCCATGTCTGTTTCGTTGAGGAACTTGAACATGCGATGGAGCGTGTTGACCTTCATGGCTTCCGGGAACTCCAAGACCACCGTATCCGTGTCCTCCTCAATGGCGAACTTCCCGCCGTCTTGTATGTTCCCGTACAAATCATCGTGGTCCATGTTTTGCACATCCAACTCACGACTCTCAACGGCCTCCACAGGTCGCCACTCGGCCGAGTTATCCAACAAGACGCCCATGAGGGGGAGCGGTTCAGCAAATCCGGGGGCAAAGGTTTCATCACCTGTCCACCCATCGTACTTTGCGTTCACCGTGCCCGTCCACTTTGTGACCCCGGCCAGATACCTGTTGGCTGCACGAAGCGAGGGTCTTTCGACTTGCTCTAGACGTAGTGTGGCAATGGCCGAGTCCCGGTTTTTGTTGGCCACGTACACCATGAGTAGACGCTTACGCGCATGCGCTTTTTGCCCTTGGGCCAGTACATCCACCATTTCCCGGATGGCGTCGTCCTCCGTACCGCCCCACACCACAGGCGTTGCGTTGGGCCTGTTTTGTGCCTCCATGAATCCCTTTTTTGTCCCCTGTTCATCCGGGAGGACGAGGACTCCGGTCCGATTGGCGAGGTCCCCGTAGTAGGGATCCAGATTTTGGGTGACCTCGGTGTGTAGGATGCACCGTTGTGCATGCATTGGCGTGGCGTTGTGGAATACGGTGTGGATGCCGTCGCTTCCGTATTCCACTGTGACGTCATAATGGGCGAGGATGTCCTCTGCGACCCTGTGGTCCAGTTGCGTGCGTCGCGTGTCAAAGAATACCTCACCCGTGGAGTTCAAAATGCGGTGGTGGCAATTCGTGACTTTGCGCTCCGGCCTGGAAGTCAGGTACGACCGCATGCCCCTCTGGAGCCGCCTAAGTTGCAGGAGGTAACTCCCCAGCGCAGGTTCTGCCTGCTTCAATTCTTCTTCCTCCACCCCCGCCACAGCGGGGCGGGTCACATACATGGGGGACTGAGGTGCTCCGTCTTCCATGGCTTGGTCGTGTGATTGCACTTGGATGACAGACTCGAGCTGGCCATGGACCATGGTGCGCAGCATGTCAGACGTGTCAGCGGCGTACGCGGCCGATTCTTCAGTGATGCGTTGTGCCACCGGCACGGGTATTGCCAAGAAGGTGACCTCAGTGTCCGCCACCCAAGATTGCTGGTGCGACTCCGGAAGTAAGGATTCCACTGCGAAGATGCGGTGGTCCCACCTCTCCGCATTGAGCTTGACGTGTCCTTGGAAGATGAGCCCTAACCAACCAGGGTCGGTGGGTTTGGTGAGTGTCATGTCGGGCGGGGCCCGAAGGTACACACACTCGTCGAGATGAGCGGTGACCGCCGCCACGACCCACGACACCTCGTTGGGGAAGCGGTACTGGCGAATATCGCCCATGGCCTCCTTAAATGCCGCGTTATACAACGCACTGCACGGGCGGTCGAGCCGATAGGGGTCCAGTGGCCCAAGTGATGGGCAGCCATCCAAGGCTGCGCATATCTCTAGAGGATACCACTCCGTGGGCTCTGCGCCCTCGATACCTTCAGAGGGATCTCTTGTCGGCGTGAACTGGAGTTGCATGGGGTCTAATTCCATGGACTCGAGGCCCCGGTGTCCAGGGGACCCGGGTAGCGTGGGGGATGCGGGGCCCGGGTTGCGCTCCACGTCGCCACATTGTACCACCGGAATATGGGAGTTGCGGCGGTAAGGAACTGACGTAGGGGGTCCAGGAGGCGGTGGTGGCGGTGGCGGGGGTGCGGTGGATGATGTCCCTGAGTCGAGTGCATAGCTCAAAATTGCTCGCTTGCTCTCGTAGAAGACCCTCTCTGTCAACCTCAAGAAGTGTTGTAGGTGGCGTGTACACTCATGCACGTGTAGATCGGCATACGACCCCAGCGGAGTCTCGCGCACCGCGGGGAAGTGCACCTCAAAATGGAGCTGGAGGCGTGTCCATTCTGAATCCACCACATCTTGTAATATAGTTCGCATGGGGAGTGCACTGGGGGAGGAAGGGGAGGCCGAGGAAACCACCCCAGACGAGTGCGTTGCATTGAAGTCCACTTCGGGATATTCTGTGTCGAGGCCCATGTAATCGTCGTCTCCGGGCGGGGTCCCTCCGGGGGCGGTGGGTGGCTCTTGGAGGTGCCCTGTGAGTCCATGGGATGCGCATCGCCATGGGCATCCTTGAAGCCGGGGGTCATATGCGCATAGGGTGCACAGCCGGTGCAGCGGGTGACACGGTAGCGGGAACAGCAAGGCATCCTCGTAGCACAGAGGGCAACGCTCGAGGTCTTGTCTCCGAACTTCAATGGAGTATTGGCCCCCTCCCGATCCATCAAGTGAAGACACCTCCCCATGTTCGCCATGGGCCTCCCCGAGCTGAAGCAATGAGGACCGTGGTGAGGCACGAGCTTCCGCGGAGGTCGGGAGTTCCTCCGGGCGATAGAGCAGATCGGTAGGGAGCCATCCCCAGCTGGAGTCACCTCGTGCATTCGTAGGGGGTGGGGGCCCCACATGGCGGTGTAGCAATCCGGCGGGGAGCCATCCCCAGTCGGGGTCATCTGTGTCCGTTTGACTTGGGATGAGATGCTCGATTGGGTCTTGTTGTCGTTGGACATCCCCACACCGGTAAACCGGAACTTGCGGCCCATGACTGGCCGTCGGCCGTTGGTCCATGTGGCATCCGACGTGGAGCTGCGGGGATTGTGCAGCCCGTGGTCGCTCGGGTTGTGGCGAGCCCCTCGGTGGCCGTTCGCGTTGTGCACACCCAGTCAGAAAGGAGGTAGTGCCTGATGCAGGGGTGGATGACGATGCTGCTGTTTGCACGTCAGTTTCAACATCGAGGCCAGGTACTGGTGCCGGTGCCATCCCTTCATGGACGTCGAGACCCCAGAGGTGGTCGCCACATGTGCTGCAGCAAAGTGAATAGAAATCTCGGATGCCGCATCGTGAACACTCGATGTCTAGACCTCCTGTGGGGGTCATCGGTGAACCGGGGCTGTGAACCTCGGTGGTGTCCGTCGTTGGGCTAGTTGGGGCGCTCGGGGCAGTTTTGTTGTCCCTAGGTGGTGTGCAGAGTACCGCGCCATGCATCTCGCCCGGGAGGGCATTGTGGTCGGCATGGCACTGTTGGAGCAGGTGATGGTGGAGTGCCACTAGAGACGAGACCTTTGTACTGATGGAAGCCGTGCTGCGCAAAAACTGCGAGATGTCTCCAATAGTAGTGAGGTCATTCCACGGCCGGGTAGGATTGGGTGATTCCGGGAGTGCTGGTCCTGTGACCCCGGCCCGTGGCCCCGGTGGATACGTGTCGGTAATGCGACCGCTTGGATGTCCTAGATCCCGTGACCCTGAGAGAATTTGCTGGGTGGGGTGTGGTCCCGGGTTGGCTTCTACATCCCCATCTTGTACCACGTCGTGGTGCCACGTTGTTGACTGTGGAGGGGGGGGGTGCTGACTGGAACGCCATTCCCATGTAGCGCAAAGCATGCAAGATTCCCAAGCAGATGCAATTCGATACACGAAGAATGTCACCGCGGAGGTCATAAGAATGTGCTCCGTCGTGCTGGTTGTGGTCGACACAATACAACGGATACATGCTGCCTCGAAGTACTCGCCGCCTGTATCGAGAGGCCCCCGACCTTTGGAGGGTAGAGGGCGTACACCTGTTGCCGCCAATACCATGAGGCATAATATAAGATGATGTGATGGAATGAGAACTCGGTGGGGCGGGAGGCGTGGGCCTGCATCCGCTGGCGAAACGGGAGTGAAAGGGGTCACCTTAATTACTGCCCGCATGGCATGGCCCTCCCGAGTGGGCCCTTCTGCCGCTTGCGACGAGGGCCTCCTCACTCCTGCGAAAACGGAGGACAGTGAGTGCAAGGGAGAAGCAGCATGGGATACAGCAGGGTGCAAACATGTCTCATGCACCCGAGTTTGCGTGTGTCCTGTGTGCGAGCTGCCTCGCGACAGGAAGGGGTCGTGGAGTGCAACCATGTCCCGGTAGGAGGGGAGGGCGGAAGGAATGGCATCTACCTGCCGGGACTCTCGAGCCCGCAGGAAGCTGACCGACGGGAGGCGCATGTCTGTTGCGGTGTATGGCGGGGGGATGTCGTCGGCGTGTGGGGGAGGGCTGGGGGGAGGGCCGCTCGGAGGCCGGGATGACGGGTGGGGCGCTGACGGGGCCGCTGGCGGAGGGGCCGCTGAACGGGGCTGTGCCTGGGGCCGGGGAGCGCGAACTCCTTCTTGCGCGGAGTCCCTCTGTGCCTGTACCGGCGCAAAGGGGTCGATGTCGTCAGATTGATCGAGGTCAATCGGACAGCTTGCTGTCCCTTCCTCGCTGCTGGCGGCGGCCGCGCCGTTGTCTCCCGTCGTAGAGGCGCTCGGCGGAGGTTGCGGGCACGGCTTGGCGGCCCGCGCTGACGGTGTGGCACGGCGGCGCGCCCCTGTAGGGATCGGTCGCGGGCCCGATGCCGCTGCCCGCGCCTGCGTAGTGTCGCGCGTGACGGAAGGCGCACTTGTCGCCTCGGCCGTGACCGGGGCTGGGTGGGGCTGTTGCCTGTGGTAATCGGCCCAGTTGCGCTCGGCCGCCTGCTGCCCCCACTCCCTAAGCGTGTCAACCGACTGGCCATAGGAGTCTACAGGACGCGTAGATCCCTGTGGCAAACCCGTTGCTGCCTCGATCATCCGACAGAGGTTTGCCTTGTCCCGATTGATGGACCGGCGAATGTTGGCTTGCTTCTGGCGTTGAGAGGGCGTCGGGCCGCGGGACGGATGGGGGGTGGATGGTAGGGGTCCCGAGCCGGTCACCCTTTGGGGCGCTGGAGGGGGCGCGGCGTGGTGCCCCTGGTCTGGGCTGTGTTCTTGTTGCGCTGCGGGTGCCTGAGGTTCCTGTGGTGGTGGATGCTCGAAGGAGGGATGCTGGCTATGGGGTTGAGTAGCCTGGTGATGCTGTGGACCGGAGTACGGGTCGTGTTGGTAGGGGTGGGTGTGGTTCTGGTGGTAGTTTGCGTGATAATGCTGGTGGGAGTGCGGCGAAGCTTGGTAGGGGTCGTGCTGGTATGGGTGTTGGGTGGGTGGTTCGGAGGTGTTGTGCGGGGACGGGATGTGCGGGGATTGGTCCGGATGGGAGTGGTAGGGTTGGTGCGTTGGCTGGGTGTAGGACGGATAGTAATATGAATAGAAATGCGGGGAATATGTGTTCATCTGTTTTTTGTTTGGTTGAGACCTAAGATTGACACGAAGAGAGCGCGTGTTCAACAGTTCCCATTTGCCCACAAGGGGGGCACCGGGCAGTGCAGGTCATTAGTCCACGTACAACGTGGTTCAGCATGCGTGACTTCCAAAAACTGTTCCACACCCGACTGGGCGTTGCACTGTGCAAACACCCCCCCCCCCTTCCCCAGTCCACAGCGAACGATTGCCTGGCGTGTTCCATGCCCGTCCCCGTTCAGTACAAGTGGACAGGCCTCCAAATTGCAATCTCCCCACCACCGCAGGAAACAACACCGCATAGCCGAGCAACAATGCGCCAATCAATCCTTCTTCGTCGTTTTTTGTTGTTCATCCGCCAGTCCTGAGTTCGGCCTCTGTTGGGGCGCAGAATCATGGCCACGCCGCCATCCGTAATGGATTCACTTGCTGGTCTGTCTGGGGGTGTTTCACATAAAACAGCCCCCACATTCCCAGTAGCGGTATGCACCACCATCAGGGTATGCCTTCCAGCCATGCATCTGCCAAGAGACGCCGAAAACAAAATGTGCTTTCCTGCAACAATGTCTCCATCAATCCTTCCACAATACCATCTGCCCAGTGGGGCCCATTGTTTGACGGGCTACATATCATCACCTTTCATTCAACTTGTGTGAGTAATAGCTCCTCACACAACGAAGGGTGGCCAAAGCAACCACGGCACAAGATGCCCGGGCAGTGCATGTAACACATGTAACATGTCGGCTGTAGGAAGGCCACGGACAATGTGGCACAGGGGCAAATGCAGGCCGCCTGCCACCGCGCAACATCAGAACGGAGCAATGATTGAGAACGTGCAACATGTCGCTACCATCAGCAACCGCATTGGGCATGTGAGCGAATGGAAGGAATGCAAAGCAGAGCAGCCGCAAACACTGCCAGCTTCGCAGGGATAAACAAAGGGCTGGTGTGAAGCGTGCAGTGCAAGCCAAACCCCAGCTGCTTGTGAACCACCAAGCGTCCAGCGCAGACACCCACCGTCGCTCTAGTACCGTGTGGAGGCGGTTCAGCGAACAGCAGGTGCATCCCCTGCGGGGCTGTGGGTTCATTCGAAATCCATTTCTTTGCTTCCTCGAACAACCATGTGAGATGTTGGGCATGGTTGACAGGAGATCTTTCACAACCCAGCAACTTCGCCACCAAGCTCGGAATTCCTCACTGAGGCATACAGTGCAGACAATCCGACATGAATCGCAAATCTTGTGGGGCGAGGGGGCGCAAGGGGGGTTTTCCGGAACACACAAATGCCCGAAAACATCTCATTAAGAACCGGTGTGCTTCACAAACAGAGCAGCCCTGCAAGTCGCTTGCGGGGTGCTTCACCCAGAAGGATTGCATATATGCGACCAGGAAGAGAAGCCAAACTGGATTGACAGGGAAACGGCACTAGTTTGAAGGGTGCAGTTAGACAGAGCGCATCCCGTAAAAAAGACAGACTGCGCACCGCCCATCGTGGGGCCCATTGTTTGACGGGCTACATATCATCACCTTTCATTCAACTTGTGTGAGTAATAGCTCCTCACACAACGAAGGGTGGCCAAAGCAACCACGGCACAAGATGCCCGGGCAGTGCATGTAACACATGTAACATGTCGGCTGTAGGAAGGCCACGGACAATGTGGCACAGGGGCAAATGCAGGCCGCCTGCCACCGCGCAACATCAGAACGGAGCAATGATTGAGAACGTGCAACATGTCGCTACCATCAGCAACCGCATTGGGCATGTGAGCGAATGGAAGGAATGCAAAGCAGAGCAGCCGCAAACACTGCCAGCTTCGCAGGGATAAACAAAGGGCTGGTGTGAAGCGTGCAGTGCAAGCCAAACCCCAGCTGCTTGTGAACCACCAAGCGTCCAGCGCAGACACCCACCGTCGCTCTAGTACCGTGTGGAGGCGGTTCAGCGAACAGCAGGTGCATCCCCTGCGGGGCTGTGGGTTCATTCGAAATCCATTTCTTTGCTTCCTCGAACAACCATGTGAGATGTTGGGCATGGTTGACAGGAGATCTTTCACAACCCAGCAACTTCGCCACCAAGCTCGGAATTCCTCACTGAGGCATACAGTGCAGACAATCCGACATGAATCGCAAATCTTGTGGGGCGAGGGGGCGCAAGGGGGGTTTTCCGGAACACACAAATGCCCGAAAACATCTCATTAAGAACCGGTGTGCTTCACAAACAGAGCAGCCCTGCAAGTCGCTTGCGGGGTGCTTCACCCAGAAGGATTGCATATATGCGACCAGGAAGAGAAGCCAAACTGGATTGACAGGGAAACGGCACTAGTTTGAAGGGTGCAGTTAGACAGAGCGCATCCCGTAAAAAAGACAGACTGCGCACCGCCCATCGTGGGGCCCATTGTTTGACGGGCTACATATCATCACCTTTCATTCAACTTGTGTGAGTAATAGCTCCTCACACAACGAAGGGTGGCCAAAGCAACCACGGCACAAGATGCCCGGGCAGTGCATGTAACACATGTAACATGTCGGCTGTAGGAAGGCCACGGACAATGTGGCACAGGGGCAAATGCAGGCCGCCTGCCACCGCGCAACATCAGAACGGAGCAATGATTGAGAACGTGCAACATGTCGCTACCATCAGCAACCGCATTGGGCATGTGAGCGAATGGAAGGAATGCAAAGCAGAGCAGCCGCAAACACTGCCAGCTTCTCAGGGATAAACAAAGGGCTGGTGTGAAGCGTGCAGTGCAAGCCAAACCCCAGCTGCTTGTGAACCACCAAGCGTCCAGCGCAGACACCCACCGTCGCTCTAGTACCGTGTGGAGGCGGTTCAGCGAACAGCAGGTGCATCCCCTGCGGGGCTGTGGGTTCATTCGAAATCCATTTCTTTGCTTCCTCGAACAACCATGTGAGATGTTGGGCATGGTTGACAGGAGATCTTTCACAACCCAGCAACTTCGCCACCAAGCTCGGAATTCCTCACTGAGGCATACAGTGCAGACAATCCGACATGAATCGCAAATCTTGTGGGGCGAGGGGGCGCAAGGGGGGTTTTCCGGAACACACAAATGCCCGAAAACATCTCATTAAGAACCGGTGTGCTTCACAAACAGAGCAGCCCTGCAAGTCGCTTGCGGGGTGCTTCACCCAGAAGGATTGCATATATGCGACCAGGAAGAGAAGCCAAACTGGATTGACAGGGAAACGGCACTAGTTTGAAGGGTGCAGTTAGACAGAGCGCATCCCGTAAAAAAGACAGACTGCGCACCGCCCATCGTGGGGCCCATTGTTTGACGGGCTACATATCATCACCTTTCATTCAACTTGTGTGAGTAATAGCTCCTCACACAACGAAGGGTGGCCAAAGCAACCACGGCACAAGATGCCCGGGCAGTGCATGTAACACATGTAACATGTCGGCTGTAGGAAGGCCACGGACAATGTGGCACAGGGGCAAATGCAGGCCGCCTGCCACCGCGCAACATCAGAACGGAGCAATGATTGAGAACGTGCAACATGTCGCTACCATCAGCAACCGCATTGGGCATGTGAGCGAATGGAAGGAATGCAAAGCAGAGCAGCCGCAAACACTGCCAGCTTCGCAGGGATAAACAAAGGGCTGGTGTGAAGCGTGCAGTGCAAGCCAAACCCCAGCTGCTTGTGAACCACCAAGCGTCCAGCGCAGACACCCACCGTCGCTCTAGTACCGTGTGGAGGCGGTTCAGCGAACAGCAGGTGCATCCCCTGCGGGGCTGTGGGTTCATTCGAAATCCATTTCTTTGCTTCCTCGAACAACCATGTGAGATGTTGGGCATGGTTGACAGGAGATCTTTCACAACCCAGCAACTTCGCCACCAAGCTCGGAATTCCTCACTGAGGCATACAGTGCAGACAATCCGACATGAATCGCAAATCTTGTGGGGCGAGGGGGCGCAAGGGGGGTTTTCCGGAACACACAAATGCCCGAAAACATCTCATTAAGAACCGGTGTGCTTCACAAACAGAGCAGCCCTGCAAGTCGCTTGCGGGGTGCTTCACCCAGAAGGATTGCATATATGCGACCAGGAAGAGAAGCCAAACTGGATTGACAGGGAAACGGCACTAGTTTGAAGGGTGCAGTTAGACAGAGCGCATCCCGTAAAAAAGACAGACTGCGCACCGCCCATCGTGGGGCCCATTGTTTGACGGGCTACATATCATCACCTTTCATTCAACTTGTGTGAGTAATAGCTCCTCACACAACGAAGGGTGGCCAAAGCAACCACGGCACAAGATGCCCGGGCAGTGCATGTAACACATGTAACATGTCGGCTGTAGGAAGGCCACGGACAATGTGGCACAGGGGCAAATGCAGGCCGCCTGCCACCGCGCAACATCAGAACGGAGCAATGATTGAGAACGTGCAACATGTCGCTACCATCAGCAACCGCATTGGGCATGTGAGCGAATGGAAGGAATGCAAAGCAGAGCAGCCGCAAACACTGCCAGCTTCGCAGGGATAAACAAAGGGCTGGTGTGAAGCGTGCAGTGCAAGCCAAACCCCAGCTGCTTGTGAACCACCAAGCGTCCAGCGCAGACACCCACCGTCGCTCTAGTACCGTGTGGAGGCGGTTCAGCGAACAGCAGGTGCATCCCCTGCGGGGCTGTGGGTTCATTCGAAATCCATTTCTTTGCTTCCTCGAACAACCATGTGAGATGTTGGGCATGGTTGACAGGAGATCTTTCACAACCCAGCAACTTCGCCACCAAGCTCGGAATTCCTCACTGAGGCATACAGTGCAGACAATCCGACATGAATCGCAAATCTTGTGGGGCGAGGGGGCGCAAGGGGGGTTTTCCGGAACACACAAATGCCCGAAAACATCTCATTAAGAACCGGTGTGCTTCACAAACAGAGCAGCCCTGCAAGTCGCTTGCGGGGTGCTTCACCCAGAAGGATTGCATATATGCGACCAGGAAGAGAAGCCAAACTGGATTGACAGGGAAACGGCACTAGTTTGAAGGGTGCAGTTAGACAGAGCGCATCCCGTAAAAAAGACAGACTGCGCACCGCCCATCGTGGGGCCCATTGTTTGACGGGCTACATATCATCACCTTTCATTCAACTTGTGTGAGTAATAGCTCCTCACACAACGAAGGGTGGCCAAAGCAACCACGGCACAAGATGCCCGGGCAGTGCATGTAACACATGTAACATGTCGGCTGTAGGAAGGCCACGGACAATGTGGCACAGGGGCAAATGCAGGCCGCCTGCCACCGCGCAACATCAGAACGGAGCAATGATTGAGAACGTGCAACATGTCGCTACCAGCAGCAACCGCATTGGGCATGTGAGCGAATGGAAGGAATGCAAAGCAGAGCAGCCGCAAACACTGCCAGCTTCGCAGGGATAAACAAAGGGCTGGTGTGAAGCGTGCAGTGCAAGCCAAACCCCAGCTGCTTGTGAACCACCAAGCGTCCAGCGCAGACACCCACCGTCGCTCTAGTACCGTGTGGAGGCGGTTCAGCGAACAGCAGGTGCATCCCCTGCGGGGCTGTGGGTTCATTCGAAATCCATTTCTTTGCTTCCTCGAACAACCATGTGAGATGTTGGGCATGGTTGACAGGAGATCTTTCACAACCCAGCAACTTCGCCACCAAGCTCGGAATTCCTCACTGAGGCATACAGTGCAGACAATCCGACATGAATCGCAAATCTTGTGGGGCGAGGGGGCGCAAGGGGGGTTTTCCGGAACACACAAATGCCCGAAAACATCTCATTAAGAACCGGTGTGCTTCACAAACAGAGCAGCCCTGCAAGTCGCTTGCGGGGTGCTTCACCCAGAAGGATTGCATATATGCGACCAGGAAGAGAAGCCAAACTGGATTGACAGGGAAACGGCACTAGTTTGAAGGGTGCAGTTAGACAGAGCGCATCCCGTAAAAAAGACAGACTGCGCACCGCCCATCGTGGGGCCCATTGTTTGACGGGCTACATATCATCACCTTTCATTCAACTTGTGTGAGTAATAGCTCCTCACACAACGAAGGGTGGCCAAAGCAACCACGGCACAAGATGCCCGGGCAGTGCATGTAACACATGTAACATGTCGGCTGTAGGAAGGCCACGGACAATGTGGCACAGGGGCAAATGCAGGCCGCCTGCCACCGCGCAACATCAGAACGGAGCAATGATTGAGAACGTGCAACATGTCGCTACCATCAGCAACCGCATTGGGCATGTGAGCGAATGGAAGGAATGCAAAGCAGAGCAGCCGCAAACACTGCCAGCTTCTCAGGGATAAACAAAGGGCTGGTGTGAAGCGTGCAGTGCAAGCCAAACCCCAGCTGCTTGTGAACCACCAAGCGTCCAGCGCAGACACCCACCGTCGCTCTAGTACCGTGTGGAGGCGGTTCAGCGAACAGCAGGTGCATCCCCTGCGGGGCTGTGGGTTCATTCGAAATCCATTTCTTTGCTTCCTCGAACAACCATGTGAGATGTTGGGCATGGTTGACAGGAGATCTTTCACAACCCAGCAACTTCGCCACCAAGCTCGGAATTCCTCACTGAGGCATACAGTGCAGACAATCCGACATGAATCGCAAATCTTGTGGGGCGAGGGGGCGCAAGGGGGGTTTTCCGGTACACACAAATGCCCGAAAACATCTCATTAAGAACCGGTGTGCTTTACAAACAGAGCAGCCCTGCAAGTCGCTTGCGGGGTGCTTCACCCAGAAGGATTGCATATATGCGACCAGGAAGAGAAGCCAAACTGGATTGACAGGGAAACGGCACTAGTTTGAAGGGTGCAGTTAGACAGAGCGCATCCCGTATAAAAGACAGACTGCGCACCGCCGATCGTGGGGCCCATTGTTTGACGGGCTACATATCATCACCTTTCATTCAACTTGTGTGAGTAATAGCTCCTCACACAACGAAGGGTGGCCAAAGCAACCACGGCACAAGATGCCCGGGCAGTGCATGTAACACATGTAACATGTCGGCTGTAGGAAGGCCACGGACAATGTGGCACAGGGGCAAATGCAGGCCGCCTGCCACCGCGCAACATCAGAACGGAGCAATGATTGAGAACGTGCAACATGTCGCTACCAGCAGCAACCGCATTGGGCATGTGAGCGAATGGAAGGAATGCAAAGCAGAGCAGCCGCAAACACTGCCAGCTTCTCAGGGATAAACAAGGGGCTGGTGTGAAGCGTGCAGTGCAAGCCAAACCCCAGCTGCTTGTGAACCACCAAGCGTCCAGCGCAGACACCCACCGTCGCTCTAGTACCGTGTGGAGGCGGTTCAGCGAACAGCAGGTGCATCCCCTGCGGGGCTGTGGGTTCATTCGAAATCCATTTCTTTGCTTCCTCGAACAACCATGTGAGATGTTGGGCATGGTTGACAGGAGATCTTTCACAACCCAGCAACTTCGCCACCAAGCTCGGAATTCCTCACTGAGGCATACAGTGCAGACAATCCGACATGAATCGCAAATCTTGTGGGGCGAGGGGGCGCAAGGGGGGTTTTCCGGAACACACAAATGCCCGAAAACATCTCATTAAGAACCGGTGTGCTTCACAAACAGAGCAGCCCTGCAAGTCGCTTGCGGGGTGCTTCACCCAGAAGGATTGCATATATGCGACCAGGAAGAGAAGCCAAACTGGATTGACAGGGAAACGGCACTAGTTTGAAGGGTGCAGTTAGACAGAGCGCATCCCGTAAAAAAGACAGACTGCGCACCGCCCATCGTGGGGCCCATTGTTTGACGGGCTACATATCATCACCTTTCATTCAACTTGTGTGAGTAATAGCTCCTCACACAACGAAGGGTGGCCAAAGCAACCACGGCACAAGATGCCCGGGCAGTGCATGTAACACATGTAACATGTCGGCTGTAGGAAGGCCACGGACAATGTGGCACAGGGGCAAATGCAGGCCGCCTGCCACCGCGCAACATCAGAACGGAGCAATGATTGAGAACGTGCAACATGTCGCTACCATCAGCAACCGCATTGGGCATGTGAGCGAATGGAAGGAATGCAAAGCAGAGCAGCCGCAAACACTGCCAGCTTCGCAGGGATAAACAAAGGGCTGGTGTGAAGCGTGCAGTGCAAGCCAAACCCCAGCTGCTTGTGAACCACCAAGCGTCCAGCGCAGACACCCACCGTCGCTCTAGTACCGTGTGGAGGCGGTTCAGCGAACAGCAGGTGCATCCCCTGCGGGGCTGTGGGTTCATTCGAAATCCATTTCTTTGCTTCCTCGAACAACCATGTGAGATGTTGGGCATGGTTGACAGGAGATCTTTCACAACCCAGCAACTTCGCCACCAAGCTCGGAATTCCTCACTGAGGCATACAGTGCAGACAATCCGACATGAATCGCAAATCTTGTGGGGCGAGGGGGCGCAAGGGGGGTTTTCCGGAACACACAAATGCCCGAAAACATCTCATTAAGAACCGGTGTGCTTCACAAACAGAGCAGCCCTGCAAGTCGCTTGCGGGGTGCTTCACCCAGAAGGATTGCATATATGCGACCAGGAAGAGAAGCCAAACTGGATTGACAGGGAAACGGCACTAGTTTGAAGGGTGCAGTTAGACAGAGCGCATCCCGTATAAAAGACAGACTGCGCACCGCCGATCGTGGGGCCCATTGTTTGACGGGCTACATATCATCACCTTTCATTCAACTTGTGTGAGTAATAGCTCCTCACACAACGAAGGGTGGCCAAAGCAACCACGGCACAAGATGCCCGGGCAGTGCATGTAACACATGTAACATGTCGGCTGTAGGAAGGCCACGGACAATGTGGCACAGGGGCAAATGCAGGCCGCCTGCCACCGCGCAACATCAGAACGGAGCAATGATTGAGAACGTGCAACATGTCGCTACCAGCAGCAACCGCATTGGGCATGTGAGCGAATGGAAGGAATGCAAAGCAGAGCAGCCGCAAACACTGCCAGCTTCGCAGGGATAAACAAAGGGCTGGTGTGAAGCGTGCAGTGCAAGCCAAACCCCAGCTGCTTGTGAACCACCAAGCGTCCAGCGCAGACACCCACCGTCGCTCTAGTACCGTGTGGAGGCGGTTCAGCGAACAGCAGGTGCATCCCCTGCGGGGCTGTGGGTTCATTCGAAATCCATTTCTTTGCTTCCTCGAACAACCATGTGAGATGTTGGGCATGGTTGACAGGAGATCTTTCACAACCCAGCAACTTCGCCACCAAGCTCGGAATTCCTCACTGAGGCATACAGTGCAGACAATCCGACATGAATCGCAAATCTTGTGGGGCGAGGGGGCGCAAGGGGGGTTTTCCGGTACACACAAATGCCCGAAAACATCTCATTAAGAACCGGTGTGCTTCACAAACAGAGCAGCCCTGCAAGTCGCTTGCGGGGTGCTTCACCCAGAAGGATTGCATATATGCGACCAGGAAGAGAAGCCAAACTGGATTGACAGGGAAACGGCACTAGTTTGAAGGGTGCAGTTAGACAGAGCGCATCCCGTATAAAAGACAGACTGCGCACCGCCGATCGTGGGGCCCATTGTTTGACGGGCTACATATCATCACCTTTCATTCAACTTGTGTGAGTAATAGCTCCTCACACAACGAAGGGTGGCCAAAGCAACCACGGCACAAGATGCCCGGGCAGTGCATGTAACACATGTAACATGTCGGCTGTAGGAAGGCCACGGACAATGTGGCACAGGGGCAAATGCAGGCCGCCTGCCACCGCGCAACATCAGAACGGAGCAATGATTGAGAACGTGCAACATGTCGCTACCATCAGCAACCGCATTGGGCATGTGAGCGAATGGAAGGAATGCAAAGCAGAGCAGCCGCAAACACTGCCAGCTTCGCAGGGATAAACAAAGGGCTGGTGTGAAGCGTGCAGTGCAAGCCAAACCCCAGCTGCTTGTGAACCACCAAGCGTCCAGCGCAGACACCCACCGTCGCTCTAGTACCGTGTGGAGGCGGTTCAGCGAACAGCAGGTGCATCCCCTGCGGGGCTGTGGGTTCATTCGAAATCCATTTCTTTGCTTCCTCGAACAACCATGTGAGATGTTGGGCATGGTTGACAGGAGATCTTTCACAACCCAGCAACTTCGCCACCAAGCTCGGAATTCCTCACTGAGGCATACAGTGCAGACAATCCGACATGAATCGCAAATCTTGTGGGGCGAGGGGGCGCAAGGGGGGTTTTCCGGTACACACAAATGCCC
Organism: Eutreptiella sp. 'Long Island Sound 2002'; assembly: GCA_964036045.1. Taxonomy (NCBI): domain Eukaryota; phylum Euglenozoa; class Euglenophyceae; order Eutreptiales; family Eutreptiaceae; genus Eutreptiella; species Eutreptiella sp. 'Long Island Sound 2002'. The sequence goes on along the minus strand of OZ038402.1, from coordinate 18,018,559 downwards.
GAAAACATCTCATTAAGAACCGGTGTGCTTCACAAACAGAGCAGCCCTGCAAGTCGCTTGCGGGGTGCTTCACCCAGAAGGATTGCATATATGCGACCAGGAAGAGAAGCCAAACTGGATTGACAGGGAAACGGCACTAGTTTGAAGGGTGCAGTTAGACAGAGCGCATCCCGTAAAAAAGACAGACTGCGCACCGCGCATCGTGGGGCCCATTGTTTGACGGGCTACATATCATCACCTTTCATTCAACTTGTGTGAGTAATAGCTCCTCACACAACGAAGGGTGGCCAAAGCAACCACGGCACAAGATGCCCGGGCAGTGCATGTAACACATGTAACATGTCGGCTGTAGGAAGGCCACGGACAATGTGGCACAGGGGCAAATGCAGGCCGCCTGCCACCGCGCAACATCAGAACGGAGCAATGATTGAGAACGTGCAACATGTCGCTACCATCAGCAACCGCATTGGGCATGTGAGCGAATGGAAGGAATGCAAAGCAGAGCAGCCGCAAACACTGCCAGCTTCTCAGGGATAAACAAAGGGCTGGTGTGAAGCGTGCAGTGCAAGCCAAACCCCAGCTGCTTGTGAACCACCAAGCGTCCAGCGCAGACACCCACCGTCGCTCTAGTACCGTGTGGAGGCGGTTCAGCGAACAGCAGGTGCATCCCCTGCGGGGCTGTGGGTTCATTCGAAATCCATTTCTTTGCTTCCTCGAACAACCATGTGAGATGTTGGGCATGGTTGACAGGAGATCTTTCACAGCCCAGCAACTTCGCCACCAAGCTCGGAATTCCTCACTGAGGCATACAGTGCAGACAATCCGACATGAATCGCAAATCTTGTGGGGCGAGGGGGCGCAAGGGGGGTTTTCCGGAACACACAAATGCCCGAAAACATCTCATTAAGAACCGGTGTGCTTCACAAACAGAGCAGCCCTGCAAGTCGCTTGCGGGGTGCTTCACCCAGAAGGATTGCATATATGCGACCAGGAAGAGAAGCCAAACTGGATTGACAGGGAAACGGCACTAGTTTGAAGGGTGCAGTTAGACAGAGCGCATCCCGTATAAAAGACAGACTGCGCACCGCCCTTGAGTGTGCAGAACCAGGGACTGTGCGCAGCCCTGGGCGGTGCAGTGCCTCGCAAAAGTTAGTGCTTTGATTTAAACATCAAGCAGAAGGCGTCAGCTCCTGTTGACACAGGTACCAAACAACAATGATGCCCAAAGTACCACAAAGTATGGGTTTCTACTACAGCCAGACACCCAAATAGTTGCACTGCGTGTGCACTGCGCTTAAGGCGCCCCCTTAGTGTATGTATTGTTTTCAAACAACAGCAGGCCCCCAACACAGGGACAAAAATTGGGGAAAGAGGGGGGGGGGGTATGGGGGAAAATAGGCGAAAACCTTGCCTGGCGCGCCCGGCGCGGTAACGTACTCTCAAAGACGTGCATGACAGAAACAATGTCTCCGTTCTGAGAAACGTGTAGTTGGCGCGTTGCCATCCAAGCTATTTCCATCTGTCTTGTCCACCAGACATGAAAAACAGAATTCTGAAACCTCTGTTCTTAACGCAGAACATCATCACCATGAAACGACACAAGTAGCAGGGCGATGCATCGTTGAGGCCTAGACAGCCATGGCGATGGAGGTGCATCAAAATCACGCACTGAAGGGAGGGGCAAGGTGGCAGGACAGTAATCAGCATCCCTGAAATACCATCGCCAGCCCCGAATCACAACAACTTGATGTTCACAGACAACCAGAAAATGCAACCGCCAGATTCCACGATTCTGGCAGTTGCAAAAGTGGGGAGTGGAGGGGGGGTAGGTCTTGTTAGAATAAGGATTCTGTAGGGCATGTGCAAGACATAACCACACACACCGGCGACAGGGATGGACACATCCACATGTTTCCACTTAGTCAGGCTATGCAGCAGCGGTATTTCTGAATACTGGCACACAGCACTGCTGGGGCACCTTCGTCACTGACACTGGGCCCTGAGCACTGCAGTACGGGGCCCTAAAGCAACGGATACAGAGCTCACATATACCCCCGTGTCACGGGCATATGGTTTTGTGATTGCTTCCCTCACCTGCCCTGCACGTCAGTCAATTCGCATTCTGTCTCGTACAGTCAAACATCTCCGGACAGTCCATGCACAGCTCTTCCCATGCTGTATTGACGGGCTGCACTGCCGTATGGTGGCGGCTAAAAGTAGACACCAGACCCGCTCCAATGGGCGGGTGGGTGGGCCAAGAAAAACAGTAAGCACTATGAACAAAACGTATGTTTTTGGCAAAACATCGGTTTTGTGATTGCTTCCCTCACCTGCCCTGCACGTCAGTCAATTCGCATTCTGTCTCGTACAGTCAAACATCTCCGGACAGTCCATGTACAGCTCTTCCCATGCAACCTTCACCTCGCTACCTGCAGTACACTGGTGGTGGGTAGCGTGGTTCATCTGGCATTTCAGGCTGCCATGTGCCTCTGTCTGTGGAAACTGCCTGACATAGTATAGGGTTGTCACCCCCCCCCCCTAGCTTCTGTAAGAAGTCTGACCCATGACAGAGCATGGTGCGTACAAAACAGTGCGCAGGGCCAGCTCGCATGCCCTGGCCTCCACAGTCGCCCGGAAGGCCGACCCCCACTTAAAAATTCTGAAGATGGCGTCCGCCGGGTTCCACTTGGACGGTACACAACTTAATTTAAGCACGATCCCCGACCAGCGTAACGTTTGCTGTATCCTCCTTACCGTCGTGGCCTGATCTCGGTGGTGAATCTTTGTCTTCCTCTTGAGCGCCGCCCATATGGCCGCGAGGTTGTCCGCCCCCAGATGCACGTGCTGCCGTCTCCTGTACGCCGCCATCTTGACCGCTCGCTCCACTGCCTGCAGCTCCGCCGCTCGCTGGTTCCGGACTGCCTTGGGGCACTCCCATACTCGCGCTCCTGCCTCCTGAGACCACAAACCGACCAGGTACGTGTTCCCGTATTCTGCTGCATCCACATACATGTCGATGTCGTCTGCTGCTGCTGTTCTTCGCGCCGACCAGGGCCCCATCACGGACGCCAGCGCCTCTGCCAGTCCCCTTAGCACCTTCGGCGGCGTGTACCTCGCATTCTGGGGCCCCCACATCATCCATGCCATGGCCCCACTCGTGTGTGGCCCTGTTTCTCGGGCTGGCCTGTCTGCCCACGCCAGTTTTCCCAGCATGCGTCTCATGTCCTTCTGGCTGTAACCCCACACCCTGCCCTGCACCCCGATTCTTATCGTGCCCCTCTCTTGCTCCGGCATCCAGCAGGACCAGAACATGTTTGCCACGTCTAATTTGCAAAACCATATGGCCTGACCCTTGCCCGCCGCCTCTCGGAACGTGTCTCCCAGGTCCTCAAGTGTGGGCAGTTGCAGTCGTGTACTCGGCCTCTGGCATCGCTTGTTCAACGGGACCATGTTTATGATTAATGACCCCTTCTCCTGGGACTTCGGTTTGGTGAACGCCTTGGCATTCGGCAGCCTCCCGTCAGTGATCTCGTCCAGCATGCCGTCCTCGTGTATGCGCTGGACCATCGCTGCCAAGGCCGGGTCTCGGCTCGCTTTCTGGACCGCTGCGTTCTCATGAGCTTCCCTCCAATTGCACGGCCTGTGCCTGTGCCACATCTCCTCAGGGATGTCCACTCTGCCAGCTACTCCAAGGCCTCTGCTCGCCGTCTCCACCGACACTTGGCCCCGACTCTGGTCGCCATCCTTGTTGCCCTTGGGGCTGACATCCCCTGTCGGAGATACGTCCCATGGCTCCGTCTCGTCGTCCCGGAGTGCCTGCAGCACCGATGTGAAATTCTGTTCCGCCTCCTCCTGCTGTGGGCCCGTCCCGGCTCTTTAACCCACCCTCACTGTCAGGTCTCGCAACAGCCCACTGATCGTCCCCGGTCTGCTCCACTGCCGCGCCATACGCTCCGCCACTTCCTCCGTCAGCAGCTGCATGTCCACCCCCATCTCGTCCTTGTTCCTCGCTTTCGTATTGCAGAGGCATTGGGTTCCACAGCTGGAATCTACGGCCCCTCTGAGGCGCCGTGACCAGGTATCCCCAGTGTTATTTTCAGCCATTTTTGGCTGTTTTTGGAGGGCGGTAGAATTATTATTTTCAGCCATTTTTGGCCGTTTTTGGAGGGCGGTAGAATTATTCTTTTCAGCCATTTTTGGCCGTTTTCAGAGGGCGGTAGAATTATTATTTTCAGCCATTTTTGGCCGTTTCTGGAGGGCGGTAGAATTATTATTTTCAGCCATTTTTGGCCGTTTTTGGAGGGCGGTAGAACTATTATTTTCAGCCATTTTTGGCCGCCTTCGGAGGGCGGTAGATTCATTGTTTTCAGCCATTTTTGGCCGTTTTCAGAGGGCGGTAGAACTATTATTTTCAGCCATTTTTGGCCGTTTTTGGAGGGCGGTAGAATTGTTATTTTCAGCCATTTTTGGCCGTCTTCGGAGGGCGGTAGAACTATTATTTTCAGCAATTTTTGGCCGTTCTTGCAGGGCGATAGAATTATTATTTTCGGCCATTTTTGGCCGTCTTCGGAGGGCGGTAGAATTATTATTTTCAGCCATTTTTGACCGTTTTTGGAGGGCGGTAGAACTATTATTGTCAGCCATTTTTGGCTGTTTCCGGAGGGCGGTAGAATTATTATTTTCAGCCTTTTTTGGCCGTTTTTCGTTGGGCGGTCACTTGCCTTTCTTACCAACAAGAGCACATGGAATCGGAAATGAGTGCAAGAGGCTCATGCAACCGATGTACCAAAGTCACTTGACCTTCTTGCCAACAAGAGCGCATGGAATCACAATCAGTGCAAGAGGTACATGCAACCGATGTACCAATGTCACTTGACCTTCTTGCCAACAAGAGCGCATGGAATCACAATCAGTGCAAGAGGTACAAGCAACCGATGTACCAAAATCAGTTGTCCTTCTTGCCAACAAGAGCGCATGGAATCAGAAATCAGTGCAAGAGGTTACAGGCATCCGATGTACCAAAGTCAGTGGGCCTTTTTCCCAACAAGAGCGCATCAAGGCAAAAATCAATGCAAGAGGTACATGCAACCGATGTACCAAGGTCACTTGCCCTTCTTGCCAACAAAAACGCATGGAATCCGAAATCAGTGCAAGAGGTACGTGCAACCGATGTACCAAAGTCAAATGTTCCTCTTGCCAACAAGAGCGCATGGAATCAGAAATCAGTGCAAGAGGTACAGGCATCCGATGTACCAAAGTCAGTGGGCCTTCTTGCCAACAAAAGCGCATGTAATCAGAAATCAGTGCAAGAGGTACAGGCATCCGATGTACCAAAGTCAGTGGGCCTTTTTCCCAACAAGAGCGCACCAAGGCCAAAATCAATGCAAGAGGTACATGCAACCGATGTACCAAGGTCACTTGCCCTTCTTGCCAACAAAAACGCATGGAATCCGAAATCAGTGCAAGAGGTACGTGCAACCGATGTACCAAAGTCAAATGTTCCTCTTGCCAACAAGAGCGCATGGAATCAGAAATAAGTGCAAGAGGGACATACAATTGATGTCCCAAAGTCACTTGTTCCTCTTGCCAACAGGAGCGCATGGAATCAGGAATCAATGCAAGAGGTACATGCAACCCATGTACCAAGGTCACTTGCCCTTCCTGGCAACAAGAGCGCATGAAATCAGAAATCAATGCAAGAGGTACGTGCAACCTATGTACCAAAGTCAATTGTTCTTCTTGCCAACAAGAGCGCATGGAACCAGAAATTAGTGCAAGAGGTACATGCAACCAATGTACCAAAGTCACTTGCCCTTCTTCCCAACAAGAGCACATGGAATTAGAACTCAGTGCAAGAGGTTCATGCACTCGATGTCCCAAAGTCACTTGCCCTTCTTACCAACAAGAGCACATGGAATCGGAAATGAGTGCAAGAGGTTCATGCAACCGATGTACCAAAGTCACTTGACCTTCTTGCCAACAAGAGCGCATCGTATCACAATCAGTGCAAGAGGTACATGCAACCGATGTACCAAAGTCACTTGACCTTCATGCCAACAAGAGCGCATGGAATCACAATCAGTGCAAGAGGTACATGCAACCGATGTACCAAAGTCAGTGGGCGTTTTTCCCAACAAGAGCGCATCAAGGCAAAAATTAGTGCAAGAGGTTCATGCACTCGATGTACCAAGGTCACTTGCCCTTCTTGCCAACAAGAACTCATGGAACCGCAATCAGTGCAGGAGGTACATGCAACCGATGTACCAAGGTCACTTGCCCTTCTTGCCAATAAGAGCGCATGGAATCACAATCAGCGCAAGAGGTACAAGCAACCGATGTACCAAAGTCACCCGCCCTTCTTGCCAATAATAGCGCGTGGAATCACAATCAGTGCAGGAGGTACATGCAACTGATGTACCAAAGTCACTTGCCCTTCTTTCCAACAAGAGCGCATGGCAAGAAGGGCAGGTGACCTTGGTACATTGGTTGCATGTACCTCTTGCACTGATTGTGATTGCATGCGCTCTTGTTGAGAAGAAGGGCAAGTGACCTTGGTACATGGGTTGCATGTACCTCCTGCACTGATTTCCGGTTCCATGCGCTCTTGTTGGCAAGAAGGGCAAGTGACCCTGGTACATCGGTTGCATGTACCGCTTGCACGGATTTCTGATTCCATGTGCTTTTGTTGGCAAGATAGGCAAGCGACTTTGGTACATCGGTTGCATGTACCCGTTGCATTTATTTTTGCTTCCATGCCCTCTTGTTGGGAAGAAGGGTAAGTGACATTGGTACATCGGTTGCATGTACCTCTTGCACTTATTGTGATTCCATGCGCTCTTTCTGGCAAGAAGGGCAACCGACTTTGATACATCGGTTGCATCTACTCGTTGCAATGATTTCTGATTCCATGCGCTCTTGTTGGCAAGAAGGGCAAGTGACCTTGGTACATACGTTGCTTGTACCTCTTGCATTGATTTCTGTTTCCATGCGCTCCTGTTGGCAAGAAGGGCAAGTGACCTTGGTACATTGGTTGCAGGAACCTCTTGCACTCATTTCTGATTCCATGCGCTCTTGTTGACAAGAAGGTCAAGTGACTTTGGTACATCGGTTGCATGAACCTCTTGTATTGATTTTTGCTTCCATGCGCTCTAGTTGGGAAGAAGGGCAAGTGACTTTGGTACATCGGTTGCATGAACCTCTTGCACTGATTTCTGATTCCATGCGCTCCAGTAGGGAAGAAGGGCAAGTGACCTTGGTACATCGATTGCTTGTACCACTTGCACGGATTTCTGATTCCATGCGCTCCAATTGGGAAGAAGGGCAAGTGACCTTGGTACATCGGTTGCATGTACATCTTGCACCTATTTCTGATTCCATGTGCTCTTGTTGGCAAGAAGGACAAGTGACCTTGGTACATGTGTTGCACGTACTTGTTGCACCGAGTTCTAATTTCATGCGCTCCTGTTCGCAAGAAGGGTAAGTGACTTTGGGGAAGTCTTTGCACTGCGCGCGCCCTGCGCGCTACTTTTAGACTATGGGGGCGTTGTCGCACGGTGCGCGCACGGTGCGTGCACGGTGCGCGCACGGTTCAATGTTTTTGGGATGGTTGCCCAACTTGTACCCCGTTGAATGGCACCCATAGAAACACACCCAGGGTCCTGAATTTTGCATCTTGCAGTCCATACTGGCATACCAAGATTCTTCAATTGTTAGTATGATGCTTGGCACAGGTTCCAGGGTCCTATTTTCTGCACCCTGCAGCCCCTATTGGCGTACCGGGAACTTTCTTTTTGAATCTGATGCTTGTCACAGGTTCCAGGCTCCCAATTTCTGCACCTTGCACGCACCTCCGTAACAAACCATACACAGGCGACAACACAGGCGGGAGGCTTCTAGCTCATGATCATCAATTCTAGGGGCTTCAGCTTCCACTTCAGGTAATTGGGGCTCGAGCAAAGCGTCCATCGGCGCCTCATGGTGCACAGGTTGGGGGGAATCGGGGCTCTCAGCAGTCACAATTGCAAACTCCAACCGCTCCTCGGGTGCATGCTTGTACAAGACCTCTTCACCACCCAATTCGTACCGAATAGAGACGCGACGCCCACCTCTTGGAGAAGGGCCAACGACAGTGGCCGACACCCGTTGGAGCGGTGGTAGTACACAAGCAGTCCGGCGACAAGCCAGGGCAGCTCCGATTCAGGCATTGTGGATCTGGTGGACACATAATACGCAAAAGGACGCACGGTGCGCGCACGGTGCGCGCACGGTTCAGGCAACACCCCCTATGTTCTCCCCGAAGAGCCCCCAAGCACACCCCTTGGAAACACCCTTAGAATGAAGTGACCCAAACTGCAAGTTGCAATTGATTTTATAATGAAAACTGGCATCAGTCTGGCCTCAAGGATGGTCCCAAGCACTTCATGTGCACACTTTGACATGCAATGAAGTTGGTTAGGAATCTGGGGCAAGTAGGTTGGGCCCGACACAGGATATGGCTTGGCCAGCATGGCCAAGCATCTGAATTCAGAATCAGTTAAAAGGTAGGCCCACAATAAGTAGGTAAAACAATTGAGTATAGGGGTCCTGAGGTGGGAGACCACTAGGCTTAACCTACAAGGCCCAAGGCCCACCCCTGCATTCTCGGGGGTCCCCAACAAAGGGAACAAAATCAGAAGTCAAAGTCTACGCTAGGGGTCACCATGATGCCCCTAGGGGCCCCTAGTATCTCAAAGTATGGGTCTCTAGTACGGCCAGACGCCCAAATAGTTGCACTACGCTTGAGGCGCCCCTGATTCCATGCGCTCCAGTTGGGAAGAAGGGCAAGTGACCTTGGTACATCGGAAATTAGAACTCGGTGCAACAAGTACGTGCAACAGATGTACCAAGGTAACTTGTCCTTCTTGCCAACAAGAGTGCAAGAAACCAGGATCAGTGCAAGAGGTTCATGCAACCGATGTACCAAAGTCACTTGCCCTTCTTCCCAACAAGAGCGCATGGAATCAAAAATCAGTGCAAGAGGTACATACAACCGATGTACCAAGGTCACTTGCCCTTCTTGCCAACAAGAGCGCATGGAATCAGAAATCAGTGCAAGAGAACATGCAACCGATGTCCCAAAGTCACTTGCCCTTCTTGCCAACAAGAGCACATGGAATCAGAAATAGGTGCAAGATGTACATGCAACCGATGTACCAAGGTCACTTGCCCTTCTTCCCAACTGGAGCGCATGGAATCAGAAATAAGTGCATGCGCTCCTGTTCGCAAGAAGGGTAAGTGACTTTGGTACATCGGTTGCATGAACCTGTTGCACTGATTTCTAACTCCATGCCCTCTTGTTGGCAAGAAGGGTAAGTGACTTCGGTAGATCGGTTGCATGTACCTCTTCCACTGATTTCTGATTCCATGTGCTCTTGTTGGCAAGAAGGGCAAGTGACATTGGGACATCGGTTGCATGTTCTCTTGCACTGATTTCTGATTCCATGCGCTCTAGTTGGGAAGAAGGGCAAGTGACCTTGGTACATCGGTTGTATGTACCTCTTGCACTGATTTTTGATTCCATGCGCTCTTGTTGGGAAGAAGGGCAAGTGACTTTGGTACATCGGTTGCATGAACCTCTTGCACTGATCCTGGTTTCTTGCACTCTTGTTGGCAAGAAGGGCAAGTGACCTTGGTACATCGGTGGAATCAGAAATCAGTGCAAGAGGTACATGCAACCGATGTACCAAAGTCACCCGCCCTTCTTGCCAACAAGAGCGCATGGAATCAGAAATCACTGTAAGAGGTACATGCACCGATGTACCAAGGTCACTTGCGCTTCTTCCAAGCAAGAACTCATGGCATCCGAAATTACTGCAAGAGGTACATGCAACTGATGTACCAAATTCACTTGTCCTTCTTGCCAACAAGACCGCATGACATATAAATCAGTGCAAGAGGTACATGCAAGCGATGCACCAAAGTCACTTGTTCTTCTTGACAGCTAGAGCGCATGGCATGCGATATCAGTGTAAGAGGTATATGCCACCGAGGTACCAAGGTCACTTGCCCTTCTTGCCAACAAGAGCGCATGGCATCACGAATTAGTGCAAATGGGACATGCCAGCAATGCACCAAGGTCACTTGTCCGTCTCGCCGGCAAGAGCGCGTGCACTCAGAATTTGGTAAACATGGAACATGCCAACGTTGTAGAACTATTTGGTGCCCATGTTGCAAGCTTGAAAGAATGTCTTGTGAATTCAATGCTGGAGGTGGTAACCAAAGATGTGTGCATTGTCAAGCCGCGGGACTACGGTGCACTTCGTGCAATGAATTACACCCAAAAATAGCCTTTACTGCTACCCAAACAGCATTAGGCAGCAACAGAAGATGCATACATTGCTCACAAGAACAAAAGAAGCCCACCAAGCGTTCATTGCAAGATGCACTGCAATGCTTCTCTTGTGGTATTCAGCGGGTGCGTGCAGACTTTACAAAGAACCAATGGAAACTTGGTACCAAAAAGCGTTGTTCTTCCTGTGTTGCTTCAAAATTTTTCAATCAACTTGACGAACATGAGAAAGGCAAGGGGCAAAGTATGCATCCCTTGCAACACTCCTCACAGAAACGTCTCAACGTCTCAAACAACCAGCATTCCACCACAGGCCATCATTAGTGATGATGAAGAATATGCATTACCCCCGAGAAAAAAAAGACATGCAATTCACCAAGATGAGTCAACTGGTCACCAACCCAAACTTTTCACCAATGACGATGAAGAGCATGTATTACATACAAAGCTAGTTAAGAAGAACCGTACCAAAAAACGGCCTCATGGCGGTCTACACCCTAAATCTCCCCACAAGCGCAAACCACAAAAAACCCAAAGACGCTACATCATCATCCAACATGACCAAAGCACAATGCCTGCTTGATCTCCCCATTGCTTTATATCCAGCAATGTATGAATATTTGGACAAGAACAATTTTGAAATTGGCATGCAATTGCTTGGGGCTACAAACAAAGCTAACATCCGCAAGCAATATCTTCACCTATCAGTGAAGCTTCACCCGTGCAAAAATCAAACCAACATTCATGCCACTGAACGATTTGCATTACTTCTTTGGACATATGAGATGTTGCAAAAAGTGCCGTAAAGCCGTACACCGTTAGGCACATCCAACAAAGTAATGGTGTGCATGCCAGTAGTCAACCGCAATGTCATGCATTACGGATGTAAGATGTGCGTCACTTGAGGTGACCGGACTCAAGTGGGATCAATGACTTGAGCTTCGCAACCGGTGGCGCCGGTAGCAATATGGTCATTGGTTTCACTTGCTAAAGGCTCAAGGGTGATTCACATTTCGCTTTTGCAAGTCTACTTTTACAAGTCTTTTTACATCTCCACCAACGGCATTTTGCAACACCTAGCTACATCGGTTAGCAAGCGGCGGGCAAATCGAAAAACCACGGTGGGTATGTGTGTGTGTGTGTGTGTGTGTGTGTGTGTGTGTGTGTGTGTGTGTGTGTGTGTGTGTGTGTGTGTGTGACGCCCAAATCTTTCAAATCATGCTCAAATTGCGAGGTTCAACAATGATGCGACCAAACCATGAGTTATGTTGTTCGGTTGCCCTGTCGCCGGGCTTCAGGGCCCGGGTTGAAATGACACGCAACATGCAACAAGGGGGAGTGGGGTTTGTGCTCCTACCGCGTCCCGCATCCCTGGTCCGTTCTCCCGTGCTTCCTTGCGTGGAGGCCCCACTGGGCGAGTCCGTTGTGCTGTTGGCGGGCGCGGGGCGCGAAAAACCCACAGGTGCCGCTGGAGCTCATGTGATGGGAGGGGTGGAAGGGGGTGGTGTGTGTGTGTGTGTGGATGTGTGTGTGTGTGTGTGTGTGTGTGTATCATTGTAGCGCACCACCTCCATCAACAGCCAAGACCTGATGCTATGAGGATTTGGGACAATGTCTAGTCTGTTAATCGGATTTCGGCGACCACCTCCCCCATCAACCAAGATCCGGTGTTGTGGGTATTTTGGATCATGTCTAGTCCTGGTAGTCGGTTTCATGACCTCTTGAACACGGTCTACAAACAAGCAATACCGACGCTTTGAGGATTTTGGATCATGTCACGTCCTGTTAGTCGTGTGCTTGTACTCCTCAATACAACAATGCGCCAACCAAATATACCCACCAGCTACCTACCTGCCTGCCACTTCCGGAGATGGGTAGGGCTACCGGCGAAGACACTCCGGGGCTTTCCAAATCAAAGCCAAATCAAAAGTCCGGCCAATCGGCCCCCGCAAGACGGGAACGACGGCAAGGCGGGGCCTCTAGGGTACGTCGGAAAGACCGCCACTCAACCCCTCTATCCTTGGTTCTGCAAGTACGTTTTGCTTTGAGTAATTTACCATCATCTTACAAACCTAATTGGAATGGGACCAATGCATGCTCATAATAAAACAAGGCAAGTTTGTATGAGTTTGGGCTATTCAATTTTCATAACGGGAGTTGATCCCCATCACTGGCTCATCACTTAAGTGCACATTGCGCAGAGTAGATTCTATGCGAGGTGGACTTGCCAAAGGCAATAGAATTTGAAGTTTCCGAATTTTTTTTTGATATTGTGATCACCTAATGACCATCCAAGATATGTAAGGCTTGTTTCAGCCCGTATTTATGTAGTTTTTACCCTATTTTGGGTGTGTGTTTCTTGGGGTAGATTCTCTGCGAGGTGGACTTGCCGAAGGCAATAGAATTTTTTTTGGTAATATTTTGGTATCGTAGCAAAGGGGACGTCATCCTTCCCTGCCACAATGCAACATCAAGCAACAGGAAACCCATGTCAGTTGCACCATACATGGCTTTTACTAAACGGCGGGACAAATGGTTGTGGTGTGATCCAACCAACAGCCATCACACACATTTTGGGAGCAAGAGAGACACTTTTGTGTAGTCAAAGAACCACACTCACAAGGGTGTTGTGTCTCTTCACAATGAAGCTTCTTGAGAACTTCAAACATTCCCGGTGTCGGCAGCACATGCAAAGGTATATACAGCTGAAGCAAAAATTACCGTTTGTTCCCCTGCAGGCCCCTGTTTCTTGTGCGGTTTGCTTTTCTCATGGATGGGCATGTTGTTCGGACTGCGGTGGTGGATGCGTACTGGGCCAGAGCTGGTTTGTTAGCTCCTCGGCCCTAATTGGAATGATGAGTACATCAAAACATCTACTGGTTGGGCAAGGCAATGTGGTGTGGCTGAGGCTTTGCAGCTACATCAAAGGGGTGATGAGCGGGAGCACAAGTTGGGGTACCAGAGTGTTTATGGGTGGCTGAAGTATTTCCAAAAAAAAAGGTGATTTTTTTCACACCCAAAAACAAGGTTGCAAAAGGATTGTGTCTCAGACTGAGTGTGCAGAAGTTCAAGATGCCATCACCAAATTGAGAACGGAGCCAAGTGCCGAGTCACTGACTGCAAACACTATTGCCTCTGTTGCTCGTGGTGTCGTGAGCCAGACACGTCCTGCCGTTTTGGCCAAAAATGGGGGCGTCTTTGTCATGGGGGCAGAGTGGGGCCACTGTCACCTACATTCTGCGGGCTGGGAGCCTTATGATGTGCCCTCTATTGAACCCATATATATATATATATATATATATATATATATACCGTCCCTATACTCAGTGTTTCAGGTTTTTGGAAGCACGACATGGGGAACAGTGCAGAATTGGGGCTTCCGTGGGCGAGGAGGCAGCCTGGCAGCCGTACCCGCCAGGGCTGGATGTTCGCACGGAGGCCTGGTGCAGTCCCCCCCCAACTTCACCCCTCATCCTCCCCGGTCCCCACTCGGACCATGTTTTGGTCCCGTTCGCGGGGGCCACTTCCCACCGCGCCGACGCCATGTTTTGGTCCTGTTCGCGGGGGCCACTTCCCACCGCGCCGACGCCATGTTCTGGTCCTGTTCGCGGGGGCCACTTCCCACCGCCCCGACGCCGCAGACCACCTCAGCACATGCCCCACCAGGTCCTGCAACATGTACTGCTGCATGTCCACCGGCGGGAGCGTGAGGGTCCCATTGCCCCACCCGTGCATCCTCCGCAGAAACTCCTGCGTCCACTGCACCTCCGCAACGCCCTCCGGTCCGCAGTCCAGCACCATTTGAGGGTCCAGCCCCATCGCCATGGGCCCAGCGTCTGGGGGGAACAGCAGCCGCCAGCCCACCACCCCCAGGCCCCACTGCGTGTCGCTGAGCCGCAGCATGTCCCGCAACCTCCGCGATTTGCACTGCTGGGGGCTCGTCAGACACATCTCCCGTGCCACCGCTCTGAAGGCTGGCAGGTACGGCTCGCGTGAGCCCCCCGCGGCCCCGCTCAGCCGCAGGTACCCGGCCACCAAATTGCCCGGATACCCCGGATACTTGCGTATCACCGGGACGCTCGGGAGAGCGTTCACCTCCAGCACGGTGGATGTGAAGTCCGAGTGCACGAAAAAGTCGAACGCGTACAGGGACGTGCACAAGGTGGCCACTGGCTTGCACTGCTCGTTGATGGCCTTGGCACCTGCCTCGGCACGGAGCAGCACAGTCCGGACCTGGCGCAGCATGCACTGCCACAGCTTTATGGGCAGTTGAACCTGGGAGAGTGAGCAGCACGGATCAGTGAAGAGTAGTATGTGGGGAGTGGGGTGTGTCAGGGGGCGTTTCAGGGGGAGACCAATGGCCTTGGAGCATCACCTTGCGGCTGGTTGATCCATTGCGCTGTGCTCTCTGAGAGTGCGCATGCACTGCTAGGGCTCCATGGTGTCTTTTTGAAAGAAATTCTTCTCCCTCTAGCAAGACACCGCAAAGAGTACCTCGAATAGGGGAGTGTGGCGGTGATTGGCATGTAATGGCCAACCCCTGTCTCAAGGTCCCATCACTAGCATAATTGAGGTGTGAGGTGAGTGTCATTGTGAGTGGCTATACTGCAGGATTTTCAATGTTTGGGCGATTGAGGGTGAAAAATGGCTAAAGCTGTGTCTGCACCCAATGCCCACGTGGGGTGGAAAATCCACTAAAGGGGCCCTAAATTAGGACTGAATATTGGGACCCTGCAGGTGGGAAGGAAGGGAACATGATGTACAGCAGTCACAGCAGCTCGATAGGTGGGCACAATGGCAATGGGAGGGTACACAGTAACCGACTCCCGTGCCGCGTCCTAGAAGGACGAAACTCTAGGTTGCCTGGCGGTTCGCCCACCTGCCCTGCAACGCCCCCCCCAATCCCCCGTTCAAGCAGGCCTCTGCCGGGGACCCTTGCAGCCAGGACCTGAGTGTACTTTTTTGTGAGCAGGTATCGCTCCTTCACCTCGTTCACCTGAGAGTTCCGCAAGCTGGCGTTGCTGTAGGGCACCCAAAGCAGTTTTTCCAGCAGCATCATCGCCGGCATGCGGCAGGCGTCCGCACGCTCGACCAACTTGTAGCTGAAGAGATTGGTCTGGGTGGTGCAGGGGTCCCGGGGGTTGTACGGCTGTGGCGAGACTTGGAAGCGCACCACGTCGATGATGTGCACGCGCAGCGGGTCGTGCGACACGGCCACGTGCGCGCGCGCGGTCGTCACCCGCCCCTTGTAAAGCCACGGGTCCTCGAGTTGCTTCACGGCGACGCTGCCGGGCGCCGCCTTCCAAGTCGCCGCGGCCTCGCGCGCTGGGACCATGAAGGTTCGCCCGTGCTGGTGCCCTTTGAGGAACCACATCGCGTTGGGGTGCAGCTTGGCGGCCGCAAGGAACGCAGTCTTCTGGTCGCTGGTGTAGGTCTCCGGCAGCCAAGTCTCGCCGGGGCGCAGCAATGCAGCGAGGAGGCGCTTGCAGCCCACCGTTGCGGATCCGGGGCAGGCCCCCAGGGCGCCCACACGGTGGCGCAACAGCGTGCAGTTCGTAGTGCACCGGGGGTAATGCCAGAAGAACCGGGTGGCCTGGGGCCCCTCACTGTCCGATGGCTCGAGGCCGAACGCGTAGAGGGCGCGTCTGGCGGCAGACCAGCCGGGGCTGAGCGGGGCATAGGAATGGAATGGCTGCGCGATGTTGGCGCTGAGCCCCTCCAGCCACGGGTCCAACCACCGGGGAGCAGTGTCTTGTTGCCCAGTGCCCGCACCCGAGCCCCCAACCCCCACCCTCGGGAGCACACACGCGAGAAAAAGAACGGCATGCCTGAGCCGGAGCATCACCCAGGGGCCTGTGGAGGGTGACGTGGAAGTGCACGTGAGCAGATGATAGGGTAAAAAGGGGATGATGATGTGAGCAGGTGCATGCGCCAAAGAGCCCGCAGGGGCAAGGGCCACAATGGACCGTTCCACCAAAACAGCACAGGGCTGTGTTTCTTTTCGTGTTCCTTTGCCGTTGCGGAGTGCACTTTTCACCGCCAGCATTCTGCACGAAGCCCTGGATTGGTGATTCACTGTGCAAGGGCAATGGACGGCAACCCCGAACCTCAAGCCTTGTGCCCGCTTCACATGAAGCGCAGACGAGGCGGACATCAATGTGTGGCGGTTGTCGGCACTTTTGCTTTCCGATCTGTGCAAAGAGTGGTGCTTTTTCCTGGGCACAAATCCACTGGTGCAGCCACTGGCATCACCTCACCACCCACACACCCACGTGCCCTCGTTCATGATCATGGACTGGCAAGATGCAATGGCAAGGTGAGGGTCAGGCTTCTTTCTTGGGGAAGCGCGCTCAATAGGGGCCACTGTTATGCGCCGCAGGTGCCGGAGGCTGGGAATCATTCTCTTCTACCCCAAAAACCAAAACCTACAATAAGAAGGAAAAAAAACACCATTCAATAGTACCCCGCCCCATGTCCACCCCCCCCCCAGGGACGACGGTTCCCCCCCCACCCCCGGGGGGGAGGGGGGGGGGCGGACACCACACAACAATAACCTGAATTCTAGTATACCCAACTAAAATTTTTCTTCGGCGCCTGTGATTTCCTAACAATTTCTTATTGTTCATGGGCCAAGTGACGGTTGACAAGGGGGGGGTTTGGACAAGGGGGGGGGGGGCTGGACAAGGGGGGGGGGGGCTGGACAAGTAGCGGGTGAGCATGGACTCGCACCAGTCGATGCGTGTATCATGCACCTCCCATTTGAAGGCAATACCATAGATCGTCTGAAGTAGGGCCTCCAACGCCACGCACATGCCGTCATGCAGGTCACAGGGTATATAGTGCACAGGACTATGTACACGTTGTCTTTTAGCCTGGCAATCACTATGATAGGGAAACATGGGTGTGTTGGCTGCTAACAATTACACTGAGTCTGTGTGCATGTGCCTGGGGGGGGGGGTATGCTTGGCATGTCTGTGTAGCGGCCCCGGTATCCTGGGCCACGCCAAGGGCATGCTCCGCCGCGCAACCTCAAGCTGAAGGGCAACTCAACAAGAAATGCGCCAGTTGGTTTGGGGCCACGCACCAACGATTCCTCTTTGGCCTCGAAGGGAGCACTTTGAAGAATTTTTGAACACACGCACATCATCCGAGGTGAGATGAGCAACGCAACGGTTCGTGCGGTGTCGAACAATGGCATTACCATCCGTTCACCCACCATTCGTTGCCCCATGATCAGTCCATGACCGGAAACATCGTGTTCCATCTTTTCTTGCCTTAAAACCGTGTAGGGAGGGAAATTTTTATAGAAAAAAACCGTGTACGTGCACCGGTTTTCTGGACCCAAAAAACCGTGTACGTACACGGGTTTTTTCTGAGAAAACCGTGTACGTACATGGTTTGCGACACGAGGGAATTTTTTTGGGGCAGAACTTGGGAGGTATATTCCTTAAGTATTGTGCACATCCGTGGAGAGAGAGAGAGAGAGAGCGAGAGAGAGAGAGAGAGAGAGAGAGAGAGAGAGAGAGAGTGAGAGAGAGAGAGAGAGGGAGAGAGAAAGGGAGAGAGAGCGTGATAGAGAGGCATACGAATAGAGAGAGAGCGAGAGAGAGAGAGAGAGAGGGAGAGAGAGAGAGAGAGAGAGAGAGAGAGAGAGAGAGATAGACAAACAAAGAGAGAGCGAGAGATACAAACAAAGAGAGAAATAGAGAGAGAGAGAGAGAGAGAGATAGACAAACAAAGAGAGAAATAGAGAGAGAGAGAGAGAGAGAGATAGACAAACAAAGAGAGAGAGAGAGAGAGAGAGAGAGAGAGAGAGAGAGAGAGATAGACAAACAAAGAGAGAGAGAGAGAGAGAGAGAGAGAGAGAGAGAGAGAGAGCGAGAGAGAGCGAGAAAGAGGATGGAAGCAGTGGACGCAGGAGTTTCTGCGGAGGATGCACGGGTGGGGCAATGGGACCCTCACGCTCCCGCCGGTGGACATGCAGCAGTACATGTTGCAGGACCTGGTGGGGCATGTGCTGAGGTGGTCTGCGGCGTCGGGGCGGTGGGAAGTGGCCCCCGCGAACGGGACCAAAACATGGTCCAGGTGGGGACCAGGGAGGATGAGGGGTGATGTGGGGGATATGCATATGGCCTGACCTGAGCGGACATTGTCATTATGCAGGAGGGATGGAGTATTGTTCCTAAGGTTAGGAAGCTGTGAACCAGTGTGCTAGGGGCTCCTGCAAGGCCCACACATGAACACCGAACTCATGGTTATTGCAGCGCTGCAGGAAGTACCCCCCCCCCCCATGCCAATGGCCCTCCCATGCAAATGGCCCTCCCCTCTCGAAAGAAGAAACATGGCCCCCCTTGCTAATGGCCCCCCCCTCTTGAAAGAAGAAACATGCCCCCCCCCCGAGTTTTTTTCACCAAATTGCCTACAAATTGCCCTTTTTTGCCTAGTTTCTTGAGTGTGCAATGGCATGTGATGGGCACCATCCTTGGTGTCATGTATTTGTTTTTTCAATGCAGATTTTCATTTCTCGATGTTCCAAGTCCCGTATGGAGCAGCCTGAGATTGTCTGGTCTTGCCTGCATTGCAACTCGGCCATGTTGGCCAGAGCCATGTGCACAATTGCATGTTTCAGGGGAACCAAGGTCTCGGGTTTGAGGAAGGGACTACATGATGGCAGCTGGAGCAAACGACATGCCTCCTGCCTCTAGGGACCCACCGGCCGGGGTTGGGCTGGGGTTAGGGACCTCACCGCCCTATTTTTCGGTCGAGAATTGCAAAAAAAAAATGGTTTCAGGTCCATTTGAGACAGTGGGGAGTCGCCATGACCCTTTAAAGTTGCTAAAAATAGGTTATTCCTACTAAGTGACATCATCCTCCAAAATCGCCTCAAAATCTCAAAATAGCGCTCTCTACGTCACAAAACCCACAAACACCCCATACCATTGCCGTCAATGCCTTCCCTTGGATCCATTCCTCACCCTTCTGCCCCACTAGGGCCAAGGGAGGGGGCACCTACAACCCACCGTACCATTTTTGTTGCAAACCTTGCCTATTTTGCTATTTTGGTGATGTCATGGGTGACCTTAATTTTGGTGATGTCATTCCCTATTTTTAGCCCATACCACACCTTTGTGAGGCCAAAAGCTCCACCCCAAGAATCCAAAAACGTTCTCAAAGGCCTTGATTTGTATTCCCCACCCTTGAAGCAGGGTGTGCGGTCCTTACTTGCCCTCCAATCCTCCGCAAGTTATGGGGGTGATGTCAGATCATTTGCACTCGCTCGGCACCAATAACAGACACAACGCATTTTAGAACACTCTACAGCCAAGGTCCAAACAGTTGAAGATCTTGACATCGTTGCGTGGGCATCAAACGTAGTGCCTTGCTCCCAAGTGCTTTTTGCACGCTTGTACACAATGTGTGTGGTTTTGTACACAATGTGTGTGGTTAGCACACACTCACTCCCTTTGCCGTGACAGACCCGCATCTCTTGATCTTTTTCACCCAGAGCCAAAGGCCTACGTCTCTCAAATGGTATTGGGTCTCTTATATCTGAATCTTGGGACACCGAAGCAATCCGCACGCAACGAGCCCACTTCTGATGATTTATTTTCATTTTTAATCGAAAAAACCGTTTCGTGGGTGATGACCGCGTCATTTGATGACATCATGACATGATTACATTACTTTGTGCCACACATTACGAATGCTGTGTTATTTGAAGGCCCGTTTCTCGGGGTTGTATGGTGAGCATAACCTGGCATACCAAGAATACCCCCCCAAAACAGCCATTTTGGCACATGTACCTAGTCGTTCCGTGTGCCCATGGGATATAAAAAAATGAGTTTAGCACCCTAAAAATAGGGGGGGGCGGGTCAAAAAACCAGAAAGCCAATTCCATACACCCACACCTGTGTGTGGCAATCTACACTTTTTGAGGTATTTGTCAGTATACTCGAAGTATTGGAGAAGTATTCTTGCCGTATACTTCGGAGTATACGGCCGTATACTCAGAAGTATACGGCCGTATACTTGGAGTATACGGGGACTTTCTGCCTCCCACCCATGCCACCATTCTCATCACCTACCCCCCCCCTTGCATTTACTCATGACCCTGCAACCCCCAAACACATTGTACACACAAAAGAGCACCATATGAGCAAAGCAGAAGACCACAAGAAGCAACCTTGTTTGATGTCCCATCCGAAATGTCAAATGTGATCCACTTCCCCATGTTATATATACCTAATATACACACTTACGCATATTGCACATCACATGATATATACCTACATGTGCTTTGGTGCACGATGCTTCTTCCGCATGCGTTGCATGCCAAACTTGATCCCCTCTCTACCCAAACCCTTTTCCCCAAACCACAACCGGATGCCCCAATCAAGGGCATCCAGGTGCAGAGCATGCCTTAGTCCCCATCGGGTGACATAAGGCTTGCTCACCTTCCACCCTTGAAAACAATGGCGGATGTCCATTTTAAAACTTTTGTTCCTCCATTCCGTGGGAATGGAGGAAAACTTAATAAAATTCCCCCACCTTTGGAGGTGTGCCCCACTGTGGCACACCACCCAATGCACCCAAACCGGAACACTCCACCCCAATGCCCCCCATGGCTTGGTGAATTGTGTAACCATGGATGCATAACGTTGGCGTTGATCCATGGGAACAGGACCCACATGGCGCCAAATCTTTTGCATATAGTAACAGGCCTGCAACATGAGGTGCAGGACGGCACTGGTTTTGAGCCACCTGTTGCCCTCCCACTTCACAACATGGGTACAATACATTGCAACAATGCGCACCAACTCGGCGTGCAACTCAGGTGTTTCGAAAAAAAGACGGGAGGTGTTAATGTCGAGAGTGTGTTCCTTCTCTTTCGAGGGAGCACGCATCACTCTCTCAGCCACAGGGATGTGCTTTGCTTCTTGCCGGAGGTTAGAAATGAAATGGGACACGGCCCTTAGAGCTCCTGGTGAACCCCATGTGCGGGCGCTGTCCTTGAGACGTTTCCCAATGCCTGTCCCCACCCTTGCACAACAATGTGCCACATCTCCAACATTGCGGACAGGAGGGATGCAAGACATAAGGGACCCAATGCGAGGAAGCACTGGAAAAGATGCAATTGCAAACAAATGGGCTTGAAATTGGTCATACTTGAGATTGCAATTCCAACATTTCCGACACGAACCCGACATCATGACTTTCCCATCCCCACTTTTAAAACACAATAATTTTTTGGGAGTACCCCCAATTTCTATGCCGCCCTCGGCTTCAAGTTTTTTGACTTGGTCATTCAATTTCCCCACAGCATCCATCCTTTGCAGATGGGCCATATCGTCCCCCCCATCAAAAACCCACCATGAGGCCCACAAACATCTTTGCCGTTGCCCTCTTTCCCCGCAATCCTATTGTAAAAAAAACAGGGTGGGCCATAACATGTGAAACAAAATAGGGTGCTGGCGTTGACGTTTGTGGATGCAGAGCACATACTGCATAGGGGGTCAAATGCCGGCGTGTGATTCCCTCACAAAAATCTTGAATGCTCTCCAAACAAAGCCCCTTCTCCTTCGGATGGGCATTTGCAAACATATTGCTTACAATAATTGCTGTGGAGAGATGTGCCAGGCATATGTGGGCCAGTTGCCCAGAGAAACCGTGCGCACAGGCGCATGCAGCAGGCGCACAGCATGTACGATTCAGCACAAATCTTTCGCCGTATACTTCGAGTATACGGCCGTATACTTCCAGGTATACGGCCGTATACTCGGAGGTATACGGCCGTATACTGGTAGTATATGGTGCTCACTAGTGGCCCCAAGGACGAAAGCCATAGGCCAATAACTCATCAACAGACTCATCGGGGAGGTAATCTGTGTTGCACCCATTGTAGAAAACAATGGCATAGCGCTCCCCCCTCCATCGGGCAGGCCCGTGGTGGGCTTTGGAGTTGAAAACCACACCCGGCCAGCCCTTGTAGGCCTTCGCATCCACAACACCACCTCCATGTACATCCAACCGCATCGGGGTCCCTTGCATGGGACTATGGAGCACTCCACCTGTTTCAACACAGACCTCCCCACCACTATGCGCCCCGACAACGCAGATGGCGGAAAGCGGAGAAGGATCCCTCATATGGCGATGGCCCGGCATTCTTTGTGAAGTATCGCATTGTACCACTTGAATGGTGGTCCAATGGAACCACCTTGGAAAATTCGCATGCGCATGTGCATTTGAAAGGCAAATTAGCTCCCTTTGCCTTTCATTGCCGCTGCACAAGCGCGCACGGCGCCAATCCTTCCCCTGCCTGCGTGTCCCTATAGCCCCAAACTGCACATTGTGCACTTGCACACCCAAGATGTGCACCTTGCGGTACACCAACTCTCGGCATAAAGCTGCAAGGGCGGGGTTGGATGGGGGTAGTCATTGCGGCTTTGGGGGCAGGCCACGTGCTGGGGAGGCGGACTGACTGCCCTGACTCCCACTGCCCTGACTCCCAGACCCTTGGGGTGGGGGTGCACTCCGTGTGACACTATGGGCCACAATGGACCTCGCCCACTCCTCGTTGGCCTTGGCCGCTTGGAGTTGCGTCACCAACTCCTTGGCCTTGAGGTGCCAGTCATGGGCACTTGTGGTGGCATCGGCCAACCTGGTCTCCAGGTCTGCAATCCTCTTGTCCTTGGCGTCACCCTCAGCATGGGCAACCTTCAGCTCCTCCTTGAGGGAGGCATTGGCCTCCCTCAAGGAGGTCAGGGAAGTCCGGCTGAACTCCCCGATGTCTCGGGAGATGTTCAGCCGGGACTTCCCCAAGCCCGCCACAACACCGCTAACAATGTCAGCGGTGCTGGGCACATCGAGGTCCCCCAGGGCCTCGCATGTGCCACGGCGGGCAGCTGCTTCAATCCCCCCCACCCCCCCAATCCCCTCAAGCCCCCCCGAGCCAACAGCAACAGCAGCAGCACCAGACCCGGAAGGCTTGGGGGCCTTCCGGGTGGGGGTGGGTGCAGGGGTGGCCCTTGGCTCAGCGGGCTCATCATGAGCCCGCTTCAGCCCCCTCCCCCCAAGCTGTTTCCCCGCCCTCGAGGCCAACTCGGCCTGGAGGGCGAGGGAGTGCTCCACGGGGACAGGCTCCCCCCCAAAACTTTGGAGCACCATAATGGAGTCCGAAATGCTCCATTTTTCCCCCGTGGTGCTCAAAAAAACCCGCACCTTCCCGGAGCTCTTGCTCCACACCGCAGCCCCCCAAATGGCCTCCACAACCCCCCCCCCCCCCACCTTTACGACATTCGCCAATACCCTAATGGGCAGGCGAATGTCGTAAAGTGCACCACTGGCACGGACATTCAATCGGGAATAGTATCCCGTGTCCTTGCCAGTGGTGCACGCCAGGTCGGAGGGCGCACTGGCAACATCCCCCCGACCCACAGGAATGGGGTCCATGTACTCCCGACCGGAGACCA
Organism: Eutreptiella sp. 'Long Island Sound 2002'; assembly: GCA_964036045.1. Classification (NCBI taxonomy): domain Eukaryota; phylum Euglenozoa; class Euglenophyceae; order Eutreptiales; family Eutreptiaceae; genus Eutreptiella; species Eutreptiella sp. 'Long Island Sound 2002'. The sequence continues at coordinate 17,994,763 of OZ038402.1, read as the reverse complement.
CTTGCCCTGCGGCAGCCTTTGGCGCCACCAACTCCACCTCGGGCTCGGCCACCTCGTAATCGGTGATGCTCCGCAGTGGCCAGGGATCATACTGGACCTGAATGGGAAGAAAGGGTGGAGTTCTAACAAAGAACTAGGCAAAATAGATCGAAATTGGCAACAAAGACTATGAGTATACGGCCGTATACCTCCGAGTATACGGCCGTATACCTCGGAGTATACGGCCGTATACCCAAAATGGGTGGGCAGGTATACGGCCGTATACTCGCGGTATACGGCCGTATACTGGGAGTATACGGCCGTATACCGTGGGTATACGGCCGTATACACAAGGTATACGGCCGTATCTCAAGACCATGGCACTGGGTGGGTGAGAGGTATGCATGCTACACTTGCAAACGACATGTTCCTGGTTCAAACCCCACTGCCCTCAAACATGCAAAAACATGTGTAGGCCACTAAAGAATCCTGGGAAGAAGTTGAAGAGGTTGATGATCAATTCAATTCAACTCAACCTGAAGAACTGCAACCATGTAGGGAGGCGCTGAAGACAGGCCAAACAAAAAAACCCACCAGTGACCCTACCTTTTGAGATATTATTATTTGAGATAATAAACGGGACTTAATTAAATGAATAACAACACAGTTCAACCCATGCCCGGATCCCACAAATACCTGATTGCAGATGCACCACAGCTCTTGCTTCTCCTCTTCCTCCTCCTCCACGTCCTCATCTTCTTCTCCGGCCTTCTCCTTGCCCTTCCTTGACTTTGCCTTGGGCTTCGGCTTCGACTTCTTCTTTCTCGAAACCGTCTTGAATGGCCACCACTTCACCCAACCATAGCTCTCCGCCAGTGCAACATCCATGAGGTGGTGCTTGTGCCCAAGTGCAAACCAATGCAAAACCCCGCCAATTGTGGTATCGGTGGAAGCCAAAGCAACACCACCAATCAAACCCCGCGAAACCACCAATGAACCGGGGGGACAAGCAAGGAAAGTGCCATCCGAGCCCACAGAAGGCAAGGGGTTAGCATGCATTTGCCGCAATGGGCACTCCTCATATGAAGGGTGACCCTCAACCCCAACTCGAAGGGGGCTAGGGGACAAATGTTCATGAACGGCAAAAAAAGTAGCCCCATCAACGGGCATGTAGAACTGCAGTGGGGCCGGACAACGACCCCATGCAACACCACTGTGTTGCGTCATTGTCTCACCCTGATTCCAAGCGCCCTCCTCACAGGCACCACACTGCCCCTCCACGGCGTGGGTGGGGCACAATGGCACGTTACCACATGTAACACAAAAAATTGTGGTAGCATCACTCACATCCAACAACACCTCACAACCAACTGCACCACAAGTGGCATGAGGGCCTTGAGACCCTTCGGGGGATGCAGCCGCTTTGCCGGCCCAAGGGGGAACAACAACAGGGCAAGTGTTGTTGTAGTCAAACCTGGAGGTACCAACCGAAATGAAACCAAAAACACGGGGCCGATGGGGATTTGTGGTAGGGCAAATACCTCCGCGATGCACAGTCAGTGCATTGCCCAACCACACATCCCCGATGTCCCATGGGGCCATTGGGGCCACCACCCAAGGGTCCGGGAGGCCCGTGTGGGATGCAACCACAAAATCCCCAGGACAACCATCATCGGGTGTGGGGGAGAACATCGGAAACAAGCAAATAACATGGTGTTGGTCCGGGCCGGCAACATAGCTGAGGTTAATGTCACGGTGCCCACACTGTTTTTTTTCCACATCCACTGTACCGGCCTTCACCACAATAAAGGTGGTAACATTCACGACCGGACACTTCCAACCCAAATGAGTCTCCAAGTGGGGTATGAGGACCTCCCTTGCGAAACTGTACATTGCACCCCCCTCCGGTGGAGTCATTGTGTGGTAGGCGGTCCGCGGATCACTGATCCGCGGGGGTCCAAAAACCCCCCCCTCCCCCCCCACCGAATGATCCGCGGATCACGGATCACCCACCCCATAAACCCCCCCCCCCCCACTGCCTAGCAAAATGATCCGCAATTTTCCGGATCACTAATTCGGACACGTGGACAGTCCTAGGGGCTCAAGAACCCGTGGTCGTGATGCGTACACATATGGAGTCATGTCAACACAAAGAAGGCGGGCACATGCAAAGCAAAGCAATGGAAATGTTGGATAACCTGGATAAAAACCCCGCCACCGGCATGGGAAAAAAGGTCTCCACTGTACATACACTGTACATTTTAGTTTTGAGTTTTTGTATCACGTAGAGCACACACAAAACAACATATTGATTGACCAATTTGTGTTGCAAAAAATGATCCAAAAATGTATCTTCCAAATGTAAGTATCACACAGCAACATAAAAAAAAAGGAACCAAAAATGGAAGTTCACTTGTTCCATCAATTTAACTTGCAAAAAATGATCCACAAGTCCACACGACCATTGACACAAAGTTCAAAGTGCAATAAGCAAAATGGTCCGGAATGGTCCAAGAATGATCAAAAGTGATCCACGGATCACCACCCCCGAACCCCCCCCCCCTCCCCACTGCCTAGTGTTTGGATCAAAAATGATCCGGATCACCCACCCCGAAACCCCCCCCCCCCCTGCCTGCCGCACATTGTGCGGCGGGTGTCACTGTCCCCTGCACGAGTCTCGGCGGGCCAATCCTCATTAAAAATATTGAGCCCCGCATCTTCCCTAAGTTCCCCACACTCATCCTGAAGCTTGTCCATCCAATTGACGGAAATGAAGCCAGATTGGAAAGCATGGCCCCATTGCTTGAAATCCTTGAGGTCGTCGACATGACGATGATCGACGACGTCAAGGGGGATGGAGACACGATGGTGTTCAACACCAAAAAGGGGGGTGGTGGTGAGGGGGAAGAAAAGGGAGGGGTGCATCCCAGTACCCTTGTACCAGGTGGGGAGGGTGTGGCCCTCCAAATCGGCATGCCAGGACCATGGCGATTGGGAGTGGAGGGAGTAGAGGGGGGCGGTGTCCTCCCAATGCCCCCGCTGCACTTGCTGGGCCTTGCACTCCCATTTGCGCCAGCCAGCGGCCACGTCCCCCGAGACATGAATCCCCGGAGAGCCATCCTGCATCTCCCATTCCCTCAAATACAAACTCATCCCCCTATTGGGCCCCCCACAGCTTTTTTTAACATGCTCCACGACAGCGCGGGCATCCGAATCATGGAGCTGCAACACAATAGCTTGCAGATTAGGGTTGTTGTCAAACAACGACAACAAAGGGTCAGTGAGGCTGTGGGGTTGGGCAACGCCGGGGTGCGTTCGCTTCACCAGGGCCACAGGGGTGTCCAAGGTGGACCAAGCACAATTCTCAAGAGAAGTCCAAGACACGGTGCGTGTGCTGTCGGGGCTGTAAACACCTCTGTGCACTGTGCGGGGAGCTACGGCATTGGCCCACTTCTTCAACAAGGGATAAGTGCCGGCATCAGTAATGGTGGCAGAAAAAGAGGGCTTGGGAGAGCAAGAAGCAACATAATATGGATTGGAATGGACACATATGGAGACATACATTGCAATCATGAGTGAAGTATGAGCCTAGATTGGTTTCAAGTGGTGTGCAATTGTTGGGCAAAGGCAAAGCATGCAACAAGATGGGCACAAAAGGCACAACAATGGAATTTTTCAACTTGAAACAACCACCTGGTGCAAACAAATACCCCCAGTATACGGCCGTATACTCTAAGTATACGGCTGTATACTCCAGAGTATACGGCCGTATACTGAGGTATTGGAGCCTTGAGTATACGGCCGTATACCCCTAGAGCCCAAAATGGGGTATTTTCAAACACAACATTGATCATCACAATTGGCAAACTAGAGGTATTCCCCAACCCACCTATGCATGCATTGTGCATTATACATTCGTACCCACCTGTACATGCCACATACCCCTTTCTCCCAAAACCCCCTTTTTTACCCGTATACTCCCCGGTATTCCTGGTATGCCAGGTTATGCTCACCATATGTGTGAGACTTTAGTGGTCACGAGCACATAGGCAACAACAAAGCAAAAATCGTCATTGGCCGGCCATAGGCTGAGAGCGTGACAAGCGTGTGACGGGGTACTTGGGATGAAAATGGAATGATCTCTCTCATGTGCAATAAATGCAGCCCTGTCCCGGACCCCACACCCGTTCATACTCGCTCTCTTCGCCCATACGCACACACGCACCCACACACACACACGCGCCTTTCAATTGCCTTTTGCCTAGCGTCAATCGAAGAATCACCGCAACAATATGCACATCGTAAACATATCACAATGGGCTTGGGCTTTGGTTCAGGTTCCATTTTGTCTCTTGTTGCAAGTGGGTCTCCAAAAATGGACTGTATTGTGACCGTACTGGAATGTACAATGGGGGTGGGTCTCTTAGATGGTACTTTTCAGGTGGCTCTATTGTCACGGCAAAGGGAGTACATGCACACCTTCCCAAGCCAATTCACCAAATGACCCAGGATATTTTTGGGCTTGTCTTCCAACACAGCAGCCGCCATGTCATCAGACCGGGGCGCCATGTCGCTTTTCACCACAAACGCCTGGTAGCTGTCAAGGAGGGTAGTTGTGCAAGTACACGAGCACAAGAGAAGACTTCTCACACGACAATTAGGATAGTAGAAGGAAGAGTGACTAGTGCAGATGTCCACAGTGTCCTCAAGAGGCATGCTACAATTCCAAATTTAGCCCGCCTTTCGTCTTCTGTCCCGGCATTCCCTGTGGTGTAGGTTGCTTGGATATGTTTAATGCGGAATCTAGAACCATTGCCATCATGATTGGCAACAAGTCACCTTGTAGCGCGGCCGTTATACACACAAGCGGCCGAGCCAAAACTACAGCCCACGCGGCAAGGAAAAGTTCTCATTAAGATTCCGTCACGAAGGCAGGTTCCGTCTACTTCTATGCTTAACGAGGCGCACCGTTTGCTAGCCCACCAATGGGCTACTGGCAAAAACCTCCATTATCAAAAAGTTGGCAAAAAACATGGATGTATCTAGCATGAGGGATTTCCCGATTGGTAGGAGTACAGATGGGAAGGGGCTGAAATCAACCCGCCGTGTGCTCATGAATGCCTTGACTCGCTGTTTTGTGTTCAAATCGCCATCCGGTCGATTCCTGGCGTGTTAGGGTTGCGGAGAACCGCACATGGGTAATGGCACGTTGTCACACCACATGCAATCCAAGACCCCATGCGACTTATAGCACCATGATAAAGATGGATGGCCCCCGATGTGTGTTTGTGTTTTCATCGCATGCGTATTTAGGCCAAGAAACGAGGCCACTTCGGACCTAAGTACCCATACCATCGAAGAGGATCCGGAATAGAACGTACTTCAGCATGCTTTGTCCCATGCGTTTTTTTTTGTGTGGCCAGTGGTCTACAGCTTAGCTGAATTGGACCTTATGACACGTCGTGGTTTTGTAGCATCGTGAGTTCCTAGTGGTGTGCCGCAACACAATTGGGAGCACCCGAAGTTGTAAAACATGGCGACTTGAGCAACACACATTGCAAAGTGAGGGGTGACAAAATAAGAAGGCACACCAAATGGGAAAACACAACAAAATTAAATGATAGATAAGACGCGCATCCTCGTGTTTGGGGCGGGGGTTGAAGGTAGGATTTAAAAATTTCGAGAAAATTGAGGATTTTACATTTCAGGTGAAAAAAGCGTGAAATTTTCGTGAAAATTTCAATATTTTTTTTTGAAAATTATGAAAATTGTGAAATTTATGGTCCTTGTGGGAAGGGGGGGGCTCTGTAGCAGCATAGCACGGAATCCTTGCACCATAACCAAGCCCTTGATGAAAGACATTCATGGACAAATCAACTTGAAGGTGGACAAATCTATTAGATAACAGTGAGCTGGTAACGATTATCTTCCGGAAATCACGGCCGTGATTTCACGACGATAATCATCAACAACTAAAGGTTACGCAAAATTGAAAATCGCAAAGTTTAACCCTAGGGCATGCACGAAATCCAGGCTGACTCAAACCGAAAACGCTTGCCTCAGGCTCTCCGGCCCAATCAGTTGCCACTCGCAGTGGCTAATAGTACTTCGATACTGCACATGTGTTCCGCCGCCTCCCCGCAGGGGACCCCACCTTACCCTATACGTTTATACACACTCTACACTCGCATGCGGCGGGTCTCATGTCATTCTCGAATCAAGCACGTAACATACAGGACCGCTTGTCTCATCCCTTGCACTGTCGCCGCAGGGGGTGGGTGGGTGGGGTACGGTCGTACGGGTGCCCACGACCCCCTCCGATGTGGTTGATGTGGGGAGCTGACATGGTCACTCAGCAAAACAACGCTGTGCCTCAGCCCCGGTCGTCGTGAAAAAGCGGCCGGGGGTGGGGGGGAGGGAAACAAACGGACAAATGCCTAATGTAGATGTATTAAGTTAAACTAGCGTTTTAAGCAAGCTCAAAACACGAGTTCAACCCTAGGGCATGCACGAAATCCAGGCTGACTCAAACCGAAAATGCTTGCCTCAGGCTCTCCGGTTAACTTTACCCTACAGGCGTCTTTCACCCGAAGCTCGATGACCCACAGACATCAAACACAGGCCAATCCCTGGACCCAACACAAATCCGGGTATCGCTGGATCACATACCACCTGTTCCACGCATCCTCTTCCGCCCGAAAAAGATTGCCCTCAAAATCAGCGTCTACCCGGCTCATGGGATCAGCCGGGTGCAGAATGGACGGCACCCATATCAGCTTAGCAATCAGGCCAGAATTATGCGAAACCCACGTAAGCGCGCGTAACACACGCAATTGGGTCTTCAGGTAAGACGCCGCACGCAACCGGACCGTTTGTGAAATACCGACCAAGCTGTCTGCAAAAATCGTGACTGTTTTCCAGCCCAGGCGCACCGCCAGCCGAATCGCCCAGGCAATTCCCATGAGCTCGGCTACTTGCTGATTGCACGGCCCCTCCAGACACAGCCAGGTTCGTACCGCATGCAAGAAAGGCAGCACACCCCCTACTCTATACCGGCGCACGTCCTTTGCCGCATCAACGAAAACCAGATTACCCAAAAAATCAGACGGCGTCGCCTGTCGCTCCTGCAAGCACCACCCTCCCAAATGCCTCACCCTCTCAACTATGTAGCAGGAAATGGGCCTCCATCTGTGTCCTATACGCGTGATCGCTGTAACCAATCCCTCCAGCACCTTCAGGGGGGTGGCCCTGGCGCGCACAGGTCCGAACCGAGACCAAGCATACGCCCCAGCAAGAATCCCAGAAAAACCCTTGCGAGGCCGAAGATGCCACTGCAAGGTTCCCAACAACTTATCCAAACACTTTTTGGAATAACCACACGTGGCCAATCGAATCCAAGCCACCATAAGCTGCAGGAAGACAAACGGTTGCACCTGGATAAACCGCTCTCGCAAATTTACACGGTGGATGGCAGAGCAAGACCCTTCCAGAGAGTGGTACGGGACACATGTGGATCTATCGAATGCGTTTTGGTCATTCAAATTACCACGAAAGGCCAGCAGAATTTTTAGGTTTTATACCAGGCAGGGGGGGGGGGGCTGGTGTCGCTGGACCGGTTGCCTTTCGGTTGGGCTTTTTCGCCTTTTATCTGCCAGGAGTTGCTGGGCAGGGTTGTCCGTGGCATCGTGCCGGAGGGTGTTTATTTGGTGCATTCTTTAGATGATTTTATATTATTGTCTTGCGATCGTGATTTGTTGGAGGGTGTGACGGAGACGGTGGCGGTGCGGATTCGGCAGGCAGGCTTTTTAGTGAGTTCTAAAAGTACCCTGAGTCCTGTGCAGGTGCTGCAGTCGCTGGGAAAGGTTGCCCTATCAACTCCCACGACGCCAAAGAGAACTTTGGGGGTTTCAGAGGCAAGCCTTCGTGTATACCCACACAACTCAGGATCAAAGAACACTTCACGGAATTTTTGGGTATCACAAAGGGGAAGCACGTTGGGGTCATCGAAGGGTCTTCGTCGTGTAACACACCCGTCCTGCGAATCGCATCGGTCATACCCAGGACTGGCTTCCTCACCCTACCGTTACCCTTGGGCATCTCACGCAGATCAAAAAATTCCATGAACCGCAGAAACCTCGGGGGCACAATCTCGTCCCACTCCCTCTCGGTCATCTGGTAACACCCGACCTCCCCTATGCCTGCCGCCAAGATCTCAGGTGTAACCCTAGCCAGTTTGGGCTTGGGGGAGGTAGAAAGATGATTCAAGGATTCCCAAGCCTCCGGTGAAAGACAACGCACATCCATGAGACATACAGCCATCGGCTCATCAAGCCTAAAATCCTCACATACACTGGTCAATCTAAGCAAAAAAATCCAGAGCCTGTGCACTAGAAGGGCCTCTGCACAAGCCAGCTTAATAGCCATCCAAACAAAATGCCGAGTTAGCTCGGCCATTATAGTGACAAAAACGCCTCCCTTATAATGTAGCCCCGGACCGAGGCCAACAACACTCTCCAGAACACCCGAAACCTTCATCTCGGACCCCGCTCCCTCATCACCCAAAACAACGCGTACTCCGCTGTCACTTGATGGGGCCACGGGGTAGAGTCCTGGATCGTTTTCGTTGGGGTCCCGATTCGCCATCGCTCGTCCGGTCTCGCCGTTGAGGTCTCTCCACCCTTCGGGCACGGGCTCCCCGCGCAGAACTTTGCGCCACCTCCAACGCCTCGCCACGCGTCCTCCTTGGTGGCACTGATAAGGCGCGGCCAGCCAGCGGTCTCTTCCTGGCTCCTGGGACTCCCTGAACAGCGTGCGCAGAACGCCATGGATCCCGGATTTCCCCGGCCCTGGGCTTGGCCGAGGGCGGCGCTGTGAACTTGAACTCCGCACCATCTCTTGTCGGTTGTTTGCTTGACCCCGCACCTGACTGTTCCGCTTGTTGTCCTGCACGCCGGGGGTCTGGATCGGCACCCCGCTGGGCACCGTCACCCACACTTCTGGCCCCTGCGCCGCCGCCTCGCCCGGAGCCTCTCTTTCCCGCTGCCGCTTGAACAACTCCCGGAGGTTGTCGGACACCTGGACGCTGCACAACACCTTCGTCCGCCGAAACCCCAGAGTCGGAATCGTCCGACGAGCTGCCCAGATCCGCTGCATCAGACCGCGGTTCACCGGCATACCTCTTGCCCTTGAACATGCTTGGTGCTGCCCTCCTTCGTTCGCCACGTCCCCAAACCGGCTTGTTTTTGTTGCGACGTTGACCCTCGTACATGATATCAGCCCACACTTTTTGGGGCTCCACAAACAGGGATCTCGGCTCCGTACTGCAAACCTGCGGCAAGCAAAGCGGGGCGACAACATCCTCATCCCTATATCCCAGGGCGTAGGCCATTGCCGTGGCCGTGGCTGCCCACCGGCCCCACCAGTTGAAATGCGGTAGTTCCGGAGTTCTCTTCCAGCAAGCCGCTGCACCGCCTCTGCGGAAGCAGTGCCACCTGTGATGAGTCCAAGTCGTTCCGCGCACCAGGTCCGCCAACGACCTTTCCAATTGAGCTGCCCCGGCAGGGAACAAGAGATCATCCCGGGCCAGCCCTCTGTCCTCGGCCCATTCGAGAAGCCACTCCACATAAGGCCGCAGCCACTCCGGCACAGGTGTCCGCTGCCATCCTTCATCCCCGGTCTTGCTATTCCAGAAAACCACGTAGCAACTATCACGAACATCCCCAGCTCGAACACTAGCTGCCTCCGCCACTCGCAAAAAGCACACATACGAAACCAATGCCATAGCCACCACAGCCCTATCATCTGCTGACTTCGCTGCCTCAACCAAATGCCGTAGCATAACAGGCCTAGCATACTCTTGGGCACCAGACTGTGCTCCAGCTTTGGCCAATCTCCAATGGAGCGGCTGCACCACTCCTGCAATCCACTGTAAATCCTCGCACGCACGGACCGCTGATATAATGCCTCTGGTCGCACTCGCACTGCCTCCGTGTTGCACATGCCTCGCAAGCCGGTGCGACAAAATTTCGGGCAACCACCCTTCTTCTCCCAATTCATCCTCGACATCCGCCAATCCCCGAAGATGAGTTGCATACCCTGCCGTTGTGGATGCCTTCTGGCTCCGAATTGTAATACCCACCGGTGTAGTGGGTTCTTCCTCGCGTCGGAGCGAGTCAAACTCCATCGCCAACCACCGGAACGTCGGCCTCTCTTCTCCTGGCGCTGGTATTCCCGTGACGGCGTCCCGGTACCGCCACGGGTTGTTCTTTCATGACCAAAGTGGGCACCTGAAACACCAATGGCGCAAGTTTTCCGTTTTCCCGGCAGCAGCACACCTCCGGCAATCCTCACTCGGCGACGCGTCTACGGGAATCCAATCTCCAGCCTTCGATAACCAATAGGCCACGCCATCCTTGCGCGTGAATTGAATGCTCTTGTAACGCCACGCATCTCCGCCCGCCGCCATAGCCTGCTCAAAGGTCTCCGATGCCCCTTTCGGTCCTGACTCCTCACCATGAGAATACCTTTTGACATAAGCAGAATGCGCAACGTTCAAAACCTTCCAAACCCTGTAAGCCAACGCATCGCCCAAACTCATATGCTGTCCCTGTCTGCCACCCACGTCGGTAGGTCTACATGGATTCGGCACCGTAGCAACATAGTTTTTTAAGACCTCAGACATATCTTTCATCCAAACCGTCACGCGCTCCTTTTTCAGAAATCGCTCAATTTCTTCCAAACTCAAATCCGGGATCATTTCCTCTTTGCGCTTCTCAATTTCCGTCGCCGCCAATTGTGATCGCAATTTCTCCATCTCGGCATCTTGCTTGCGCAACATCATTTTCAGTTCGGCTAACTCCTTTGCCGTGTCGGAACCCACCGCCGAATCATCCGAAACCACAACCATATCCTCTTGCATACCACTGCTTCCGTTGAGACCGGACATGGCAAATGAGAAACAAACGGACAAATGCCTAATGTAGATGTATTAAGTTAAACTAGCGTTTTGAGCAAGCTCAAAACACGAGACACGGCAGAAGGTGCAATGTCTAAGGGTGCCCCCGGAGCACTTTTAAGAGCGGACAAAGTTACATGCGTGTTGTAAAAAGGAATTTTCTTGGGACAAGAACCCTGCGGTTGCTCCCACCTAGATCTGCATGGGCAAGCAGACAGCGGTACCACCGCTAGCTTATGCTCCTCACGCTGCCATATGGTGAGCATAACCTGGCATACCAAGAATACCCCCCCAAAACAGCCATTTTGGCACATGTACCTAGTCGTTCCGTGTGCCCATGGGATATAAAAAAATGAGTTTAGCACCCTAAAAATAGGGGGGGGCGGGTCAAAAAACCAGAAAGCCAATTCCATACACCCACACCTGTGTGTGGCAATCTACACTTTTTGAGGTATTTGTCAGTATACTCGAAGTATTGGAGAAGTATTCTTGCGGTATACTTCGGAGTATACGGCCGTATACTCAGAAGTATACGGCCGTATACTTGGAGTATACGGGGACTTTCTGCCTCCCACCCATGCCACCATTCTCATCACCTACCCCCCCCCCTTGCATTTACTCATGACCCTACAACCCCCAAACACATTGTACACACAAAAGAGCACCATATGAGCAAAGCAGAAGACCACAAGAAGCAACCTTGTTTGATGTCCCATCCGAAATGTCAAATGTGATCCACTTCCCCATGTTATATATACCTAATATTCCTTTGTCTACAGAAGCGCCATTTTTGGGCCTCCGCTCCCGCCTCCGCTCCGTACGTTATCGTCGTAAGCTAGGAGAATGCGCACAACGATAACAGACAATAACACTCGATAACGCTCCGGAACGCGGATAACGCGGAAAACGCACAAAACGCTTCCAGAAGCACGACCAGAAGCAGAAAACCGGAACGCGGATAACGCGGATAACGCGGAAAACGCTTCCAGAAGCACAACCAGAAGCAGAAAACCGGAACGCGGATAACGCGGATAACGCGGAAGACGAGGGACTCGCTTCCAGAAGCACCACCGGAAGCACAAAAGCGGAACGTCGAAAACGCGGCCAACAAACGAGCCCTATACGACGCTAAGAACGGTGGAAGCAAAGCTGGAGGCAACATGCAAAGTGCTTTTCTCCTTGAAAGTGGCTGAACCGCATAAAAACTCATGCGCGAGTGCGTCGGGCTAGCTCAAAAACCCCCAGAAGCGTTGTAAAAACAAGGGTGTTTTTCCCGACCCCTAGAAGCGCCCATTTCGTCATCTACGTCGTAGACAAAGGAATATACACACTTACGCATATTGCACATCACATGATATATACCTACATGTGCTTTGGTGCACGATGCTTCTTCCGCATGCGTTGCATGCCAAACTTGATCCCCTCTCTACCCAAACCCTTTTCCCCAAACCACAACCGGATGCCCCAATCAAGGGCATCCAGGTGCAGAGCATGCCTTAGTCCCCATCGGGTGACATAAGGCTTGCTCAGCTTCCACCCTTGAAAACAATGGCGGATGTCCATTTTAAAACTTTTGTTCCTCCATTCCGTGGGAATGGAGGAAAACTTAATAAAATTCCCCCACCTTTGGAGGTGTGCCCCACTGTGGCACACCACCCAATGCACCCAAACCGGAACACTCCACCCCAATGCCCCCCATGGCTTGGTGAATTGTGTAACCATGGATGCATAACGTTGGCGTTGATCCATGGGAACAGGACCCACATGGCGCCAAATCTTTTGCATATAGTGAGGTGCAGGACGGCACTGGTTTTGAGCCACCTGTTGCCCTCCCACTTCACAACATGGGTACAATACATTGCAACAATGCGCACCAACTCGGCGTGCAACTCAGGTGTTTCGAAAAAAAGACGGGAGGCGTTAATGTCGAGAGTGTGTTCCTTCTCTTTCGAGGGAGCACGCATCACTCTCTCAGCCACAGGGATGTGCTTTGCTTCTTGCCGGAGGTTAGAAATGAAATGGGACACGGCCCTTAGAGCGCCTGGTGAACCCCATGTGCGGGCGCTATCCTTGAGACGTTTCCCAATGCCTGTCCCCACCCTTGCACAACAATGTGCCAAATCTCCAACATGGCGGACAGGAGGGATGCAAGACATAAGGGACCCAATGCGAGGAAGCACTGGAAAATCTGCAATTGCAAACAAATGGGCTTGAAATTGGTCATACTTGAGATTGCAATTCCAACATTTCCCACACGAACCCGACATCATGACTTTCCCATCCCCACTTTTAAAACACAGTAATTTTTTGGGAGTACCCCCAATTTCTATGCCGCCCTCGGCTTCAAGTTTTTTGACTTGGCCATTCAATTTCCCCACGGCATCCATCCTTTGCAGATGGGCCATATCGTCCCCCCCATCAAAAACCCACCATGAGGCCCATGCCTGACCATCATGGTGTGCCCCCCTATCCTCCCATAGGTCCACAAACACGTCACAACGTGTGGCACTGGCATTATGAAAAACAGTGGCATCAGAACAGATTACAACAGCCGAATATATGTATTCTCCTCATACTTCCGAATGCTGTCTTCGGCATGGGCACATGCAACCATGGTGGTGACAATATCATGCAATTCCACCACCCCACATGTCCGGGTACCCCCTTTAGTGGCCACCTCCAAAACCCTCCCCTTGGATAGGTAAGGTGTGAGGGTCTTACGCATTGCCATCACATGGTCCCAAGTGCATGTGGTCCTCATGCAACCCTTCAATGCCCGGATGGAAAGGTGGTGCCGCCGCATCCATCGGAGTAGGTTAATTGCCTCCTTGTCGGCCACATCCACCTCACCATCTTTTAAAATAATCATGAGGCCTTGGGCATGGGGTCGCAAAAGTACATCGTCACCAAGCAATGCTGATGCTACCGATTGCATCCACAAACGTCTTTGCCGTTGCCCTCTTTCCCCGCAATCCTATTGTAAAAAAAACAGGGTGGGCCATAACATGTGAAACAAAATAGGGTGCTGGCGTTGACGTTTGTGGATGCAGAGCACATACTGCATAGGGGGTCAAATGCCGGCGTTTGATTCCCTCACAAAAATCTTGAATGCTCTCCGAACAAAGCCCCTTCTCCTTCGGATGGGCATTTGCAAACATATTGCTTACAATAATTGCTGTGGAGAGATGTGCCAGGCATATGTGGGCCAGTTGCCCAGTGAAACCGTGCGCACAGGCGCATGCAGCAGGCGCACAGCATGTACGATTCAGCACAAATCTTTCGCCGTATACTTCGAGTATACGGCCGTATACTTCCAGGTATACGGCCGTATACTCGGAGGTATACGGCCGTATACTGGTAGTATACGGTGCTCACTAGTGGCCCCAAGGACGAAAGCCATAGGCCAATAACTCATCAACAGACTCATCGGGGAGGTAATCTGTGTTGCACCCATTGTAGAAAACAATGGCATAGCGCTCCCCCCTCCATCGGGCAGGCCCGTGGTGGGCTTTGGAGTTGAAAACCACACCCGGCCAGCCCTTGTAGGCCTTCGCATCCACAACACCACCTCCATGTACATCCAACCGCATCGGGGTCCCTTGCATGGGACTATGGAGCACTCCACCTGTTTCAACACATACCTCCCCACCACTATGCGCCCCGACAACGCAGATGGCGGAAAGCGGAGAAGGATCCCTCATATGGCGATGGCCCGGCATTCTTTGTGAAGTATCGCATTGTACCACTTGAATGGTGGTCCAATGGAACCACCTTGGAAAATTCGCATGCGCATGTGCATTTGAAAGGCAAATTAGCTCCCTTTGCCTTTCATTGCCGCTGCACAAGCGCGCACGGCGCCAATCCTTCCCCTGCCTGCGTGTCCCTATAGCCCCAAACTGCACATTGTGCACTTGCACACCCAAGATGTGCACCTTGCGGTACACCAACTCTCGGCATAAAGCTGCAAGGGCGGGGTTGGATGGGGGTAGTCATTGCGGCTTTGGGGGCAGGCCGCGTGCTGGGGAGGCGGACTGACTGCCCTGACTCCCACTGCCCTGACTCCCAGACCATTGGGGTGGGCCCGGGGTGCACTCCGTGTGACACTATGGGCCACAATGGACCTCGCCCACTCCTCGTTGGCCTTGGCCGCTTGGAGTTGCGTCTCCAACTCCTTGGCCTTGAGGTGCCAGTCATGGGCACTTGTGGTGGCATCGGCCAACCTGGTCTCCAGGTCCGCAATCCTCTTGTCCTTGGCGTCACCGGGCCTCATCATGAGGCCTCAGCATGGGCAACCTTCAGCTCCTCCTTGAGGGAGGCATTGGCCTCACTCAAGGAGGTCAGGGAAGTCCGGCTGAACTCCCCGATGTCTCGGGAGATGTTCAGCCGGGACTTCCCCAAGCCCGCCACAACACCGCTGACAATGTCAGCGGTGCTGGGCACATCGAGGTCCCCCAGGGCCTCGCATGTGCCACGGCGGGCAGCTGCTTCAATGCCCCCCACCCACCCAATCCCCTCGTGCACGGCGCCAACCCTTCCCCTGCCTGCGTGTCCCTATAGCCCCAAACTGCACATTGTGCACTTGCACACCCAAGATGTGCACCTTGCGGTACACCAACTCTCGGCATAAAGCTGCAAGGGCGGGGTTGGATGGGGGTAGTCATTGCGGCTTTGGGGGCAGGCCACGTGCTGGGGAGGCGGACTGACTGCCCTGACACCCACTGCCCTGACTCCCAGACCCTTGGGGTGGGGGTGCACTCCGTGTGACACTATGGGCCACAATGGACCTCGCCCACTCCTCGTTGGCCTTGGCCGCTTGGAGTTGCGTCTCCAACTCCTTGGCCTTGAGGTGCCAGTCATGGGCACTTGTGGTGGCATCGGCCAACCTGGTCTCCAGGTCCGCAATCCTCTTGTCCTTGGCGTCACCCTCAACATGGGCAACCTTCAGCTCCTCCTTGAGGGAGGCATTGGCCTCCCTCAAGGAGGTCAGGGAAGTCCGGCTGAACTCCCCGATGTCTCGGGAGATGTTCAGCCGGGACTTCCCCAAGCCCGCCACAACACCGCTGACAATGTCAGCGGTGCTGGGCACATCGAGGTCCCCCAGGGCCTCGCATGTGCCACGGCGGGCAGCTGCTTCAATGCCCCCCACCCCCCCAATCCCCTCAAGCCCCCCCGCGCCAACAGCTATTGGATGCAGCGTTCTAGGGCGTGGTGCGGAACCCCTAGTTAGAACGCAATTTCTGGAACACCCACCTACCCTTAATTTTGGGGCAGACCACCTAAAAAAATGGATTCAGCACCCTCAAAAACCCCCCATCCCATAACCCTCATTGTAGGGGTGGTTTTTGGGGGGGGGGTCAAAGAGTTAGAGCACAGTTAGAACAGAGTTAGAACGCAGTTAGAGCACCCTGCTCTAACTAGTTATCGCGCTAGTAATACAGCAGCAGCACCAGACCCGGAAGGCTTGGGGGCCTTCCGGGTGGGGGTGGGTGCAGGGGTGGCCCTTGGCTCAGCGGGCTCATCATGAGCCCGCTTCAGCCCCCTCCCCCCAAGCTGTTTCCCCGCCCTCGAGGCCAACTCGGCCTGGAGGGCGAGGGAGTGCTCCACGGGGACAGGCTCCCCCCCAAAACTTTGGAGCACCATAATGGAGTCCGAAATGCTCCATTTTTCCCCCGTGGTGCTCAAAAAAACCCGCACCTTCCCGGAGCTCTTGCTCCACACCGCAGCCCCCCAAATGGCCTCCACAACCCCCCCCCCCCCCTCTTTGCGACATTCGCCAATACCCTAATGGGCAGGCGAATGTCGTAAAGTGCACCACTGGCACGGACATTCAATCGGGAATAGTATCCCGTGTCCTTGCCAGTGGTGCACGCCAGGTCGGAGGGCGCACTGGCAACATCCCCCCGACCCACAGGAATGGGGTCCATGTACTCCCGACCGGAGACCACTTGCCCCGCGGCAGCCTTTGGCGCCACCAACTCCACCTCGGGCTCGGCCACCTCGTAATCGGTGATGCTCCGCAGTGGCCAGGGATTATACTGGACCTGAATGGGAAGAAAGGGTGGAGTTCTAACAAAGAACTAGGCAAAATAGATCGAAATTGGCAACAAATACTATGAGTATACGGCCGTATACCTCCGAGTATACGGCCGTATACTCAAAATGGGTGGGCAGGTATACGGCCGTATACTCGCGGTATACGGCCGTAGACTGGGAGTATACGGCCGTATACCGTGGGTATACGGCCGTATACACAAGGTATACGGCCGTATCTCAAGACCATGGCACTGGGTGGGTGAGAGGTATGCATGCTACACTTGCAAACGACATGTTCCTGGTTCAAACCCCACTGCCCTCAAACATGCAAAAACATGTGTAGGCCACTAAAGAATCCTGGGAAGAAGTTGAAGAGGTTGATGATCAATTCAATTCAACTCAACCTGAAGAACTGCAACCATATAGGGAGGCGCTGAAGACAGGCCAAACAAAAAAACCCACCAGTGACCCTACCTTTTGAGATATTATTATTTGAGATAATAAACGGGACTTAATTAAATGAACAACAACAACACAGTTCAACCCATGCCCGGATCCCACAAATACCTGATTGCAGATGCACCACAGCTCTTGCTTCTCCTCTTCCTCCTCCTCCACGTCCTCATCTTCTTCTCCGGCCTTCTCCTTGCCCTTCCTTGACTTTGCCTTGGGCTTCGGCTTCGACTTCTTCTTTCTCGAAACCATCTTGAATGGCCACCACTTCACCCAACCATAGCTCTCCGCCAGTGCAACATCCATGAGGTGGTGCTTGTGCCCAAGTGCAAACCAATGCAAAACCCCGCCAATTGTGGTATCGGTGGAAGCCAAAGCAACACCACCAATCAAACCCCGCGAAACCACCAATGAACCGGGGGGACAAGCAAGGAAAGTGCCATCCGAGCCCACAGAAGGCAAGGGGTTAGCATGCATTTGCCGCAATGGGCACTCCTCATATGAAGGGTGACCCTCAACCCCAACTCGAAGGGGGCTAGGGGACAAATGTTCATGAACTGCAAAAAAAGTAGCCCCATCAACGGGCATGTAGAACTGCAGTGGGGCCGGACAACGACCCCATGCAACACCACTGTGTTGCGTCATTGTCTCACCCTGATTCCAAGCGCCCTCCTCACAGGCACCACACTGCCCCTCCACGGCGTGGGTGGGGCACAATGGCACGTTACCACATGTAACACAAAAAATTGTGGTAGCATCACTCACATCCAACAACACCTCACAACCAACTGCACCACAAGTGGCATGAGGGCCTTGAGACCCTTCGGGGGATGCAGCCGCTTTGCCGGCCCAAGGGGGAACAACAACAGGGCAAGTGTTGTTGTAGTCAAACCTGGAGGTACCAACCGAAATGAAACCAAAAACACGGGGCCGATGGGGATTTGTGGTAGTCTAAGGGCCTAAGTAAGTAGCCTAAGGGCAAATACCTCCGCGATGCACAGTCAGTGCATTGCCCAACCACACATCCCCGATGTCCAATGGGGCCATTGGGGCCACCACCCAAGGGTCCGGGAGGCCCGTGTGGGATGCAACCACAAAGTCCCCAGCACAACCATCATCGGGTGTGGGGGAGAACATCGGAAACAAGCAAATAACATGGTGTTGGTCCGGGCCGGCAACATAGCTGAGGTTAATGTCACGGTGCCAACACTGTTTTTTTTCCACATCCACTGTACCGGCCTTCACCACAATAAAGGTGGTAACATTCACGACCGGACACTTCCAACCCAAATGAGTCTCCAAGTGGGGTATGAGGACCTCCCTTGCGAAACTGTACATTGCACCCCCCTCCGGTGGAGTCATTGTGCGGCGGGTGTCACTGTCCCTTGCACGAGTCTCGGCGGGCCAATCCTCATTAAAAATATTGAGCCCCGCATCTTCCCTAAGTTCCCCATACTCATCCTGAAGCTTGTCCATCCAATTGACAGAAATGAAGCCAGATTGGAAAGCATGGCCCCATTGCTTGAAATCCTTGAGGTCGTTGACATGACGATTATTATTATTATTATTATTATTATAATGATCGACGACGTCAAGGGGGATGGAGACACGATGGTGTTCAACACCAAAAAGGGGGGTGGTGGTGAGGGGGAAGAAAAGGGAGGGGTGCATCCCAGTACCCTTGTACCAGGTGGGGAGGGTGTGGCCCTCCAAATCGGCATGCCAGGACCATGGCGATTGGGAGTGGAGGGAGTAGAGGGGGGCGGTCTCCGGGGGTGTAGCTGCTAAGAAGAAGCGCTAGCAAGCGGGCACAGTGAAAGACTTCATCAGTAGAATTCCAAAAGGCTGTACACAGCAGAGGACAGTGCACTGTGCGCACCAGGGACGGCTATCTCAGAAATTTGCTTTCAAAGCACAGGCACCTGGCTGTCTCGTGCATACACGCCCATGCCCTTTCTGTCTCTCACTCCCTATTCACACAAGACATGAACCGAGCAGGTCCACACTTCAGTGCGCACAGGTCTTCCCACCCTCATACTAAACCACCCTGTATCACATCATGGGTGTCCTCCCAATGCCCCCGCTGCACTTGCTGGGCCTTGCACTCCCATTTGCACCAGCCAGCGGCCACGTCCCCCGAGACATGAATCCCCGGAGAGCCATCCTGCATCTCCCATTCCCTCAAATACAAACTCATCCCCCTATTGGGCCCCCCACAGCTTTTTTTAACATGCTCCACGACAGCGCGGGCATCCGAATCATGGAGCTGCAACACAATAGCTTGCAGATTAGGGTTGTTGTCAAACAACGACAACAAAGGGTCAGTGAGGCTGTGGGGTTGGGCAACGCCGGGGTGCGTTCGCTTCACCAGGGCCACAGGGGTGTCCAAGGTGGACCAAGCACAATTCTCAAGAGAAGTCCAAGACACGGTGCGTGTGCTGTCGGGGCTGTAAACACCTCTGTGCACTGTGCGGAGAGCTACGGCATCGGCGCACTTCTTCAACAAGGCATGAGTGCCGGCATCAGTCATGGTGGCAGAAAAAGAGGGCCTGGGAGAGCAAGATGCAACATAATATGGATTGGAATGGACACATATGGAGACATACATTGCAATCATGAGTGAAGTATGAGCCTAGATTGGTTTCAAGTGGTGTGCAATTGTTGGGCAAAGGCAAAGCATGCAACAAGATGGGCACAAAAGGCACAACAATGGAATTTTTCAACTTGAAACAACCACCTGGTGCAAACAAATACCCCCAGTATACGGCCGTATACTCTAAGTATACGGCCGTATACTCCAGAGTATACGGCCGTATACTGAGGTATTGGAGCCTTGAGTATACGGCCGTATACCCCAAGAGCCCAAAATGGGGTATTTTCAAACACAACATTTATTGATCACAATTGGCAAACTAGAGGTATTCCCCAACCCACCTATGCATGCATTGTGCATTATACATTCGTACCCACCTGTACATGCCACATACCCCTTTCTCCCAAAACCCCCTTTTTTACCCGTATACTCCCAGGTATTCCTGGTATGCCAGGTTATGCTCACCATACAGGGCGCCGAGATATCTCACGGTGCAAATATTGCTGCTACCTGTGAGAAGTGTTCTCAAAAGTTTTTATTCCTTTTTCCGTTGTCTGCTTCGGCTGGTGTCGGTCCCAGCTTCCTTACTCCAAATTCACTCCGAACTCACGAACAAAGCAAATGCAAAGCAAAGAAATCAGGACACTAGGCACAGGCCTTTCTGCAGACAACGGGAGTGACATCCAGCGTGCAAGCTCCAATGAACGCGCAGGGCACAGAACTGCACTCTGCACAGACCATCAGTGTTCGGGGTCTGGGCACTCTGTAAAGGAATTGTTTACCACTGATCATGCCATTGGTCGTCCTACCTCTTGGTTGACACGTTTACTCATCATCCGTGGGGTATAATGGGACATGCAACAGCTTATACGTATGTGCAAGGGTTATATCAGGCACACATTTACCTCGGTTAGACACCAGAATTGTAGCTGCCCGCCAACCCTTGGACTGCTTCTTTCAGTTTCCCGATGCGGTCCGCGTGTCGCAGCACCATTGGTCGCCACCCAGACGGGGGCATTGTTAATTGATTGTGCGACTGGGCACATCACCATTGTAATACTCACAACCACACCACCCTTGTGTTGGGAGTGGGGCTATGTGCTTGTGTGGGCACTTGGTTCCTTTTCCTAGGGAGACCCATAGAGGTTCCAAAACACCTTGGTGCCCACACAAGTGCACAATTGGTGGCGGGGAATTTTTTTTTGTAAAATTGCCCGATAAAGTTCTGTGTGTCCTGTGCCCCAAGTCCCGAGCCGAAAGGCAGGCCCTAATCCGTCCTCTTGATGTAGCTTTTGGGCCTTTCAGATTCCGTTTTGACTTGACAATATTTCGAATTCTTGAAACTCGGTACGTTCGGTCTGTCAAGGTACGTGCCAAACCATCGTGGTACCACACAACACGTGCACAAGATGAGGCAACGTGGGAGGTGCAGGCAATCCTCGTCAGTGGGCACACTTTTTAATGTATTCAAATTTGCTATGATGCTTACTCGTCAGCGGGCAATGTTAGGCAAGCACACACAAAGCGGAGAATCGGCTTGCACCCATAACACAACTCTGTGGATGAGCGAGAGCATACCATGCACGTGAAGTAGTCACGTGTTGTACCACCCCACCTAACACAGTAGTACATGCATCTTAGGGCCACCAAACGTATGACACTTGTAGTATTTGCGCAACCGTACTCGGTTTCGTGGAATGTCACCCCAGGCGGCGGCTCTCCTATTAGTGCTCCGCCCTCCCCTTCCTCCCTCGGCTTGCTCAATTAGGCGAGTTCGATACTGTGCAGTTGTGCCACATTGTGCCATTTGTGGGGAAATGCTAAGTAGAAATAGCGCAAAGGCATACGCATAGGGTGAATGGTCGAAGACTCAGGGCTGGTCAAATGACGTGCAGATGCTGCGTGGCTCACGGTCGTTCTTACCGAGTGACGTCATCGATCACAACCGTCACGCACCCCGATCAGCTATGCAGCAATTTTTCCGTTCTGGTCCTGAAGTCCTCTACAAAAATCCTTCTTCACATGGGGTCCAATGACTCAAAATCAGGAATTTTGGGCATATATGAGTAGCGTGGATCAAGCCCTACACACTGATACTTTCGGATTTAGCCAACTCCTTCAAAAAAGGGGTAAACAGTAACATCCGCTCAACCTAAAGTGACCATCGCGTTCGGTTTGATCCACGCTACTCATATATGCTAAAATTATGGCAAACGGACATATCTACCCCAACCTACAAGGCTTGTTCGCAAATTATGTAAATTTACGACCAGCCCAGAATTGGGGTCTCCTACCACTAACACGCACCAAGCACAAGGCAAATACCTTCAACGTGTTGTGCATTGCTCGTGCAACCACAAGCCCCCCTCCCCTTCCCAATGTTGTCCAAGGATCCCCTTTGGCACCCCACCCCCCTTTTCCCTTCTCCCTCCCACCCCAATCTAGACGCCATTATGCGGAGTCACTCCCAGACACATGAGTCTGCGAGTAGTCTCCATCGGAGGCCGCCGCGGCATCGGAGCTCGGCCTACACATGGTGCATTGCCAATGAGATTCCTCTTGTTCCACATAGGCACCGTCACGGCTCCACATAAGGCCGTAACACCCATCATGAATCCACCTGCAGTGCCTCCGGCCAACACACTTATCCACTCTCTCTCTTCCCGTGGGTCCTTGCCTAGCGGCAAGCATCGATTCTGTAGCAATCCGTGTTGCCGATCGCCCACACGAAGCGCCACTGTGTGGGATGCAGCGTTCTAGGGCGTGGTGCGGAACCCCTAGTTAGAACGCAATTTCTGGAACACCCACCTACCCTCAATTTTGGGGCAAACCACCTAAAAAAATGGATTCAGCACCCTCAAAAACCCCCCATCCCCTTTCTTTCCCCACATAACCCGCATCATGGGGGTGGTTTTTTGGGGGGGGGTCAAAGAGTTAGAGCACAGTTAGAACAGAGTTAGAACGCAGTTAGAGCACCTTGCTCTAACTAGTTATCGCGCTAGTTATCGCGCGATAACTCAGTTATCGCGCAGTTATCGCGGGTAGTTATCACGCACCCCTCCTCCCTCCCTCCCTAGGACAAACAACACAAAACACTTGGCACAAAGCATCTGTGGTCGTTTTTCATACAAAGTCATCAATGTCTGAGGCCTTGGCTGCCTCCAGTCCCAAAAGCCCTTGCTCCAGGGCGTTCATGGACATGCAATGGTGCATGTGGCGGAGGGACATACTTGGCCTCACCAAAGACCAACCCTTAAAACAATTTTTGAGCCTCCTCTTGTAAGGCCCATGCCGATACTCCGTTGGGATGGAGGAAAACTGAAAAATGTTCCTCCATTTCTCGGCAAAAAAGGTGGAATGTGCCAAGCACCAATGGATCCACCTGGTGGGGGACCAACCTGAGTCTCCCCACGCTTTTGAAAATTTTGTGGTCAACGCACGGTGGCGTTCCACTTGGGTTAGAGTGTACAACTCCCTCACCCTCCAAAGCTCATACAAACCCTCAATGCATTTCACCATGACATGCACAACAACCCATAACATAGGTCCCCCAGGGGTCCTCACTGTGGGGACATGCTCTTTGAGGCATTCCACAAATTGCCTTTGGAAGGGGGGGGAGGTTAGGAAAACTTTGGTGCTGGTTAGATCGAAATCTTTTTCTGTGGCCCTCGAGGCCGAAGGGAGGCGTTCCCTAAGAGGGATGCCTGCGGTCTCATCCTTGAGGGCTTGTTTGAAGGCCTGCAAAGCTGCAAGAGCTTGGGCCTTACCAGGGGTACTAGGGGGGAGGGCCTGGAGGGTGGTCTCAATGCGCTTTGCAATGCCGTTTAGGATGCGGCATGCTGCATGTTGGTAGTCCCCCGGCCGCCTATCAGGGGTCACACTTCTCAAGAATGACCCCCATCTTGAGGTGGACTCCACCCCCATTTGCTCAACAATCCCATTGGGGTCTTTGCACAACCAACACTTAGACCCAGCCCCCCCCATTGCTTGCATCCCCTTCCCATCCCCTGTCAAAATGACAGTGCAAGTCAAAAATTGGTTTTGAAAGAGGACAACGTCCTCTTCAACATCCCTCACCTCTTGGTTGAGGTTGGCGGAGATGTCCAGGCTTCTCAAAAAAGCCTGTTCATCCCCGCCATCCATGCAAAACCATGAGGCCCATAGCTTCACCTTCGAAGCATATTTTGCCCCCCCCCATACATTAACCCATACATCCGCACGGGTAGAGGATGCCTTCCACAAGGAAGTCGCATCAACTGAAATAACAATAATGGCAACGCCACTAGGGGGGGGTTTCCCAATAACTCGGGCCATAGATATTGCATTTTGCACAATTGATTGCAAAGGCACATGGGCAGCTGCCCTATTGCGGCCTGTGGTAGACTTTACAATGGTGGTTTGGGGAAAGTAGGGCATGATCCGTTGCCGAACGGTCCTTAGGTCCCGTTGTGTGCAACGGCGGGGCATTCGCAAAAGGGCCCGTTTAGAGAGATGCATGCTGCATGCCATGCGTAGCATGCTCAGGGCCTCATGCTCCTGAGCTGTTAATGCAAGATGGCCGCCAAGTGGGCCAGACAGGGCAGTGCACGCCCCACCACTTAAACAAACTTCGCCTTTGGTGTTGGTGCCACACACGACGTCTGGGTCACCCAATAGAACTCGCACCAGCCGCTGAACCGCCTTCAAACGCCGCCGCCGGGCCTTGGGGCACTGCAGATCGGTGTACCGCCGCAGGTTGGCTGTGTTGAGAGCCCGCAGGGCCTCATTGACAGCATTGTCCATGAAGAATAAGAGGACCTGGGCGCGAAATGAGGGAGGGTTTTGAAGCAAGGGCCCAAAAAACACACGCGATAACCCACGCGATAACCCCCGCGATAACTAGGTTATCGCGCGATAACCCCCGCGATAACCCCCCGCGATAACTAGTTAGAGCGCGATAACCCCCCGCGATAACTAGTTAGAGCACCCAGTTAGAGCGCGATAACCCCCGCGATAACTAGTTAGAGCAGGGGTTAGTGCGCACTAACTGGTGGTGTTAGAGCAAGCGTTGGGCACCCTAAAACCTTCACAAACGTTGATTTTGCACCCAGGAAACCTTGGAGATGTCAACAATGTGCAGGCACGGGGTACATGGCGCCACAATCACAAATTCAAATCAGTCACACAGTCTTTTGGATGATTTGGATAGGGTGCCTCTCAAATCAGTCAAATGGACATGTTCCGGGCTAGTTGCCCCTCCTCAGAGTCCACAGAGTACAGTAATAGAAATAGTGAACAATAATCGAATCAGCTGGAGGGGTTAGAGGAAGCATTGGGCACCCTAAAACCCATGGACAGCAGCTGCTGCCGCCACACAGGCGTGCAGTGCAGAACCCCCCCCGCACTATAAAAAATCACGCTCCATCGCTCGCCCTCCCATGGCAATGGAGCGTGTAGTGCCCTGGTGTTGAACAACACCGGGGCTTGGGGGGTGGCGGTGCATGCCCAACCCTCCACCGCCCTACCCTTGCACACACGGGTGTGCCGCTTTTTTTCCCTCAAGGAGGGATTCAGCAGGCCACCACTCTCCACCCAAAACTCACCCCCCGTGAAAGACCCCACACACACAATAAGCGCCATGGGCGCCCCATCCCGCAAATGGGAGTGGAGGCCCATGGTGTCCGTCCCTTGGGGGCGAACAATTTGGATGCTACACCATGTGAACCATGGTGGAGCATTGGAGGTGCAATACCCATTGAGGTCTGCTACCAAGGGGGTGAGGGCAGGCCTGAGGGTAGCAGCGGCCATGTGGGTTGCCCTAAAATTAGAGGGGTTGGGGTTTCCACTTCCCACGAGGCCAAAGTGGCACATGTCCACTTGGGCCCCATATCGCTCCTCCCCACGAAAAATGCCCTTGGGCAACCCCCTGAGCAAATCCACTAGTCATTGGCTCCCACTCCTACTCCCGCTACCCTGACTCTGCAACCCTTGCGGCGCCAGCCCCTGCTGGGCCTGCTGCGCCCCGAAGGAGGCACAGAGGGTGGAGGTGAGGCTGCGGACCTGCGCCTCAGCCACCCCCAAGCGCTGCCCAAGGTCATCCCCCCTCCTCCGCTGCCCCTCCACCTCCACCCTAAGCTGGGCCACCTCCACCTCCGCCTTCCGCCTCCCCTCCTGGGCCTCCCTCAGGGCCTCCCTCATCGCCTCCACCTCCTCCCCCCTCTTGGCGGCCAGGTTGAGGGCCTGGTCCAGGGCACGCTGGGTGTTGCCCTGGGCCTTTTCGGCCTTTGCCAAGGCCGACTTGTGGTCGGCCGACCGACCCTTGGCCAGTGCGGCCTCGACCCCCGTGGCGGCCGCCTGCTCCACCAAAACCTGGCAAGCGTCCGTCACGTGGGTGGCCACACTGGCCCCCAAGGCCTCCACGTCCAGGGCCTCATGGGGGGGCTGGGCTGCCGCCACCTTTGCCACCTTCGATGGCTTGGGGGAGGGCTTGGGGGCGGGGGTTTGGCCCTTACCCCTAAGGGGGGGGGGGCATCCGGCTCAACCACCACCACGTCTGGTCCCCGCTTCGTCTGGCCTTTGTGCGGCCTTCCCCCCTTGGGTGCATACTGCCGAACCCAATCGGCAGTGGCGTCCACCACAGAAGGGGGGGGGTCATACCCACCAACCTGGTGGATGTCCCCCCCCCTGTGCAGCTTCTGCCACACTTCCCTCCCCGTATACTCCCCCTCCCACAAAAAACACACCCTCAAAAGGAAATAAGATTTCCTTTGGGGGGGGTCGCTCATCCCAAACAAACACAAAAAAGCCGCAACCGTTTCCCCCTCTGCGGCTTGCGGCCACTTGGCCGTTTCCCCCCCAACCCACACATAGGAGGGGAGGGTGAGGTTGGTCTTCCTCTCCACCCCCCCCTCCTTCTCTGTGATGGTGACCTGCCGGTACCATCCCGTCCCCCCCATCCTGCAGGCCTCATCCCCAGGCTCCCCAAACCGCCACGACGCCCCCTCCGGCAGCCTCTTCTCCCCCTCCAGCTCCAACCGGGCCGCCACCGGCTTGGCGGGCCGTGCCCCCGCTGCTGCTGCCGCTCCGCCCGCTGCGTCGGCTGCCTGGGCGTCGTCCTTGACGAAGATGCGGGGCAGCTGCAAGATGGTGGCCTGAAAAAAACAAAAGAAACAAAAAAAAAACACGCGATAACCCGCGCGATAACCCCCGCGATAACTAGGTTATCGCGCGATAACCCCCGCGATAACCCCCCGCGATAACCCCGCGATAACTCGTTAGAACGCGATAACCTAGCGCGATAACTAGTTAGAGCACCTAGTTAGAACGCGATAACCTAGCGCGATAACTAGTTAGAGCAGGGGTTAGAGCAGGGTGTTGTGGGAGGTTTTCACACCTGGTGACATGGACACATGCCTTGGCCCTCCTTCTTGGCGTCGTCCAGCACCAGGCCCAGCCTCCGCAGCCACACGAAGTCCGTGACGGCCGCATACTCCCCCACCTGCCGCCACTCCACCACCTGGGCCACCCCCTCCGCCTCAGGGGCCACCCTTGCCACTCCCCCATACAACCCCCTCCTCACCACCAAAATGGTGCCTGCCGGCACCTTCATCCCAACATGCCCTTGCAGGGTGGGCCAGGGCAGTGCCTCCCCATGGCACACCTTGGCCAAGGGGCACTGATCGGGGTGGCCTGCGACCGCCCCCGCCTCCTCATTAGTGAGGGGGGCAATCACCTCCCTCCCAACCCCCCACCCCGACAACAAAAAATGCCCTGTGGTTGTTCCCACCGGGAGCAAGCACTGAGCAGATTGCTCAATGCTGACCCCATTGGGGTCCACCACCACCACCTCCTCCTCCCCCCCCTCCACCTCCTCCCCCTCCTGGCATGGCACACAAAGGCCATCTTTGTGGGCGGTGCACAAAATCAGCCGATTGCATCCGTAGCAATTGGCTACCACCTTCCCCCTACACCTAACCGCCCCATCACACTGGACTGTCCTGGCCACCCGGCCACCAGGTGCCCCCAGCTGGGGCCTCTTAATGGACTGGGTCACGTGCAGGTTGGGGAATCGAAGATTCCCCCCCACGGTAAGCTCAATGGCAAAAAATGCCATGAGGCGGGGGTGGGACACCCCCGTGGGGGAGGCCTTGGGAATCCCCGACCCCCTGTGGACATCAAGGGCATTAAAAAAAAAGGCAGTGCCCCTCTTGAATGGCACAGCCCTCTCCACCCAAGGGTCAGGGAACCCCGAACTGCTGGAGGGCACAAAAAGAAAATGTGACCCATCCTCCTCCTCATGATTATGGGTTAGCATAATAAGGCAATTGACAATCAATGTGCCTTCAGGAATGGTGTAGGGGGGGGCGTCGCGATGGAGGTGCTGGGGGGTGTGGTCATAGCTCGAAATTTCGGCCATGTCAAGGATGGTGCAGCTCCATCCAACCCCCCCCACCACAGTCTTCTTCGCCGTCTCAAGCACACGATCTGCCACCCTTTTGAGGACTGGCAGATCATGGAGCTTGTGGGGGTTGTGCCTGTGGTGGTTGGCACCCCCATAGTTGCCGTACAATGTACGGCGGGTCCCAGAATCTTGGGGCCTGCCGACAATGGGGGGGTTCTCATTGAAAATGGGTGCCTTCTCTGAGAGAGGCACCCTATCCAAATCATCCAAAAGACTTTGGAGCTGCACAGCACTCAAAAAATCGTGCTCCAGGAGGTGGTTGACCACCAGCTTCCCCCCCACCGTGAGCACAAGGTCATTGGGGTCCCTATTAAAGGCCCCCAAGGGCTCGGCGGCAACCACCTCCTCCGCCTCCCCAATAAGGGGGGGTGTTGCCCCAAATGGAAAAAGAATCACCCCCTGCCCCGAAACAATGTTGGGAGTGGTGACCCCATACCACTCACGCTCCCACTCCCTTGTGGGGCAAAGGGAGTGCATGGGGAGCTTGTTTTCGGGGTCGTCAGTGCAGACCCGGCGGGTGTTGTGGGTGAGGGGTTGGGGGAACCAACCATCCGACTGCCCCTTCCCCTTACCCTGTCGGATCCTTACCTTCTGGACACTAATCATGAGGGGGTTGTGGGGCTTCTCCTTCCTCCCCCCAGCCCCCACCCCCCCCGCATCCTCCTCCTCCTCCTCCACTTCCTCCACTTCCTCCTCCTCCTGACCCACATAGAGGGTCGTCTTCGTCCCCGCACCCTTCTCGGCATGGGCGGTGACGGACTCCACCACCGCGTCCACATCGTCCGGATGAAGCTGGATCAAAAATCCAGCAACCCCTGGATTTACCTCTAGCAACTCGAAGATGTAGTTGCTGAGAACCAGGGGGTCTCGGTCGTCCGCCATGAAGGGGGACTTATGGACAAGGAGTCCAAAGTCCACACCATGTTCAAAGCGGGTCGCCACAGGGCGCCTCACATTGGCATCACCCATCGTAAACCCCTCAGGACCGCCAAGGCGACGGACCCCAAGGAGCTTTTGATGGTGCTCGCACCAAGCGTGGGCAGCAGCAAGGGCCATTATCAAAGAATACGAAGGCTTTGAGAGCTAAAGCGAAAAGGGGAAACATAAAATGAAGCGCGATAACCCACGCGATAACCCACGCGATAACTAGTTATCGCGCGATAACCCCCGCGATAACCCCCGCGATAACTAGGTTATCGCGCGATAACCCACGCGATAACTAGTGCTCTAACCCCGTTCTAACCCCGCGATAACTAGTTAGAGCACACAAAGATCAAATCGCAAAAAGTGCAAAACGGGCAATATCGAGCAAACAATACATGGAAGGCACATTGTTGCATCATAGTGCACCCATGTAACATGTGAAATTCCGGGTTCCAACCATATTAACAACACCCAAAATTGGGGGGGTTCCGCACCACGCCCTAGAACGCTGCATCCCATGAAGAGCGCAGATTTTGCGCTATCATTTGCAAATGGCGATTTTAGCACATTGCTGAAGGTCTCACCTTCTGGCGCCTACAAATCAGGCAATCTGGCACCAAATCCCGAAATTTTCATATAGGCGAGTAGCCTGTCAGGTCTCCATCTGGAGACCGATCAAAAAAAATCCAGAAAAGTTTAACCCTAGGGCATGCACGAAATCCAGGCTGACTCAAACCGAAAATGCTTGCCTCAGGCGGACAAACGGACAAATGCCTAATGTAGATGTATTAAGTTAAACTAGCGTTTTGAGCAAGCTCAAAACACGAGACCACAAAATCCAAGAGAAATCCTTGCGACCGTGAAGGCTTTTGCGCCGGCATTTGGCAAATCACCCTAGGAATAAAGGATCTGCCGACATTGCGCACGGGCATCCATTGTCAAGTTTTGACAGACGAAGCCTCGAAGGCGAGGACCCCAGTGGGACACTGGCGTCCTGTGCTTCGTCATTGCTTCCTCTCGTCCCCTGTCCTGTGTCGGGGGACTAGCAAAAACCCCTTCGTTTTGTCAGAACACATTTTTGAAAGAGAGGACAAACGACTCCTGTGTTGCTTCATCTGATGTGCGTTGCTCCGCGCGCCTTTGGCTCCATTTCTATTCTTTCGCTTTTCAAACTCTCAACCACTCAAAATGTAAAGAGCAACGCAACGGCGGCCTGGGACTGGGTGGACCCACAGCAGGGTTCGGGTCGGCACCTCTCCACCCACCCAACCATGTGCCGCCAACGATCTTCATAACGTACCTACTTGTGATGTAGCTCCATGGAAGGCATCGTGCAAACTGCTTTGCCACACAAGGGAAGAGCTTCTTTCGCAAACGGAAGACTAGCACGAGGCGGCCACCCCTCTAAGACATTGGTGGGCCAACCCGATGCTATGTGCTCGCAAACGTTTTGGTGCACCTAGGGTCGTGCTGAGAGTTTGTTGCTTTACTGTTTTGTCCTTTTTTTTTTGCACATGGGGCTTTCCCGCTTTCAATTTTCATAGACTACTCACCATGCGAGGTTCATCGACGGACAGCCGTGGGTATCAAACCCATAATCTTTTTGGTTGTATGAGGCTCTCATGGGTGATAAGCACTGCCAAATGAATCAGAGGCACCAAAGGCCAAAAGGTTGAGCCTACTGAGTTTACTGTTTCATCCTGCTGTATTTTTCAGAAAAGAACGAGAACCATTTCGTCGAGGGCTAAGAGCCATGGTAAGGTAATTTACCTTACACGGAGTTCTATTCCTCTCGACAGGCCCAACAAGCCGCCGAATGGCAGCAAGAGTTCGAGGTAGCGCTAGTCAGCGACCTTGGAGGTATGCGAAGTACACGAAAGCGACACATGACGAAGTACGACACGAAAAGTAAATTTCCATACATTGTCGTTTGCACATTGTTGCTCTGACATGCCTGCCATTCTCCTAGAAATCTACCCAAGGAAAGCGCAGCGGGCTTCAACAGACATGGCCCGCTATCTTTGGTGGTGATGCCCCTTTGCGCCGCAGGCGGGATTCTCTGGGCCACTCGCCCAACATGGTGACAACAAAAGTATATTTGACGATGACGGCGTTTGCGGCGAAGAATGAGACTACTATCATGGGCCCAGTTATTCATTATGAAGCGGGGGGCTACGCTGATGGCTCCTCTTCTCTCCAACTTGTCGCCCGCCCGGCTCCTTGGTTGTTTTTCGGACGCATAGAAAAATTTGTTGCCCCGTTTTTCATGTCCAAAGTCCAAAGATTGACTACATCTATGTGCTCAGGGTTGACTAGACAAACAGCATGTAGGCTGAACAAAGAGAATTGCAAGACAATACCTACGGCTACTGTTGTGTCAGGCCACGGCCCACTGCCTACACTAGGCCTCGTGCCAAAGGCACGAAGCTTTTCACTTTCTTTGCATCTTGGTGAGCCACAAAAAGGGTGCAGAGCGTATGCATCGAGAATGTACGCATATGTATAATGCACAAATGCTGCTCTGGAGCTTAGAATGTCCAAGGTTGCGTATATATTCAGATCTCTGATATTTCATAAAATCTAATGCGTGCAAATAAAAGCTGCATGCAGATGTGCGATTAAATTCCTTGCATCACGAGCTCGGTCTGATAATGACATGACGGAATCGTACGGCTGTCACTCCTACTCTTCGGCGTTTGACCTACACTTCGGCGTCTGTAGGAAGCTTCTGTCAACGTAGCTCGCTAGGCCTTAGCTTCGACGGAAGCGTTGCTCAACTTCAATAGAAGCAGTGCGGCACCTCGTCCAACCTTGAGACGATTCTCATCCGCCCAATGATTAATTAATTAATTAACAATTAATTAATTCATGATCTCAATGACCACTTGCCCACTGTAGCCCGCGACCACCGCCGGAGCCGGGTCCCAAATTTGTTCACCTTGGGGCACAACCTTCAACACTTCAGCATCGGAATCCGCACTCTGTTCTCCTCTGCGTGAGCAAAGATTGTGCATTTCGTCGTCGTCCGGCGACGATGTTTCTGGGTCATGTTTTTCATCAGCAGCCAGTTCATGGTCATGGGAGTAGCTAGGCTCAGATGAACTATCATACATTGTGGCGTTCAAACATTTGAAGAGAAGCCCTTAATGTAACATTTGACGTTTATCAAAAGGCGCTGCTGACTATCGAGTAAGATTGTGGACCCTGAAAGGCAATAGCCACTCATGTTCACTTAATGTTTATCGGGCAATCTCCAAAAGAAATTCTAGTTCGCAGTGGTTTTTGATAATGAAAACCTCACTAGTTTTCAAAATACTTGACTGCACTCAAAGGAGACAAGCAATGATAGACACTAGAACAATCGGATCAAAATAAGGATGAACTCTGTTTTGTCAGTCAGGTACCATCAATGTTCTGCCGCGACTGTCTGTCACTGAAGGTCTTAACCTAGCGGCAAATTACCAGATTTGAATCCTAAGGTTACAGGATCGAATCCCTGTTTCCTGATGATTAGGATCATCACATTTCAGAATCACAGAAAAAGCGGTACCTCCATTTCTTTGTGGTTATTTCCTAATGACATTGTCATTTGCACAGTCACTGAAGAAACATGTTTTGCAATGATGTATAAAAGAGTTTATAATGTTTTTAACATGTTTTTATATTGCTGTTGTACCACATTTGTTCTCCATACTCAGGTTGGTGTTTTGGTCTAACATTTGAAGTTGACCATCTTGGTTCCTTGTCCTGGTGTTGCAATCACATTTATCCTAGCCTAGAAATTTTAGCAGTGGTAGCAAACTACAAATGGCTGGACTGTCTCTCGATGATTTGCAAACTGGGCAGACAGAGTATGGCACTGGGCCGTTTCTGCAACCACCTGCAGGTGTGCCTTTGGGACCTATTGATTTGGCGGCTTCAGTGAATTCCGTGCAGCAAAATTTGGTGCAATACAATCAAATCCTGGGTGCCATGAAGAATGCCTTTGACGAGCAGATGGGTGCGATGCAGCATACACATGCACAAGAGCTACAACGACTACAGCATGAACAGCAATGTCTGCATCAGGACAATATTAATTTACATCATCGTATGTAGGCCTCGCCTGGGACTTCGTCGTCGACGGCGCTCCGTATTGACTGTCCTTCGTTTGGCTCTGAGGATGGAGGCGCGGACATGAAGATCGGTCTACATGAGTTTCATACGTGGCGCGTGCAAGCGATGGCATGGTATTCGGAGTGCACGATGACTGTTTCGGCCAAGAATGTACATGCGTTTACGAAGCTGAAAGGACGGGCTGTTACGGCGAAGCTATCTCTGGATCAACTGAGGAGTGATCAAGGTTTTCCTATGCTACTGGAGGTTCTTGAGTGGGCGTATGGCGGCGACTCGGCTGACAATATCTTGCAGGCTGTGACTGACCTACTGGACTGCAGGAACGGAGATCGTGACATGCTCTCATGGATCACGCAGATTGATCACCTCGTGTACAGACTGGCGAATCTCGGTGTCCGGCTTGATGAGCGATTCACGGGCACGATAGCGATCCTGAACTCGGGCCTGAATAGAGATCAGAGAGGCATGGTCGTTGCGAGCACCGGACGTTCCTTGCAACTGCAAAGTATATTGGTGGCGATTCGGCAATTGTTTCCGGGCACTTCGACGCAAAGAGTGGATGTCATGTATGGGGCCGGCCGCGCGAGTGGTAAAACACCAACCGAAAATGTGAATGGCACGACGTCGAAATGCGTCACATGTTTGCGCTGCGGTCAATGTGGACACATACAGGGTGATTGTCCACAGAAAGCGACTGGATCTGACCTTCTTGGCACACTCTGCAGCACAAAACAGTGGTGAAGCGAAGGTGCCGAATGTGGAGACGCAAGCCTCGACGACACCGGCGGGCAATGTTTTGTCTGTTGTTGGGTGTGGAATCGACGAGCCGGCTAGAGGATATCAAGGCGTCTGTTTTCTGGCCTCCCGTGATGGGCCTGCTGGTTGAAGGCTTATGGATGTCTGCACCGATATGCATGGTAGTGGCATTGTGGATCTTGGGTGTACGGACACTTTGTGTGGCGACGCGTGGCTGAGGTCCTACTTGGATGTCTTGGGGCTTGATGGGCAGGGTCTGGAGACATGCCGCTCCAGTGCCTGGTTTGTGTTTGGAGATGGTGGTGTTCAGCACGCATTGTATCAGTTGGACTTGCCTATTTTTGTGGCTGGACGGCCATGCTTTCTCCGTACACAAATGGTCACTGGCAATACGCCGTTACTTATTGGGCGCAGGACGATGGCACGCATGCGCATGCGGATTGATGCTGCATCACGGAAGGTTCTACTGAGGCTTGGCCATAGTATTCTCGCGTGCAGTGTACCACATCTGCATCTGGTGGATACCAAGCATCGGCGGCACTTATGAAGTCTGCCGACGCTCCCGCCTGATCACGCGTTCGTGTTACTTGATGATAACGTGTGGACTGATGCGAAGGTGGCACAGACTGAGCTGATGAAGCTGCATAGGAGGCTGGGGCACACCAAGATTGCGACTCTAGCAGATCAGCTTATTCTGGCGTATCCGGATCGCGATGGGGCACTCCTTCGATCTGTAGCACGAAAAATGACGTGTGAGGCGTGTGAGCGGAAGAGGAAGGCACCGCGGAGACCGATGGTGGCGCTCAAAGAACCACACTTTAGCTATGAATCGGGTGCAGGTTTATTGAGTAAGAAAAAGTCACTGCCATGTCTTTCTTGGAGGGCTTGATCCATGCCAAGCCCCCCTTAAAACCCTTTTGTTGATGCTAAGACTAACTTAAGTATTTTTATCACTCTTTTGAAGCTTTTAGTACACTTTCTCAAAGTAACAAGGGTTATAACCCTAGCCCCCCCATGAAGTTCACCCCTACCACTCAGCTGAGCGGAGGTATCTTCCTTCATGGAGGGTATACCGAAACAAAATACGCATTTCATGCTTTAGGCCTTGGAGGTTAAGCCTAGTGGTCTCCCACCCCAAGACCCCTATACTCAATTGTTCCTACCACTTGTTGTTAATCTACTTTTTAACTATTTCTGAATTCAGTTGCTTGGCCAAGTCATAATCTGTGTCTGGCCTAACTCCTATGACCCACATTCCTAACCAGCTCCATTTCATCCAAAAGAGTGCACATGAAGTGCTTGATGCTAACTTGGAGGCTAGAGTCGAGCCAATTTTCTCATAAAATCTTTTGTCTTATCCATTTGTGATTGAATCTTTGTATCTATACCTGCTTTGTCTATCTGCAGCCCTTCTGTGTTACACTGGATTTCAAACTATTCATTGATTCGATCCACATCCTGTTCTTGCTCTACTTGCTCCTTTGGTATTGAGATTTCACCATCAAAAACCTGCAGGATTTCATCAAAATGTATAGGGCACTAATCAAGGACATCTTTCCGGTAGCAGAGGCAAACCCTGAAAACCTTTCGAACCGACTCTGAGCAGAAGCACAAGAAAAGCACACTGAAAAGCACATTGAACATGTCCACTCAACTGTCCTCCCGAACCTGGCCGATCAAAAGTGTACAAGTACAACTTGGCAGTGTAGCCCACCCAAAGAGTGAACCGCTACTCAGAGCAGCATCTGGGTCTCAAGAAGATCCAGAGCACAGAAAGGGCGAATCTAAATCCGCCCAGAACAACCCCATTAGCCATGGAAACCTTAGCGGCCCATGGTGAGGACAGCTTGCAAAGGCTCCGCAGGCGTGTCGAAGCCTCCATCGCCCGGTTGGCCTGTCCGGCCTCGTCTTCTACTGTACTTGGAGGTGGTCTTGAAGAACAAGAGGACCTAGGAAGGAGGATCGACAAGTTCATGCTCCACGAAGAGTACCACAAGTCCACCGTAGGAGAAGATGGAGAAATACCTCTTGATGCCCTCGGTTCGCCGCCCCAAACTGAGATGGGCTCCTTCCTTTATTCTGGGCCATCTACAGACATGGCGGACACAGTATCACTCCTGAGACGACCAAGAGTACACGAGCACCCGAGAGTATGGCATCCAGACCTGCCGATAACTTCCATGGCTCCTGAAAAGAGTCTGGATCCTCTTCGCCCAGAGCCCACCTATGGGGCTCTGGATCGCACGGCCGAACTTTTGGCCAAACTTCTATCCGGAGCGGAAGACCCCGATGTGACAGCTCTGTCAGAGGCTGTCAAGGCTAACTTGGGTATCACTGAACCCTTACCCAAGCCAGCGCTACTCTCACCTTCACCCGGATTGAGCACGTTGGCTGATCATCACAAAAGATCAAGGGTGTCCAGGTTGCTACCCAAGGTCACTTGCCCCAGCCCTTTTCATCCTCGCGCCACGACAGTCCCAATGGCTGAACTACAGGACGTGCCGGTGACGGAGACTGAGAAAAGAGGGTTGTCAGCCCTGGCACCTCTTACCGGCGTATCTCCTTCTCCTTCTGGCCTGACCCCGGGGGGTGGGAAGATGGGCAAACCTATTGCCCAGGCGAACATCCAGATAGAATTGTCGGAGCTCGACCCGAAAAATCTGCCCGAATTGGCAGAAGAATTTGCTGAGTTTCTTTTGCTCCCTAGCCAATCCCATGTGGATGTGGCCACCAAATGCTCACTGCTGAAACCCTCATGCAAAAAGAAATTTTTGCAAAAACAGGTGAAACAGATTGTGAAAACCTGTTCAACCTGGGCATGTGATAAGATCGCGCGCACAGTGCTGCGATTGGATCGCGCGCACAGTGCCAGCATGACAGCAAAAAAGTACTCAGAGAGTTTGTATTATAAAATCGCCGTTTGTTACAGATTAACAACATGAAATTATGTAGTGTGATCAAGTTGTTCATTGCACGCTGGATTTTGAGGGATTTCAAAAATGCATGAAGGATTTCCAAAAATTAAGTCAAAGACAAGATCATTATTAAGATCATTACAATCTTGTTAATCGAGCTCGGTATGTCTGTTCCTGCTGGTGCAGTGCGAGATTCGTCGCAAAGTTCATCGCAATCGAGGCCTTTGTCATGGAGCAGTTTGAAAACTGAGTGGCCAACTGAGATTTGTGGAGAACCGATGCCGGATCAGCCCCGTTGTCGCGAGCTCCAGATTGAACAGTGGCGGCTGACGTGCCGCAACGAGGAGCTGCAGCTGCGTATTGAAGAGTGTAATAGAAACGAGCATGCATTGTTGCCTGCTTATTTGAGCAGGCCCTGGGAGCGCAGAGCAATCAGTCGCGTGTGAAATCGCATCAATCTAAAGTGTAGGATGCACAAATCAGTAGCACTGTCGCCACTATATGCATCCATTGTCATTATTATTAATTATATCACTGTGTGCATTTGTCTGCATTGTTACCATGCAGATACGAATGTTTTTATCTCAGTGGACTCGTTGACAACAAACAAAATGGAGATCGAGATCAAGGACTCTGTGGTATTGCTATGCCTTTCTGCAAGGGTTTGAAGGAGGACTCGTGGAGTTTTAGAACTTGGTGGAAAATTACAAGATTGGGTTTTGGAAATCATCAAAAGTTTTCAGCAGCAAGGCGCTGTTAAAGAATAGACCCCTAACGGGACTACAAAAGAATTACAAAACATTCGTTTCGTGGGCGTTGTGCTGAAGACAGGAGATTGCGAAGAGAAAGCCGCCGTTGTCAGCTCGCAACAGCCGAAGACTTTGGAGAACGCCGCCACTGTGCTGTGGCGATGAACAACCGAGCTGACGAAACCCTGCAGCAACGAGGGGATCGTTACTGCCGTGAGCGCAACAACGCATTGGACCAGCTGGAGGAGCTGCAGCAGAAGTACGACGCAGAGCGACGGAGAAGAGTTGCAGCGGAGGACCAGCAAATCAAGACCAGAGAAGAATATGATGCGCTGCGTGTTACGCACAAGGACCTTGCGATCAAGCTCAAGAGGCTACAGGTCACCGCGAGGCTTGAGGCTGAATCAACGAAAAATAATCTACAACGACGAACCCAGCAACATGAAGAGGCCAACGAGGCGCTACGTGAAGAATTGAAGGAGTTAACCGCTCGGCGAAAGGGCGTTGCGAGACAACAACTTCCAGGCCAACCAGACTGGCAGGGGTACAAGCACACCTCGGAGTACCATCCTCGAAATTCAGGTGTGCGAGAGCCAACGCAAGCGAGTGAGTCAAAGTCTGGTGTTCAAGTTGGAGTGTGGCCCAACAACTGGGGGCGACAGCATCAAGGGCCACAAGCACGAGTG
Organism: Eutreptiella sp. 'Long Island Sound 2002'; assembly: GCA_964036045.1. Classification (NCBI taxonomy): domain Eukaryota; phylum Euglenozoa; class Euglenophyceae; order Eutreptiales; family Eutreptiaceae; genus Eutreptiella; species Eutreptiella sp. 'Long Island Sound 2002'. Next base: position 17,956,165 of record OZ038402.1, on the reverse strand, counting down.
GATGCGGAAGACAAAGCAGCGACAACGAAGAGCGCGGGTGACGAAACGGAACAGCGTACCAGCGCGTCAGGAGGGTGCCAACGCGTTCGTGAACATGAAGGACAGCATGCAGTCGCCAAAAGAGACTGCCCGTGCGCAAAGGAAAGTGAAGAACAACGTGCCGAGAAACATGGAGTGCCCCAAGCCGTCAGACAGCGTGGTGGCAAGCGTGAGCGCCGTAGACGGATGGCAGCAGGCGCGCGAGGAATACTCAAGGAGCCCAAGCAACGAGCCGCTGCTGATTGCACAGCCAGAAGTTGTTGCCTGGGACCCCCTTTGGATTACAGGTGGTGTTTGTTAAATGTGCGCCCAAATGAGTTGTCATCTAAAAGTGACTTGTTGATCGCAGCCTTAAAACTGTTGGGCAATACCTCAAGATGGGGTTTTTCTGGCCACTGATATATGCCCTTGCCCTGTTTCGCCTTGTGTGACCAGGGGTGGCCTGATTTGGCAAGCACCCTTGGTGGGTGCTAATGTCACTTTTCAACACAACTGTCGGATCAGAACACGAATGAACAAATAAGAATCCAAAAAAGCCCACAGACGGGCAAGACCAAAATGCCAGAGAAGAAAGACCACAGGATTGTGCAGGTTGGAACCGCGTGGGAGCAAGCGTAGCATCCTTGTGTATGTGTGTGCATGTGCAGCAGTGAGTCAGCCCGTGGTGTATGGAAGTGTACCACATGAATTATGCAACTAATGTCATGGTCGTCCGTATGCCGGAAGGAAACATAAACCAAGAAACAAATTACAATATAGAAAATAACCACGTGGGAGTGTACCATTGAATATGCCCATATATGTCAAAGTCGCCCAGTTGGTGGGCAGAGGCCACGGAACTGCGCCCAGTGAGTGAGCAGCAATGCCCCCTGTGTAGCACCCGGACAAGTGTGTGAATGTGCGCTACATGCGAGAAATCTGTGTAAACCATGTGGGAGGAACATGTATACTATGCAAATGCAGATAAACCAGAGATGTGAGATTTTGAGTGTTAGCACAGCTTTCAATGCTGTGCTTGTTTTTTACTGAGTGGCCAGCGCCCACGACCCCTGCTCTTAGGCAGGACTTGGTTGGAAATAAGGGGAGACCCAGAGGTACCTGTGTTGGTGCCATGAGGGTGGACCCCCCTACCCAAGGGGTGACTTGGATTTTTCTGAGTGTCTATTTTTTTTCCTTCTGTCCTAGACAGGGGACCCTGGACTGCTCCATTGCATGCCCTCATCTATTCATTTTGCTTCTCAAACAAGTGCTAGGGTGGATCCCCTGCACTCGATTTGCCAGGGGGGTGTAATAGAAACGAGCATGCATTGTTGCCTGCTTATTTGAGCAGGCCCTGGGAGCGCAGAGCAATCAGTCGCGTGTGAAATCGCAGCAATCTAAAGTGTAGGATGCACAAATCAGTAGCACTGTCGCCACTATATGCATCCATTGTCATTATTATTAATTATATTACTGTGTGCATTTGTCTGCATTGTTACCATGCAGATACGAATGTTTTTATTTCAGTGGACTCGTTGACAACAAACAAAATGGAGATCGAGATCAAGGACTCTGTGGTATTGCTATGCCTTTCTGCAAGGGTTTGAAGGAGGACTCGTGGAGTTTTAGAACTTGGTGGAAAATTACAAGATTGGGTTTTGGAAATCATCAAAAGTTTTCAGCACCAAGGCGCTGTTAAAGAAGACCTTCAACGCGAATTAAAGCAGGAGCGCAAGCACTTTGATAGGACATCGAAAAAACTGCATGCTCAGCTCAAGTTGACAAAGGCACGGCTACGGCAAGCGCAGGAGGCGCTGAACGACGAGCAAGACAAGCTGCTGGTGGCTGAATGCCGGGAGCAGCGCCCAGAGAGGGACAATGAAGACCTGCGCCGTGCTAATGCGGCGCTCCGTACAGAACTCATGCAAGGAGGCATAAGCGATACACGTAAGTATTTTGAAGTGTTGCCACGTTGCGGCACGTTCACGTCGTTGTGCAGTAGTTTTTCTTTAAGGGTAGTTATTGTTTTTTGCGTTTCTTCCGTTGCCTCCGTTGCAGGGCAGGGAAAACGTTTAAAGCAAGCCCTCAGGGCTGAACTGCATGACGGCGCGTGAACAGTGTTGTGAGCGGCAGAGCACCCTGTTTTCAGGTGTGTTTATTGTTGCATGCCTGCTGTGAAGTGCATGAGGCGCAATTTTTGTTTGGGTTATTTTCGTGTTTCCTTGTAGGTTAGCAGTGGAGATACGTTTATGGGGTTTGAAGGCAGATGTTCTGGAGACGCCAGTGTTGTGCGCCAATGGTGTGTCCTCATTTTTTTTGATCGCGCCTTTGGTGCTTTTCTTTTTTTTGTGAGCCTGAATGGGTTGGCCACCTCTGCCTTTTGCGCATGGCCACGACCCTATTCCTTTTCCTTTTAGGGTGCTTCCGTTTCAGGGTGAGTATGTATGGTGTTTGGGCTTTCTTTCTACCTTTGCCTTTATTTTCGTGCCGTGGCTTGTTGACGGCCTTCGGCGACGGCCGCCCACTGTGGGCCATGTTCAGAAATTTACGGTAAACCCCCTACTGTCTAAGGAGCGTGAGGCTCCAAACCCCCAAACCCTAGGGTGTGCGCGTGATGCGCTGAGTGGTGCGTGAGGCACCCCGCCCGCGCTGCGTGATGCGGCGATTTTTTTGTGTGGCGTGCGAAGCGCCCAGTCCTTGGGGTTGCGCGATGCTTCCCCCGGACACACCTCCCTGGACTGTGTTTTCTTCTAGGGTGATTTTTTTCTTTTCGGTGGTGCAGCGTGAGTTTCGCTGCGCGCCCTGGCCTTGGTGCGTGCTACACATGGCCTGATCGACAGGATTTGCAGCTGTTGGCCGGCGACGAGCCATTGTGGCGTGGTTTACTATTGCTTTATGCTGACAATGCCCGTGTGTGTTGAGTGATTCCTCGTCTGCTAGTCCGGTCTTGTTTTCGTTCGTTCGTGCGTGTGCTATTATTTTGCTATAGGTGTGTTTCAGGTATGTGCATTTGTGCAGACACGGCCTTTTTTTTCGTTGGTTGTCTTTCGTTTTACTTTGTTACTGCAGTAATGCTTCGTGTAGGTAGCAAAGTATTTCAGGAACGTCTTCGAGTGTCTGTGGCAAATTGCCTGCTTGCATAGTTGCAGTGTTTGGGTCGTAGATTTTGTGTATCTCTGCTGTTTAGGAGGTTATGAGAAAGTTGGAGGTCAGAAGTACACACTAGAAAATTCTCCAGGTATTTGCTCATTCATTCGCAGTCGGACACGCTGCGCATTTTTTTATATGATATGCGTGTTTGTCCCTTGTCACTGTCTCTGCAGGGCCAGAACGAAGCGTGGATTGAGAATCAGGTTGAACAGGTTAAGTGGTTTGTTGTACAGAAGCTGCAGGTTTTTGCACGCTTGCTGATACACATGAAAACCCACTGAAATCCACGTGTTGTTGCTGGTGTTTTCTGCAAGGCAGGCAGGGATCTTGTATAGTTAACTATTTTGCATGATGGCAGAAAATACAGCAGTTTTGTGTTTTTGAAAACTGTTTGTCAGTATTTTTCTTTCTATTTTAACTCTGTATGTTTTCCAGTTACTACATAGACACGGCTTAGCCCCCCCCCCCCCTTTGTGTATGACTGAGTGTCTATTTTGTTTTGTGTGCGCGCGCTTAGGTTTTCAGCCATTTGCGTTGTATTGCACCCACCTGCAAATGTCTTGTGCGGGGAGTGTGATAAGATCGCGCGCACAGTGCTGCGATGGGATCGCGCGCACAGTGCCAGCATGACAGTAAAATAGTACTCAGAGAGTTTGTATTATAAAATCGCCGTTTGTTACAGATTAACAAGATGAAATTATTTAGTGTGATCAAGTTGTTCATTGCACGCTGGATTTTGAGGGATTTCAAAAGTGCATGAAGGATTTCCAGAAATTAAGTCAAAGACAAGATCATTATCAAGATCATTACAGGCAGAGGTACTCCAAAGACCGGAGAAACCATTCCCAGTCCATGAGACTGACCTCAGTGTGCGCACACAGCTAGATAGAGGAGCTACCTATGCTCCCTGAGTTTCCTTCCGCTGCGCGAGTCTCTGAATACGTGTGCGACCTAGAGTATCTGTTTTCACGGATGAACGTGGGCTCCTATGGAGCCACTGAGCCCCACCTGTGGCTCATGAGCAATATCCCCCAACGTACGTGGGATGACTGCCGCGCTACCTCTGAGAGAAAAGGCGGGACCCACTCGTACGACGAACTGGTTGACCTGTGTAATCATTCCTCGCATAAGCGTCTATCTTTTTCCGATCTGAGGTCCCACAGAGCACTGAGAAGGCACAGTACAACTCGGCGAAGATGATCACATTTTAATCTTGTTGTACTGTGCAGAAAATGAAATACAAATATGCAAATTAATTTGATTGTTGATTTCATTGTTAAATCAAAACACTGCACTGGCTTTTCTTGCCAAAATATTTCTCTGTGCGCTGTGCGCGCGTCGCTGATCTGGCATTCTGATCTCGCGACTTTCAGCGCATGCACCACAGCACTCAATTCTATTACACTCCCCTCACAAGCTCAAGCATGGGTCTCAGAGCCCTTGAGGCACCAAAACCGTTGCTTGGGCTGAGAAAAAAAATATAGGTGTGAGTGCCCACAGCACCAGCTATTCTTATCTGAACATGCCTAAACAAATAGACATTCAGAAAGTGTGGAGAAAAATGAAGGGTTGGGGAAAAGCCTTAACTGCCTTAGGCTATTAAAAACCCCATTACTAAAAATACAAAGCAGGGGGTGTGGTGAACACTCCCCTCACAGAATTGTTCCTAGGGTCATCCCAAACTGCAAGGCAGTTTCAGAAACTTCCCCTATTCAAAAACCACAAGTTTGAAAAACCCTGCAAAAGTTTCCCAACATAAGGGGTAAACCCTGCAAGTTTCTCAAAACCCTGCAGTTTCGAAAACCTGTGCTGCGGTATTCAGAAAAAAAACTCACCTGACAAATCCCTGGCACACTTAGCACAAAGAAAAATGTGTAAACATAATCAAAGTTCACACTGTGTGCTCAGTACTCAGCAGCAGAAAAGCAGTACAACAGTGGCACTGCAGGCTGTGAAGGCTGCGAAGGCAACTGTTGCAAGGTAGTACAAACCAATGCAGACAGCGAAAAAAAAACGTTATCGCATTGTATATACATACAGGCAGTGCCTTTAGAAGCACTGCAGAGGGTGAAAAACACCTCAGTGCAAAGCCGAAAATTTACATTCAACTCATTTAGAGTGACATTCACCGCAGTGTATTATACAAGTGTCTCCAACCACAAACAGGGCAGAGCTGGGGCTCCGAGGGTGTTCGCACACAGCACAAAGGCTGTGGCTGTGCATGAAGACATAAGAAAGACAACAGACAAGATACGGGTCAGTTAGCTTGGCGTTTTTTTGTTAAATCCTCGGTGGTCTGTACGCAGCGACCTCGCGGCTCTCAGTACTGGCCATCCTGGTAGCTCTCGTTCTCCCAGCGCGCTGTAGGCACTGCTCTCGCAAGCCTGGCTCGACTCGCACTTGCCAGGCACACGAAGCCTGGCGCAGCAGGCACAGACTTGGCGGCGTCGCTGTCGCAGCACGGGCGCGCCGCTCAGGGTGATGCACGCGTTCCTGCCTTCCAAGCCGGCTCCATCACAAACTCCTTGGCTTTTGGCTCGCACGACAGGCTGTCTGCCTTGACTGGCTGGCCTGTCACACCCACGGCACTGACGGTGGCGTTCCGAGAATGCTCACGCACCTGGCATCCATACTTGGTACTGAAATGTAGTTGACTTTGGGGTGGCAGAGACCAAACTGTCGTTGACACTGAAGTAATACCTCATCTTTTTGTTCCAACGGGCGCTGAACGCGCCTTGGACTCCTCAAATCTTCGGCTGCGGCGTCTCCCTCTGTGTGTAGGGCGCTTCCCTTGCAACAGGCGCGGTGGCTTACCTTCTTGTACTTGTCGGCGAAGCTTGTTAAGCGCGTCTTGTGCTTCGTCGCGCTCCGCGCGAAGTCTCCTGACATCCCGCGTCAAGTCCTTGACTTCATCCTTCACACGGTCCAACTCAGCAGCGTTCTGGTCTCTTTCTCTCCGGTATCGTTCAAGCCTCTCAGCATCACTCTCGCCAGCGCCACGAACGCTTGAGCTGTAGTGGGACGAAGGCATGCAGGACTTCTACTTGCAGACACAGTAGCGTAGCCGGCGCGGATGTCTCTCCAGTGGCAATGTCTGCGCTACAGCAATCCACTGATCCACTGTGGAACCACGTTAACCACGGACTCGTACAAACAATATTGTAATCATTCCTCGCATAAGCGTTTATCTTTTTCCGATCTGAGGTCCCACAGAGCACTGAGAAGGCACAGTACAACTCGGCGAAGATGATCACATTTTAATCTTGTTGTACTGTGCAGAAAATGAAATACAAATATGCAAATAAATTCAATTGTTGATTTCATTGTTAAATCAAAACACTGCACTAGCTTTTCTTGGCAAAATATTTCTCTGTGCGCTGTGCGCGCGTCGCTGATCTGGCATTCTGATCTCGCGACTTTCAGCGCGTGCACCAAAGCACTCAAACCTATTACAACCTGCTGATTGAGCTAGCTCTTGAGAGGGAGAATGACTCCCACATGGAGAAATTCCTCAAGAAGCACTTGGGCCGAGGTGGTACCCCTAGCCCCGAACGTGGCAAAGGGAAAGGGCCTAAAAATCCCACTAAGGCCAACCAGGGAGGTGGTAAAGGAAGGGGTAACCTACGTGCCATGAATGAGGTTAAACCTGATGCAGGTACACCCCCTTTGTTCTACTGTAAACCTGTCAATGACAAGGGGGCACCTTGTCATGCCCCTGACTGCGACCACCGCAGTAGTTGTATGCTGCAGATGAAACGACCGCAGCATTCCAAGGATGGGAAAACTGTGACCCATCAGGATCATTTCAGGTTAACCATCACCTGTGGCTATTGTGGCAAATGTCATCACTACGAGGACGAATGTCACATAAAGAAACGCGAGAGTGATAAACTCAAGCGGCAGGAGGCTGAACGCCAGAAGACCCAAACACCCACCAGAAACCCCCCGAATGGGGATAAAGGTGGTAAAGGAGGTGGCAAGGGGGGTGGCAAAGGTGGACCCCCTAACCCCCAGAGGCGCTCATCAGCGCCCGCTGCTACATCCCCTCCATCCGCAGGTGACCCCAAGAAACGCCCCCAGGGGATAACGCTTCCCCTGAGGGGAATAACTCCAAGAAGAGGCGACTGGCCTGGATGGGCAAGTCTCTCATGGCTGCAGGGGTGGATGTCAAGTTCCCTGATGAGGAGTAGGGGGGCGGCTCCGAAGAGGAGGACTTGGTTTTCTGGATCCTCGTGAAAATCGGGGATCAAGTTTTTCGAGCGGTGCTTGACACCGGTGCAACACTTTCCATAGTGGCCCGGCGCCTGCTAAAGACTTTCAAGAAAACTAAGACCGTGGCCATAAGAGTAGGGGATGGGCGTACCATCCATTCCCTGGGGGGGGTCGATGTGACTATATGCCTGGGCGACGAAACTGTGACCCAACACTGCAGAGTGCTGGACACCGACGTTTTTGACATCGTCATTGGTACCGACTTCCTACGAAGAAACCCCCAGGTAAAAATGCCGTCTCTCCAGCGCCCGTATTCTTTGCACTGCGACTTTGACAGTGGGCTCTTCTCCGTAGCTTTGGAGGTGTCAGGACGAAAAGAGTTTGGGCTGCGCTACGCATCCAAGACTAACTATCGTACTGAAAACTACCAATTGGCCCGTCACGTTCTCATAAATGGACTGGCGGCCCTTCAGGTAAACCTGGATGAGATCCAGGTGGAATTGTTTGCGAGCCAACAACAGCACATCATGCAGTTGTATTGCTCGAAATAGTTGAACAATGCTTTCCGTTTCTTCTGGAAAGCAATGGGCCTACCGTATGCTAACCCTCCCTTCTCCCTACTCGCGAAGGTTCCAACCAAAATCGCTTATGAGGGAGGAAGGGTTGTCATCTGCACCCCGGACTGGGGCTGCTCTGGTGAACACGCTTACTGGCTCCGTATGCTAGATCGAATGACCGTGGGAAGAGTGCAACTCCCCGACGGTCCCATCTATGTGCCTGAGGACTCAGATACAGCTATGCAGGCCCCTGAGTGGGCCAGTTTCTTATCCATCGTCGATGGATCTCTCAATCCTGTACCCCTGTTTGACCTAGACCAGGTGCTACTGAAATAGGTCTGACCATTTCTGATCTGAAAAATCGATCTCCTGAGCACCTATCTGCCACACTTGCAGGGTGTGAATCTCCCGATGGCTATCTGGAACCTGCAGCTGTTAAGGAGAATGCTGACGACCAACTGTCTGAGATCGCCAGCACTATCCCTCCTGTTGATCCCAGCTGTGTTGATTTAAAACACAGTGCTTTATTGGCCCAGCTGTTGCTGGAGGAGGTAGATCTAGAGACAACCTCAGAGCCCACTTCCCCTGTTGGTGTAATTTCTCCCTGCTTGCTAATCTTCTTTTGAGTATAAAAAATACTTTTCCGCGTAGATATCCTTTCCCCTTGCAATACACGACGGTTGCAATACCCAACAATTTGTAGAAGACGTCCACAGAGTCCACTGTCCAACGTCCCAAATCTCGCCGAAGCAAGGCGAGTTCGTTAGATTCCCATTTCTGCCTAAACAACATATGTACAACCACGGCAAGTAAAAACGATCATTGAGCAGCAAATATGCATTATAAAACGCTGCCAATCTCTATGAGCTTTTATATCATTCTCTGCGCGCGCGCTTCTACAGCTGCGCCCGCTCTGTGCGCTCCATTGACCTGCATCAATGAATCTGTACAGTAAAGAAACTCAGCTCACCAAGCTGACTGTTTTTGACCTGCTGTGAAACTTTTACACTCCCCCCCCCACAGTAAATCTATAAAAGTGAAGCAGCTGGTCAAAACACCAGCACCACAGATTTGAGTCATCCAGAATCACTGCGCCCATAGATAAACAACAGATAATATACATACCTCAACCTGTATCTCAGAATATCTCTGTGACCTTAAAAAACAAACTTGATTCAAAAAAACAAGGCAAGCCCATATATCAATATTCAAAAACTGACCAACTGATGTACTTTTTATCGCAAAAACTACTGACTGTACCAAAGTCATTTTCACATTCACATCAAATTTAGCCTACATTCCTGTGAACAGGGACGCAGGAACTACACACAAAATGGCGGGAACTTGGACAGTACTCTCGGTAACACAGCGTTAAATAAATTAAAAGCCATACAACAGCGGAGCCAACAGTGCATTTAGCAGCACTGCCCAAAAGCACATACGGAGACCAAGTGGCGTCCACGAGGAACTTTGGTGCGACGAATTTAGCTTGGCGGCGTTGGAAAAGAACCTTGGCGCGACGAATTTAGCTTGGCGGCCTCCACGAGGAACTTTGATGCGACGAATTTAGCTTGGCGGCGTCCACGAGGGACCTTGGCGCGACGAATTTAGCTTGGCGGCGCCCACGAGGAACCTTGGCGCGACGAATTTAGCTTAGCGGCGTCCACGAGGGACCTTGGCGCGACGAATCTAGCTTGACGGCGTCCACGAGGAACTTTGGCGCGACGAATTTAGCTTAGCGGCGTCCACGAGGAACCTTGGCGCGATGAATTTCGCTTGGCGGCGTCCACAAGGAACCTTGGCGCGACGAATTTAGCTTGGCGGTGTCCACGAGGAACTTTGGCGCGACGAATTTAGCTTAGCGGCGTCCACGAGGAACCTTGGCGCGACGAATTTAGCTTGGCGGCGTCCACGAGGAACCTTGGCGCGAGGAATTTAGCTTGACGGTGTCCACGAGGAAATTTAGCGCGACGAATTTAGCTTGGCGGCGTCCACGAGGAACCTTGGCGCGACAAATTTAGCTTGGCGGCGTCCACGAGGAACCTTGGCGCGACAAATTTAGCTTGACGTTGTCCACGAGGAACTTTGGCGCGACGAATTTAGCTTGGCGGCGTCCACGAGGAACCTTGGCGCGACGAATTTAGCTTGGCGGCGTCCACGAGGAACCTTGGCGCGACGAATTTCGTGGAAGGGCAGTGGGTGCTCGCGCAGCTTGCAACGCAGGAGCCACGAAGGTCTGCACGCTGGTCTTCTCTGCAACCGCATAGGTCAGGAAGGCCACAACGCAGACAAAAACCATCGCCGCGCAGACCAACACTCGTGTGGGCCATGCCTGGCGGGCAACAACCGGTGTCTGTTCGAAAGACTGGTAAGTCGCCGACGGGACTTCCCCGAACGACAATTGGACAGCGAACTCTCCGGCAACAGCAGGGACTCGGCCTTGGGACTTACGATCTACGCCTTTCAAATCTCCGACGATCATTCGGGTCTAACGAACTTGTAATTTCTCCCTGCTTGCTAATCTTCTTTTGAGTATAAAAAATACTTTTCCGCGTAGATAAGGGTTCTTCTTGCAATACACGACGGTTGCAATACCCAACAATTTGTAGAAGACGTCCACCGAGTCCACTGTCCAACGTCCCAAATCTCGCCGAAGCAAGGCGAGTTCGTTAGATTCCCATTTATGCCTAAACAACATATGTACAACCACGGCAAGTAAAAACGATCATTGAGCAGCAAATATGCATTATAAAACGCTGCAAATCTCTATGAGCTTTTATATCATTCTCTGCGCGCGCGCTTCTACAGCTGCGCCCGCTCTGTGCGCTCCATTGACCTGCATCAATGAATCTGTAAAGTAAAGAAACTCAGCTCACCAAGCTGACTGTTTTTGACCTGCTGTGAAACTTTTACAGTTGGGAAACCGGTGCTACACATGCAGCCTATGCACACAGGTGAACCCGTGGCCCGGAGCCCTGATGCTCTAGCGCGGCCTGCTTCTAATAATATGCCACTGAAGCGGTACCCAGAACCCCATGGCTAGGGTAGGGCATACAACCGGTCTCCGGTCCACTAACCCCATGTACGGAAGGGAAGACCGGTCTCCGGTCCACTAACCCCATGTACGGAAGGCGCCCGTTGACGCCCGGTGCGAGCCCGGCGGGAGCGTGTTCCGTGCCAAAAAGCCCCGCATCGGCAACCGATGCACCGCCAGCGGAGATTCATATATCAGAATATCAGGAATCAACAGGGTTTTATTTTCATATTGTTTCCGTCAATTTTTACGCTTCCGTTCTGATATTCACTGTTTTGACAGCTGGCGGCTAGCTCGCGACTTTAGTGTAACCGCCAGTTTAACTGTTATATACAGATATTTTAGCGCAAATCGTGACGAAGACTCTAAAGTCTTCAGGAATTGCATTGATGCATCCGCAATTTTCACATTCTACACTCGCAACCTCAATCCGAATTTTCCAGGATGTCGAAATCGGATTTTCGACTTCGACATCCCCGCACTTGATTTGACCTCTTTCGAGTGGACCTACGTGCTTCCCTATGCACGAATCAACTTTCCTTTTGTCTTGCCCTCCATTTGTCTTAGAGATATGGGCAAAACAAAGTTGATTCGTGAGGCCACTTGTGAGGGTCATATCTCGTGCCGCTTGCGAGGAATGACAATAAGGAAACGTGGGATGTATTCACAATACTCCCGACGTAATTTAGGAAGCATTATACGCCTTGCGTCTCTACACGTGCGCGCTAGCGTAATGGATCATGGTCAAGGGGGTAGAGTTTGCGTTATAACTCTTTGACCATGATATTGCGTGCGTTAAGATAACTTTCGAGTGTAGCGCGCGAGTGTTGGTGTTGCATAGGAACTCTCCTTGAGTTCCTATGAGCGATTGACACAAAGTTATGCCCTTGGAGGGGCATGACATATCGTGGGGGGAGCTACCTTTGTGGGCAATATGTGGTATGTGCCATGTGTTGTCTTGCGTGCCCATTTGGCGGGTCCATCGCTCCAAGCCAAGCCCGCCAATGGACCTCATATTGTGCAAGCCCCTTCTCCATACTCCCCACGATCAATTGCAAGCCTAACCTTCGTGGAGGAAAGCTTGTGTGGCGATCCCAAAGCGATGCGTTGGGAGCAGGGTGTGTTTTGCAATTTTCCATATTTTCATGTGCCCACTTGGGAAGTAGCGCTCGTGGCCTTTCAAAGCGCCCCAAGTGGAGCACATATGTGGAATCCAAGGTCATTGGTGTCAAGTCATTGTTTTTAGAAGGATTGGTCGATTATTCAATCCAAGCCGAAGATATTATAATATAATTGTGCACCTTTCAAGGCACCCTTGTGTGTCTTTTTGCCAATTTTGCCGTTTTTGGCCCTTCATGATGTCAAGTGGCGACCGTGTATCTCAACGTTGCGCTCAATTGACATCATGACCCAAGTATGTTTTGGGGGTACATACTTCGGTCCCGAACATTTCTTGGACCCGGCGAATGACTCCTCTTGGGCTCGGCATACCGTGGCCGCCATGTTGGCGATTTGGGACTATCCCAAATCATGGGCTCACTTGGCGACCCTGCCATTCCCAAAACCGGAGGAGTTGGGCGACGCCCAAAAGATATGTTGGACACATAGGACTTGATACCAATCCTATGGCACACTCTGGTCCAAGTCGGGCATGTGCCTCATTTGACCCAACCATGAGTGTGCGCATTTTTGGCTGTTTTGAGCAATTTTCAACTTTTTCTGCCCGCCGTGCACTATGTTCAGCCCACCCGTGCACGCCGGACGCATGGACCAATGGACCATATATGACATGGGTGTTATGCATATTGGTCCCCATGGTTCACATACCACGTGGGCGAAGCGGAGCAACCTTCGTTAGGGTGCTAGCCCAAGGTGAGTGTGGGCAATTTTGCCATTTTGGCATTTGTGGACCCAATTGGGATCGTCACCACGCCAAGTGGCATGCAGAGCTTTGAGAGCCAAGGGCATGGGAGTCTCTGTTGGACTCCCGGTGGATCACGTATGGAATGACGGATCCGATCTCCAAGCCGGCGTGGAGATATACTATTGGGAGCACCCCGAATTTTGGCTCATTTCGAGCAGCCAAAATGACCCCCTTTTGGGACCCCAATTTCAACCCCCCGTGTGGTCAATTGGCGGCCCCATATCTCTATGCCCACAGGGAGCCCGGACCTAATTCCAAGTTGTACACTCAGATATAAGTCCTAGGTCCTGCCTCCTATCCTGTGAGCCATTTACCTTGCCCAGGCCGGGCGAGCCACGCGTGAAAATGACGCCAATTTTGGTGATTTTGGCATCACGACCCCACTTGACGAACCCGTGGTGCCCTGATGCCGGAACCTCAGAGGGAACCAGGTTGGGTGAGGGCTCCAGGGAGTTCGTACTCGAAGGGCATAGGGTCGGCTGCCTCGTCCCTACCTCTGGCGGGTCCAGACGAGGGGTCAATTTTGGAGATTTTTGAGCTAATTTCAGTTTGGGCTGAAACAGCCCATTTTCAGCTACCAACTCCTAGGAGATAATGGCGGGGCCATATCTCTGGCACAGAGGGGAGTTGGGACCTGCCATTAAGGGAGCATAGGGAGCGATTGTTGGTTGGCCTTGGAGCTCCTTGGTTCCCAGGAACTCGCCTTAGGCTGGGCGGGACATTCCCCCTCTTGGCAGGGTTTCAGGGTCCGGACTGAGCAGGGCATGGGTTGTGTTTGAGCCCCCGCCCCCACCAGCCACTGAGAGGGTCGGACCTGGGATTGGGATACGAGTTGGGACTGAGTGTCTATTGTCCTGTGATGCCCTTACCCCAGTCCAGTCTTAACCCCATGTGTACATATTCTGATGTGTTGTTGTACATACTTTTGTTCCCTTGTTTCAGAGTGGCAAGGATCCTGAAACGCTTTGTCACATGACATGAGCGCATTGATGCCCCTGTGAGCGCAGTGCTTTGCCTGCCTGCTTGCTTGTGCGTGTCACCGCAGCGTCCTGTGGCCAGGCCCCCCACGGGAACGCGTCAAAAGCGTTTCACCGCCGCGGGGTTACCCATCCCTCGCGTGCCACTCGGGGCCACCAACCCCGAGCAGCGCGGCGCAGCAGCTCGCAGCTCGCAGCTCGCAGCGCAGCGCAGCGGCTCGCAGCGCCGCCCAGCGACAGCGCCGAGTTCGTTACGTAGCCCGCAGCGCCGTCCAGAGCATCGCCCTGACCGCGCCGCGACTGTGAAGGAGGTGGACAGACCAGGACTCCCTCATCAGCGAGTCCTATCGGCCGACCAGCAAGGCCGCACACCCAGTCGCGTCAACCACCTCCACAACCACCGGCTGACCAGCACCAGCCGCACTCCCAGTCCAGTGCTGCAACACCCACCTCAACAACCACCCCAGGACCACCCCATCGAGAGCACCGATGGTGAACTGGGACGAGGCGGGCAAGACCTGGCCGCAGCCCCACCCCCATGCGGCGCGCCTACTGCGTGGGTTGCTGTGGGGGCAGCAGTACCGCCACAGCAATCCCCAGTGCGAAGGCGGCATGCCCGGGAGCTTCGAGCTCCGCGAGGACATGGGCGAGGACCGCCTGCGGGCAGTGGAGGAGTGGCTGCGGGCGGAAGGGTATGAGTACCGCTTCCGCCACAAGCGCTGGAGGACCTGGACCCGCCCGGACAGGCCCGGCGAAGGGCTGCGCCCCGACGGGATCGAGGAGGACGAGACCCCCAACTAGTACCCGTCGGGCGCCTCGATCAACGTCTCCATGTGGGACATGATCGAGAGGGAGTTCCCGGAGCTGGGGAACGAGCGCAGGCTGCAGGGCAGCAGCGCGTCTCCTGGGAAGGAGAAGCATTCCGCCGGGGACAGGAGGCGGGACAGGAAGTGGCGGGAGTACCAGGAATCCCTGGCCGCCGAAGCCGCCCAAGGCGCCAGGGGCGGAACCCCAGCCCACGGCCCCCAACGGGCCAATGGTGGTCACCACCCCGGCCACGCCACCCTTGGTGACTTCATGGAAGTCGCCAAGCAGACCAAGGCCAAGCCCCGTTCGCTGCTCCTGAGGAAGTCAGGTCCCAGCAGCGACGTGGAGTCGGCCCACCGTGAAAGGATGCCGGCCGACCAGGCCAGCTCCAGCGGCAGCGTCGCTCCCCACCAAAGGGATGTGGCGCGCGCCTGCGAGCGCACCTGTGGGGTGCCCTGCAACCTTCGGGTTGCCCGGCAACGGGCCACGCAGCAGAACGCTGCCGTGGAGGGCGCCGTCGGCATCGCCCATGAGGAGGCCACCGAGTGGGGCAGAGGCATGGACTACCACACCTCGACCGTGGCAGCCATCGCGGCCGGTCCCACGGCTGCGGCCGCCCATGAGGCAGTGGCTGCCCGGATCAGGGCAGCCGACGAGGAAGCCCGCCTGACGCAGGAGGCCATTGCCTGCAAGGAGGCCGAGGTGAGGGCGCTGGAAGAGGCGCTTGCCCAAGAGAGGGCAAAGAAGGAGGCGGAGAAAAGGGCCCACGCCGATGCGACGGCTAGGGCCCAGGCGCACGCCGCCAAGAAGGACGCCATCGAGGCCGCGCGACGGAAGGTCGCTGAGGAGAGGGCCAAGACGGAGGCGGAGCTGGCGGCGTTGGAAGCGGACAAGGCTCGGCTGCAGCAGGCCCCGGAAGCCAAAGCGGCTCGTGCCCTGGAGGAAGCCGAAGCGCGAGCTGCCGCAGCCAAATCCGCCGCAATGGAGGAGGCAGAACCCAAAGTCCGCCGCGAGACTCCCCCGGGAGGATCACGAGTGGAGACCCTTCGAAAGCTTTTCGAAGGGGACGCCTCCTCCAAGATGACGCTGGACGAGGCCGACACGGGCAGCAGTGGGAGCAGTAGCCCCACTGCCCATCGACGGAGGAAGGGCAAGGGGAAGACCCCCGAGAGGCCGCGGAGGCCAGCGGGTGGACAGCCCCACGACAGTGACCCCTTCTTCACCGCCAGTGACGGGGATGAACGAAGCCGCCGACATCGCCAAGTGGTGGCTTGGACGGGCGGAGGAGGCGGAGACGTCCCCATGGAGCCGGAAGGTGAGGATGAGGATCTCCCTCCTCCCTACCGGAGCTCGGAGTCTTCCGAGACCGAGACGCCCAGGTGGGGCGACATGGACGAGGATGACGACATGGACTTCGGCATCACGAAGAAGCGCCCATCCTCGGACCCACCGAGGCGACCCGGCGGAGACCCACCGGGACCCCCTGGCGGAGGACCATCAGGACCCCCTGGAGGACGCCCACCAAGTGGACCCCCTGGAGGCGGACCACCGGGCGGGGGAGGACCCCCTGGACCGGGCGGACCCGGCGGAGGCCCTCCTGGAGGACCCCCTGGGGACCCCGACGACCCACCAGGGAACGGCGACCCCGATACCACCTGGCGGTGGATTGTCTACCTCCGCAGGAGGGTCCAGTTCCTCGAGCGCGAGGTAGACACGGGCAAGGGCGAGATGACTCGCATCGCCAGGGTCGCCGCGCGCGCGCAGAGAGAGCCGGACATCGCCAGGGGCGAGACCAAGTCGCTGAACAAGGTCATCAGCGGCCTGCAGCAGAGGCTGGACGCGCTGGAAGCCCGTGGGAGCGTCAGCAGCGACCACCCACCCCTGGAGTCTGGCTCGTCGGACCACGGCTGGGGACCCGGACCAGGTCCAGGCAGACCCCACGCCCCCGGCGGAGCCCCCAGGAGTCGCCCCAGCGCCAGTGCCCCCTCTCCCCCCGCCCCCTCTCACCACAGCGCGGGCCGCCGCAACGAGCGCGTGCCGCCCGGCAGTGGCAGTGAGGATTGGCGTGATGAGTGGCTCAGTTCGGACTACCACAACCGCCGTGCTCCACCGCGGACACCTGTACGCCCCCGACGCCCGGCACCAGCCCCGGAGCCAATCCCAATGGCTCGAGGACGTTATGGTGGACTCAGGGATGAGGTCCCCGGAGGAGACGTGGAGTGGGACGTCGGCGGAGGTGAGGACCTGGATCTGGACCTGGAGGAGTTCGACATCAGCCCGCCGCGTGGTGTACGACGGGAGGCCGCTGAACGCAGCTGCCGGCGCCGTGATGAGGAGGCATACATGGAAGGAGTACGGCGTGAACATCTGGGTTCAGCGTACATGGAGGAACCGCGGCGTAGCCACAGGGATTCCATGGAGGAGATGGACGTGGCGGCCGTGGGAGTGCGTGGGAGAGGCCGATGGGAACCTCGGTCGACCTCGCGGCCGGCGTTCATGGTCTCTAAGGCCGCGGACGCCGCGGTGTGGGAAGACTTGAAGGACATCAAGCCCACCATGTACGACGGTAACCCCCTCAACCTCGACCGCTTCTTGGCGAAGCTGGACGATTGGGGGGTAACCGTTACTGAGGACATGCATCCCGCTGATGCGGAGAAGTATGTCTTCAGACGGTTCAGGTACCGCCTGCCGGAAGTGCTCGGAGAGCTATACTTCGTGGCGACCAAGGAGGGGAAAATCAAGACCCTCAAGGAAGCCAAGAAGTGGCCCAACGAGCAGGAGCGGGTGGACGCTCCGCAGGTGGCTGCCAAGCGGTGGAAGTCCATCAAGCTTCAGCATGATGGACCGGAGATTCGCCTACGGGACTGGCGAGACTTCCGAGGGCATTACACCCTCTTCCGCCGCAACGTGGAGGATTGGAACGAGGGTGACGAGCAGGCTCGCCTGCTCTCCATGCTGCCGGAAGCATGGATCAAGAGGGTCACCAAGGAGGAAGCCAAGCGGGCCAAGTCCAACCACACGGTCAAGATGATGCTCCCCAAAGAGTATCATACGAACGTGGTGGCTTGGACGAGGAAGAACGTGGCCCGGGATGTGAAACGGCACTCCTTGCGGAACGCTCTCCTCATCACCGTCTCGGGCAATCGCGAGAAGACCGCGATGTGGCGCCTTGACGAGTGTGAGTTGAGCGGCCAGACCATCCGTCTGCAGGCCATCCCGGCGCGGATGAGGTGCGACGAGATCCTCGAGTGGGTTGGAGAGGAGGTGCTCAAGGAGTACCGGAACCTCCACCACACCCGCGGGTTGAGGCCCGGCGACCGCGACGTCAACTACGTTGGCGAGGGACCTGGCGGGGAAGCTGCCATGGACCCAGCGGGAGCCGACGGCGATGAGACCCTCGTTGACGATGACGACGACGATGAGCCCGCCGAGGTGGCCGTTTGCGCCTTCGTGGCCAACAACCTGAGCGCGGGGAACAACCGGGGAAGCTGGAAGCCCCTGCAGCCGGGTTGGAAGAAGAAGGAGAAGAGGGACCCTCGCCGCATTGGCGACCCTCCGCTGTCCTTTGGAGAGTTCATACGAGCTCACCCGCAGGGCTGTCTCGTGTGTTATGGGAGGAAGAAAGGCTTCAACCATGACCACCGAACATGCCCCACCCACAAGGCCGACACGGAGGCTTACAAGAAGGCGCACGGGTCGAAGAAGCGTGCGCCCGCGGGTATCCGGGAGGCCAAGGTGGAGGTGGACAGGGACGAGCTCTCCAAGCTGGTGTCGCAGGGGACCGAGTTGGCCAAGGAGATCCAGGAGATCAAGAGGAACTGGGTCCCCAGGTCGGACAACAAGAACAAGGAGAACAACCAGAACGACCAGAACAAGGACAAGGACAAGAAGCCTACTCGTAAGGGAAGGAAGAAGGGCGTCAGCGAGGTTGATGCGGAGGAGAACACCCCTTCTTCCACAACCGACGCCCCCTAGCCGAGCCCCTGCAGCCAAGGGCCCCAGCTAGGGCGGTCGCAGGATGGTGACGTGGGAAGCGCCGAACCATCCCAGTCGGGAGTCGATAAGCACAAAGGGACTGCCGCGGGCGGAAGGCCCGGTCTGGCACCCAGTCGCGGAGGCGGGGTGAGGGCAAGTGAAGGCACGAACCCTTGCACCCGTCCGTCCTTCGCGACCAAGAATGTGTTTGATGAACTACAAGATCTATCCGAGAGTATCGGAGGATCACCCGGACCGCAGCTGGATGCTGCAGATGGGCAGCCTGAGCCCATTGTCCACGACCTGCACCAGTCGCTTGTCGAGCTTCTGGAACGGCCGGAGATCCTGAGCTTGCACGCCGTGCGCCGGGTTGGGCGCGAGCGGCAGTTGCACCTTAAGGTCCGTGCCTTATGCGGGGAAGTGGAAAAGGTCTTCGACGTGTTGGTCGACACGGGAGCACAGGTCAGCTTGGTCAAGGCTGGCCTACTCCCACCAGAGTGTTTGACCGACAGTCGGAAACCTGTCAGGCTGAAGGTGGCGAACGGCCAGTACATGGTGGGAGGCACGAAGGAAGCGGCCATTGGGCTGCAGTTCGTGAACCATCGTGAGCTGAGTCGCCCAGACCTCGGCAAGGAAATCCTCCTGCAAGGTCGCTTCTACGAGGCCGAGATGGACTGGGACATGATCGTGGGGTACGACTTCATGATGGAGACGGACTCCGGCGTCCTCCCGGCCCAGGCCTCCATGACCCTGTACCAGGACGACCAGCTCTCGTGGCTTTCGTCACCTGAGCACCATGTGGAATGCCAATGGATCCACCCCGAACGCGATCAGCTCGAAGTAGCCGCACTGGGCACTGAGCCAACTGGGCCAGCAAACCAGGAGTACGGCGTGAGGCCGGAAGTGGCGAGCCGAGTGGTTGCGGACCTGGGAGCTTCGGATCTGGCCCTGGATGCGTTCTCTTCAGGAACCTCCGCCCATCTTCGGGTGTGTGAGAAGTACTGGAGCGCCCATGACTCCGCGTGGAAGAAGCACTGGGGTTGATGTGGATCCATTGCCCCCGTTGGGACATTCCAAGAGCGATAGCAAAGATTCGCAAGGACCGCTCCAAGGCAGTGCTGGTTGTTCCTATGGGATGCACCGAGGAGGAAAGTACCCGACATTGGGTAGTCTCATTGACCAACATGACCTTAAACAAGGTCGTCCTACCGGCTGGAGAGAGTGTCTATCAGGACGCTAAGGGACAGCCCATGCCACCCCAGAGATGGCCAACGGAATTCCACTATGTGGATGGGGGCCTTGATCAGGCCAACACCACGGACTTTGTCTGTGTCAACCGCATCATAGCAGAGCCATGGCGACAATGCTTTGCGGTTCCCCCTGTTGACATCGGAGAATCGGAAGACCCCCTCACGGAAGAGGAGTTGGATCTGGTTCAGGGGTATATGGATCAGCCCTTTCACGACTGAGGATGCCAGCGTGAGGGCAAGGGCCAGGACAAAGCCTGGTGGGAATTGGACTCGATCGTCTCTGGTTCCTACGATGGGAACACCTTCGTCCAGAGGGTGCTGGACCACTTGTCCAGCCAGGACGAGCCAATCGGGGGTAACCCATCCACCTACGGCGATCTATTCCGAGGCAAGACCAGAGATGGCCCTTTGGGCTACCTGGGAAGACCACCTGAGCCGAAAGCGAGCGGAGTAGCTACCCCTCAAGTAAACTCCGTGGTCCAGGTGCCCGGAAAAGCCAAGGCGGAGTCCGATGATTGCCCCAAGATTCAGGCATTGAGGGCCAGGCTGAAGCAGAAGTATGGCGAGACCTTCTTCAGCAGAAAGCCTGTGTTTCCCCCACCGGTGCGTGGACCGTATGGCGAGGCCAAGATACGACTGAAGCAGGACCCCCGTGTGTATCGACACCGGGAGTTTGCCCTGAGGGGCGAGAGGAAGGAGGCCATGGAGAAGATCCTCCGTGACTTCATCGAGAGAGGCTGGCTTGAGCCGTGCCACTCCGAGTGGGCCTCTCCGTGCTTCGTCGTCCCCAAGAAGGTTGCCGGTGAGTGGCGGCTCGTGGTCGACTACCGCGGCCTAAACGCCCAAACGCAGCACGACAGCTATACGCTGCCCCTCATTGAGGACATGCTGCAAAAACAACACCGGCGGAGGATCTTCACGGTGATTGACCTGAAACATGGTTATCATCAGATGCCTCTCGCCGAGGAGTCCCGTGCCTGCACAGCCATGAGCACCCCACTTGGACCTCTCCAGTGGAAGGTGATGCCCATGGGCGTTACCAACGGCAATGCGGCTTTTCAGCGGATGCTGGAGAACCTGCTTGAGCCGGTGCGCGACTGTGCGGACCCCTTTGTGGACGACGTGATCATCGCGTCCGGGGACCCCAGTATGAGCTACGAGGAGCTCCTGGAGGCACATGAGAGGGACGTCACTCGAGTGCTGGACCTTCTGGTTCGGCACAAGCTCACGGGCAGCAGTGACAAGGCCACCGTTGCGGTAAGCGAGGTGGTCTTCGCTGGCCACGTAGTTGGGAACGGGCAGCGAAAGCCCATACCTGGCAAGGTGGCTGCGATTGAGCACTGGGAAAAGCCCAAAACGGTCTCTGAGCTACGGGCGTATCTGGGGTTCTGCAACTACTACTCGGGGTATATCAAAATGTATGCCGAGTATGCAGCCCCCATGACGACCATGCTCAAGGGCAACCAAGAGGAGACCAAAAAGGGGTCCAAGAAGGCTCTGGTCTGGACAGCTGAGTCCGACCGTACCTTTGAGGGGATGAAGCAGGCGCTGCTATCCGCAGTGGGTCTGCACCTCGTGGATCCCGACCGAGGGTTCGTTCTGCGCACCGACGCTTCCGACTACGCCGTTGGCGCTGTGTTGGAACAAGTGCTTGACGATGGGAGGCACGTGCCCGTGGCCTTCTGGAGCCGAGTCCTGGCGGAAGGCCAGAGACGGACGTGGACGCCCCGAGAAAAGGAGGCGTATGCCATCGTCATGGCTCTCAGGAAATGGGCTGCGTACATAGCCATCCATCCTGTCACCGTCTGCACCGACCATCAGAGTCTGCAGTCGTGGCACAAGGAGCACGTGGACACCCCCTCAGGTCCCGCCTCCCGACGGGCAAGATGGCATGAGACCTTGGCCAAGTTCGACCTCACGGTTGTGTATATTCCTGGAAAGGATAACACCGTGGCGGACTGTCTCAGCAGGTGGGCCTATCCCGCCAGCAAGGGCATGACAGACGTGTCTGCCCATGGCGATGAGGCTGAGACCGCTGAAGCCAAGAGGATCATTGAGATGGAGCGCCTGATGGAGGAGGAGGGTGTAAAATGCTTTGTCGTCATGGCTGCGGATGCCCCCCTCGGAATGAGGATGGGCAGAGCGGTCAGAGTACTCGCCCCTGATGGAGCTGAGTCCGACAAGCACCTCTTCCCGGAGTCTTGCCTCCAGGACGACTGGACCGACGACTATGCCAAGTCTGAGGCCTTTGCGGCCGAGTATAGGGCTGTGACCGACCCTGATGACGGGCAGAAGTGGCCAAAGGGGCTGACTGAGGAAGATGGCAAGCTCTACCGGAATGGTAAGCTGCTAGTACCAGAGTCCCGAGTGCTCGAGCGTTGTGAAGCTTGGCACCACCACATGCTGCACCCAGGGGTCAAGAAGCAAGCCCTTGACATGCAGCGCCGGTTCGAAATCGACCATATCGTTCTCTACACCGCCATCAAGAAGGTCAGGAAGGGTTCCTCGGTCTGTCAGGCCTGCAATCCCGATAACCGGAACGTCAAGGGGGAAGCCCAATGGACCCCGGTTCCTGACCAGCCCATGGAGAGGGTGGCCATGGACGTCTTCTCCATGCCCGAAGTGCACATTGGCAAGGAGACCTTTGACTGTGTGGTTCCTTGCGTGGATCGCACAGTGGCTACGTAGTAGCCGTTCCGGCACGCAAAAAGGGGTTGCTTGCCAAGGAAGTTGCAGTCATGATGTTTCGTCATTGGCTGACAGTCTTTGACGTCCCCCGCACCATTTGCAGTGACCGAGGGCCCCAGTTTACTGGTGGCTGGTTCAAGGCTATGTGTTCCCTCATGGCGATACGTCATGCCAAAAGCGTCGCCTATCTCAGCCGGTCTAACGGCCGTGCTGAAGTGGCTGGACGGCAGCTGTTCGAGAAGCTGCGCAAGATTCACATCACCAATCCACGGCAGAACTGGTTTGAGGAGATGTGGCCTGCTCTGAAGGCCCATCATTACACGCCCACTCCGGGTGGTTTGTCCCCTCACCAGATTCTGTTTGGCAGGGACCCCCTTGGTCGGGGACTTCCCTTGTCTGGTGATGGCATGGCCATGGATGCCAAGGAATTCTTTGCGCGGCAAGAGCAAACGGCGCCGGACATCCGCCGGCAACTCGAGAAGGAGCATGCTGAGCGTCAGAAGTCCGCCCCGAGCTCGACAGCGCAGAAGTTCAGGGTGGGAGACCCGGTGTGGGTGATCAGACCCCGCCCTATGGGCACCCACCGCACCAAAACCTGATTCACACCCGGCGAGGTGGTCCGCAGGATTGGTGACGACACCTACCGCATCAAGGTGGGTCACGGACAATTCCGGGAGCGCCACGAGAGTCAACTCCGTGTGCGGGAACCCGACCTCCGTGGCCAACATGTGTCTCTGAGCTATGCCGCACATGAGGCTGATTCGGACGACGACTATGCTGAGCAGGACGACTATACAGTCGAGAAGATCCTGGCTCAGCGTCCGAAAGCCTCGGTACCAGGGGGCCTGGAGTTCAAGGTTCGTTGGCGAGGCTATGGGCCGTCCCACGACACCTGGGAACCCGTCTCCTCGTTCGTGCCGCGGGTCAATACGCCCTTCATGGAGTACATCCGCAAGCACAAGACCAAGATCCATGTCTCGGACTTGGCAGCACTCACCCGGGCGATTGCAGCCAGGGGTGCCTGATCAGCGCCCTGGGCTCTCCCCTGATGCATTTTGAGCGCCTGTGAGGTCGACGGATCGTCCCTTACTTGCTTGCTCTCTTCCATCTTTCGGTGACCTGCCATCAGAGTGGCCATATACCCCCCCCTGCTGAATCCAGAGGAGGATGGCCCCTCTCTTCTTCTATTCGTCACTCCCCCCCCTGCTGAATCCTTGGGAAACCAGGTAGGGCGACTGACCTTCATATTTCTGAGCTCTTGGGGCCTTGAAGCCCATACGACGTTGCGCAACGGATGCCGCTGTCAATGGCATTGCGATTTTTGAGTGTGTGGTCTGGTCCCATGGCACTTGCGTGGTCCGGACCAGTCGACGTGTGTCTGCAGACTATATATGGCCTGAACTCAGGCGTTTTCCTGTCCACCCTTCTGCATTGCCTTATCCTAACCGGGGCGTGGTTTGGCGCTCTTTTCAGAGTGTGTTTACGCGCCTATTACCCCGCTTATTGCTTGTCTTTCTGTTCCCCAGGATATGTGCATCTGTATGTCAGCCCATCACTGCAGTGTGGACTGTTTTTCCCCCTGACGGGATGCGAATTGACTACGAAGGCGCCCTGAGTCGCCGTTTACATGTTCTTACATAGGGTCCAGCTTGGACCAGTACCTAAGTACAGATTCTTCTGTTTGAGTGTTCGTGATACCGTGTGCCCTATTTGCTGTCATGTGGAGATCCTGATGGCGCCAGGCGGGAAGCCCAGTTGCCTGACTACACTCCCAGCGGTGCGCCACTGTCAGTCCCAGTGTGAGCCTACCGACTCGCAGACGCACTTGCAGTCGGATGGCGGCCTCCGGTGCTCCTGACCTCGGTCAGTCTGCCTGGGAAACTGGTGTTTTGAGGAGTCGACGCCTCCGCCCACACTGCATGAGGACTCCCTCATGTATGGCCTTCGTGATAATAGGGCGAGGGAAAAGACGGCCTTGATGCCCGATCCCTTAAGGAGGAGCTCGTTCGGCTGTACCACTCTGGACTCGCGTCGTATGGATATGGACATGGTGCGCCCGAGGAAGGACCCGTGGGGACTCTCCCCCAGCCGGCGGGCCTTGGGAAGCTTGGGGTAGCCTGATGGATCTTTGTGGTCGCTTTCGACCTGTGGGACCACCTCGGTCGTCGTGTGACGCCTATGTTGGCCGTGTATGCCACTGCCACTGTGGTAGCGACCGTCGCAGCCGGCACCCGGTGAGCCTGGTATGGGTTAACGGGTCCTTTGGATGCCGAACAATCGCCGCCAGGACCGGGGACTTGATAATTGATACTATACTTGCAGTTACTAACAGCTACAGCACCGTACCTGTCTTACTATGGGATCTGGGCAGCCTAGCCTGCGAATCAGCCTGAAGTGAGGATGTGACTCCCCCCCCCCCTTCGGGAAATGGTCCTGGGTACCCGCTGCCATGCGTGGGTGTTATCGAGCCCCCCCCAGGGTTTGCTCTAAGGAGGGGGGTGAAGCGGTACCCAGAACCCCATGGCTAGGGTAGGGCATACAACCGGTCTCCGGTCCACTAACCCCATGTACGGAAGGGAAGACCGGTCTCCGGTCCACTAACCCCATGTACGGAAGGTGCCCGTTGACGCCCGGTGCGAGCCCGGCAGGAGCGTGTTCCGTGCGCTAAAGCCCCGCATCGGCAACCGATGCACCGCCAGCGGAGATTCATATATCAGAATATCAGGAATCAACAGGGTTTTATTTTCATATTGTTTCCGTCAATTTTTACGCTTCCGTTCTGATATTCACTGTTTTGACAGCTGGCGGTTAGCTCGCGACTTTAGCGTAACCGCCAGTTTAACTGTTATATACAGATATTTTAGCGCAAATCGTGACGAAGACTCTAAAGTCTTCAGGAATTGCATTGATGCATCCGCAATTTTCACATTCTACACTCGCAACCTTAATCCGAATTTTTCAGGATGTCAAAATCGGATTTTCGACTTCGACATCCCCGCACTTGATTTGACCTCTTTCGAGTGGACCTACGTGCTTCCCTATGCACGAATCAACTTTCCTTTTGTCTTGCCCTGGATTTGTCTTAGAGATATGGGCAAAACAAAGTTGATTCGTGAGGCCACTTGTGAGGGTCATATCTCGTGCTGCTTGCGAGGAATGACAATAAGGAAACGTGGGATGTATTCACAATACTCCCGACGTAATTTAGGAAGCATTATACGCCTTGCGTCTCCACACGTGCGCGCTAGCGTAATGGATCATGGTCAAGAGGGTAGAGTTTGCGTTATAACTCTTTGACCATGATATTGCGTGCGTTAAGATAACTTTCGAGTGTAGCGCGCGAGTGTTGGTGTTGCATAGGAACTCTCCTTGAGTTCCTATGAGCGACTGACACAAAGTTATGCCCTTGGAGGGGCATGACATATCGTGGGGGGGGCTACCTGTTTGGGCAATATGTGGTATGTGCCATGTGTTGTATTGCGTGCCCATTTGGCGGGTGCATCGCCCCAAGCCAAGCCCGCCAATGGACCTCATATTGTGCAAGCCCCTTCTCCATACTCCGCACGATCAATTGCAAGCCTAACCTTCGTGGAGGAAAGCTTGTGTGGCGATCCCAAAGCGATGCGTTGGGAGCAGGGTGTGTGTTTTGCAATTTTCCATATTTTCATGTGCCCACTTGGGAAGTAGCGCTCGTGGCCTTTCAAAGCGCCCCAAGTGGAGCACATATGTGGAATCGAAGGTCATTGGTGTCAAGTCATTGTGTTTAGAAGGATTGGTCGATTATTCAATCCAAGCCGAAGATATTATAATATAATTGTGCACCTTTCAAGGCACCCTTGTGTGTCTTTTTGCCAATTTTGCCGTTTTTGGCCCGTC
Organism: Eutreptiella sp. 'Long Island Sound 2002'; assembly: GCA_964036045.1. NCBI lineage: Eukaryota > Euglenozoa > Euglenophyceae > Eutreptiales > Eutreptiaceae > Eutreptiella > Eutreptiella sp. 'Long Island Sound 2002'. Next base: position 17,929,697 of record OZ038402.1, on the reverse strand, counting down.
ATGATGTCAAGTGGCGACCGTGTATCTCAACGTTGCGCTCCATTGACATCATGACCCAAGTATGTTATGAGGGTACACACTTCGGTGCCCAACATATCTTGGACCCGGCGAATGACTCCTCTTGGGCTCGGCATACCGTGGCCGCCATGTTGGCGATTTGGGACTATCCCAAATCATGGGCTCACTTGGCGACCCTGCCATTCCCAAAACCGGAGGAGTTGGGCGACGCCCAAAAGATATGTTGGACACATATGACTTGATACCAATCCTATGGCACACTCCGGTCCAAGTCGGGCATGTGCCTCATTTGACCCAACCATGAGTGTCCGCATTTTTGGCTGTTTTGAGCAATTTTCAACTTTTTCTGCCCGCCGTGCACTATGTTCAGCCCACCCGTGCACGCCGGACGCATGGACAAATGGACCATATATGACATGGGTGTTATGCATATTGGTCCCCATGGTTCACATACCACGTGGGCGAAGCGGAGCAACCTTCGTTAGGGTGCTAGCCCAAGGTGAGTGTGGGCAATTTTGCCATTTTGGCATTTGTGGACCCAATTGGGATCGTCACCACGCCAACTGGCTTGGAGATTTTTGGGAGCCAAGGGCATGGGAGTCTCCGTTGGACTCCGGGTGGATTGCGTATGGAATGACGAATCCGATCTCCAAGACTGCGTGGAGATATACTATTGGGAGCACCCCGAATTTTGGCTCATTTCGAGCAGCCAAAATGACCCCCCTTTGGGACCCCAATTTCAACCCCCCGTGTGGTCAATTGGCAGCCCCATATCTCTATGCCCACAAGGAGCCCGGACCTAATTTTAAGTTGTACACTCAGATATGAGTCCTAGGTCCTGCCTCCTATCCTGTGAGCCATTTACCTTGCCCAGGCCGGGCGAGCCACGCGTGGGAATGACGCCAATTTTGGTGATTTTGGCATCACCACCCCACTTGACGAACCCGTGGTGCCCTGATGCCGGAACCTCAGAGGGAACCAGGCTGGGTGAGGGCTCCAGGGAGTTCGTACTCGAAGGGCATAGGGTCAGTTGCCTCGTCGCTACCTCTGGCGGGTCCAGACGAGGGGTCAATTTTCGAGATTTTTGAGCTAATTTCAGTTTGGGCTGAAACAGCCCATTTTCAGCTACCAACTCCTAGGGGATAATGGCGGGGCCATATCTCTGGCACAGAGGGGAGTTGGGACCTGCCATTATAGGAGCATGGGGAGCTACTGTCGGTTGGCCTTGGAGTACCTTGGTTCCCAGGAACTCGCCTTAGGCTGGGCGGGACACCCCCCCTCTTGGCAGGGTTTCAGGGTCCGGACTGAGCAGGGCATGGGTTGTGTTTGAGCCCCCGCCCCCACCAGCCACTGAGAGGGTCGGACCTGGGATTGGGATACGAGTTGGGACTGAGTGTCTATTGTCCTGTGATGCCCTTACCCCAGTCCAGTCCTAATCCCATGTCTACATATCCTGATGTGTTGTTGTACATACTTTTGTTCCCTTGTTTCACAGTGGCAAGGATCCTGAAACGCTTTGTCACATGACATGAGCGCATTGATGCCCTTGTGAGCGCAGTGCTTTGCCTGCCTGCTTGCTTGTGCGTGTCACCGCAGCGTCCTGTGGCCAGGCCCCCCACGGGAACGCGTCACCACTGTCTGAGCATGACACTCAGGAACTCCGAAGGCTGTTGTACCTGAAGGCCGAAGGTATTGAGCGCCAAGAGCGGCTGCCATACCTCAGACAGACCTGGAAATCCTCCATCTGGTCTGAGGAGGACGATGATTCCTATACGCTGCCTGATCCTGAGATACCGCTAGTGTATTCTTTGCACTATGGGCAGCAATCTTCCCCTGAGTGGGACGATGGTTCTGTACCTGCCGAAACTGCTGATCGGCAGAAAAAGAAAGAGCATGGAAAGAGCAACCTCCATGCTGACGAGGAGTTCCTGCAGAAACTCGAGAGTCTTAACCTTGACCCCCGACTGAAGAAACTGCTGCTAACCTATGTGGAGGTGTTCGGCGCCTTGCCGCCCCCCCTCTCCTGTAAAAAACTGGTCCAGATGGACTTGAAACTGAAACCTGAATTTGAAAAGACGCGAGTGAGGCGTTGTCCCTATCCCGCTCCACAGGAACAGGTTGAAGAAATCGAGCGCCAGATCCAGGAATGTATTGATGCTGGCCTCGTGGAAGAATATAAGAAGAGGGACTACCCCCATCACTGCAGTCCCTGTTTCCTGGTTGCTAAACCAGGGTCGCCTGCCCTACGATTGGTTGTTGACTATGGTGAGGTCAACAAGAAAACCCAGAACCACTCAGGGAGTATTCCTAACATGGAAAATACCCTGGAGCGTATTGCCAAGTGCAGGTACAAGACCAAAATGGACAAACGCAGTGGTTTCTGGCAGGTAGACCTAACCGCCGCAGCTCAGGAGCTGCTGGCTTTTATAACCCCTAAGGGTCGTGTGTTTAAGTGGAAGGTCATGCCTTTCGGGGTGGCTAATGCCCCAGCGCTCTTCCAGGAACTGATGAATAAAATTTTGTACATACTGAGGCGCAGACCTCTAGTACAGGAGTTGATTTCTCGGGGTGCAGAAATGGAGGCCCACATCGACGACCTGAGTTTGGGTACTAATACCCAAGAGGACTATGTCCTTCTCCTCCATGAATGTTTCATTGTTTGTCGAGAAAACCATCTCCGAATCAAACTCGAAAAATGTGAGTTTATGAAAGAGGAGATGGAATATTTGGGTTTCGACGTGGGGTATGGCTGGTGGAAACCAGCCGCGTCTAACATGCAGCCCCTACAGGACATGCAGATTCGCGATGACCCTAAGAAGGGTCTACACGACGTGAGGAGTTTTGTGGGCGCCTGTAATTTCTATCGGCGTCACATCCACAATTTTACCTGCCCCTCTGCCCCCCTCACTGACCTAATCAAGAAAACTACTCCCTGGAGGTGGACCGCCAGAGAGGAGGAGTGTTTCCAGGAGTTGAAGAAGAAAATTGCTTCCTCCAACTGCCTGGGAGTACCCCGCCCTAAGGGCGAGATAGTCCTGATCACTGATGCCAGTGATGTAGGGGGGGGTGGAACGATCTACCAATGGCAGGAGCTTAACCCAGCTGAACTAACCCTCTGCCATTATTGTACTAGTGGACTGAACCGTGATGGCTCGTTGAAACATGACTATCCTACCAGTGAGTGGCGGCTGGTGCCACTGGGACACTGGAATTGGAAATGGAACCAAGCGCGTTCCAATTACAGCACCTATGACCAGGAACTCCGGGCCGGTATGTTGGTGCTTTTGTCACAATCCCGACTCCTGGGATCTAACCCTATTGTCTGGCCTTGTGACCAGGAACCTGTGAAGTCTTTTCAGAAGGGCCCACCACCAGAGAAAGCAAAACTAAAGCGGTGGTGGACTTACCTGAGCAAGTTCAGGCTGACAGTTCATCATATCCCTGGTACAAAAAATGCACTGTCTGACTATATATCGCGCAATAACTTCGATGCGCTTATAAGTGAGAGCTCTGAGGCGCTCGCCAAAGAGGCTTTCCAGCGTATGGATGTCCAACTTGACCTGTCCATGCGCACTGCTGGAATCCTGGTGTAACCGCTGCATAGTGGTTGATCCTTGTTGTAACTGCGAAGCCTGTAGCCTTGATGACCCAGGGGTCGTAACGCCCGACACTGCCCCTGATATCTCCGAACCCACATAACCCTCTTCAGACCCATATCCAGCCTCGGGGAGCGACATATGCGAAGCACTTGTAAGTCCTTTGAACTCCATGGTGGAATATGAAGAGTACGAAAACCCGGTCTACAAGAATGGAGCAGACATAGAATCTCAATGCGCATTCATCGCACATAATGACACAATGTGAAATCATTCGAAATAATTTAAATAAATCCGATTGGGAAATCACGAAAGACAAATGCGACTCGACGAGCGCTCACAGGCGACATCTGGCGGCGAACGGAAAACATGAAAACAAGCGGAAAATTTACTGCACTAATGTACATCTGAGAATCATTGAAATTCTGATCACATCAGTGTATAACTCAGTGCTATCACTGCTGCCGTTACACTCCCCCTCTGAAAAGATACGCCAGTATGTCAGGCTTGGTCAAGTGAAGTAAACGAAACGGCGAAAGTGACCAAAAACTGACTAATGTAAGGCAAAATGTGTGAAATTGAGCTGAATTGAGCAAAATTGTGCTGAGATCTGTTTTTCGCGATGGCCATCGACTTGAATGAAACGTATAGGTACCTTAGGGCACACAGAAATAGCTTCGTTCAAGCTCGAAAATTCGAAAAATGAAAGTCTGAGTGAAGAATGTACATGCATGATCAAGATCCATGATCCATGATGAAATCAGGATCTGACATTCCACTGCCAGAAAACAGAAAATGAGTGTCGCCATGTCGTCGAGCGTCAAAAGAATAGGGTATCCCTTCATGGAGTCCAAGATATGTGAAACTGGTCGGTGTCATTTGCAGTCATGAGACCAGATGCCTGATTATGGTACAAAATGTGACTGAATTGAGACCAAAATCAGTGAATCGCACACAGATTGAGGGTGGCGAAGTCTGAAACAAGGCGATATAGGTCCATTTCATTGTCGATATACACTGTGTGTCGTGCTGAACGGAAATCCAGTTCTCATTCATAGCCAATCCAGGTCAAATCCTCATGATGATGATGAATCTTATGATGGAAATCCAATCATGTAAAAGTAATGATAGCCAAGAAAACGCAGTGCGTGATCACCACACTGTCAGTATTGTCTTCAGGGCTTCATGTTTGATCCAGTACGAGCCAGAAGTGGTAATTGACTCAATATAGATCCAGAATGTAGGAGCATTCGATGCTTGGTACCAGGAATTTGCCAAATTGAGCTGATTCTGAGGGGGATTCCAACACAATCCACAGATGAACAGCGAGTCGACACAAGTAAGAACACCATCGTTGTCACTTGGTCTATATAAGCCCTTTGAAGGCGGTCGATTGAAAAACAAACCAACAGTCTCAATGTAAGAGCTGATTGAAATCACATTCTCAGCAGATCCGTCAAACACATGAAATGGATCAGATTCAGTCATGTGCCAGAATCTCTGTAATGAGCACGAACTCGAAGGAGTCCTTCCCAAGGCGAGTAGAGGGGTCCAGTCGACAGCAAAACACGAGAGTGTCGTCGTGGTTGAGGATAAAGGCCTTTCGGATCTTCCGATTGGAATCATCTACAATGAAGCACATGATTCACATGATGACCATGATGGGAATGATGGATGGAATGACCAGGATGACCCCAGAATGTCCCATCATCTGTTCATCGAACCACATAGACGATGCGTCAGGACTGTATTGTCCCCATGCCAAGGGTATATGTCGACCGTAAACCCTTTGGTGAGTTTCGGCGATCAGATCTTGTCTCGAATGGATTCTGCCACGATTGGAGCTTCTTCTTGAGCTTGTAAGTCCTCCTTGATGACACAATCCTTGATCAGCGAGAGCTCACGGTCAATCTCAGGGTGTTTCTTCAGGAACTTGATGAAAGTGTCCGTATACCCATGGATAAAACTCGAAGCTGGCTCCCATTTGTCTTCTTCTGGACCGAATCCTTTCCATCTGCACAGAAAGTACCACTTGCCTCGAGCATTCTTCTTGTAATCAAGGATCTTCGCTAACTCAAAACTGCTGGTGACCATCTTCCTGTCGCTCAGGTACTTCGAAGTCCAATAGAGAGGCCTGAATCTTCCTTTCGGGCAGGGTACTTCGGCCTTCAAACGGTCTCGATGTACTTCTTGATGCCTGCCTGGCTCAATTTCAATGTTGAATGTAGTCTTACTTAGTTGACCACTGACTTGGAATGGGCAATCCCACAAAGGTAACAATTTGTTGTTGTTCTTCAGGGTCTCGTCTGACTTACGAAGCCAAACTTGCTGGCCTTTCTCGAAGGGTTTCCCTGCGTTCTTGACTTACTTTTGAAATTCAACCAATCTGCTTGATTCTCCACTTTGGCTTGGATCCACTTAGACTCTAAGTCCTTGATCCTCTCAAACCATTGCGAGGCGTCGTAGCACTGCCTTGGATGATACATCACTGGTCCTGGACCCATCTTCTCACGACCAAAAACAAGCCCATTCGGACTTAATCCAGTGTAATTCTTGGTACGATGGTATCTTCTCAAGACACAGTAAATTGTCTCCACCCAATTGTAGTCTTTTTCAGTCGCCAGGAATTTTCTCAGAATGTTGATACGAATTCTTCCGGCGCATTCAGCAGGGAGAGCTCGATGGTCGCAGACTCGGGCACGAAGATGATGAACTCCCAATAGAGCACACATGTTCTCCCACCAAGTCCCAATGAACTCCTCCCCACTGTCCGTCAGAATTTCACTGGGTACATCCCAGTTACTCATCCACTGACTTGCAGTCCACTTGGCAGCCATTTCAGAGGTGAGATGCTTCGTGTTGCAAGGGAGGACCTGGATGTAGCCACTGTGGCGGTCTTGAATTAACAAAACCCAATCGATAGGCTTCCTCGTGTAGGGACATTCCTCTTGGATCTGTCGCAACTCGAAGACATCCGCCGTCACCTTGTCGAACAGCCTCTCAGGAATTGGCAATCCTTTCAGTAATCCTTCTGCCTTTTGATTCTTGGGGATGGTCGCCTGACATTGCTTGCATCCTTTGGCAACTCGTTCACAGGCACTCTTGAGGTCCCGTGTGTACACTGTGTGTCGTAGCTCCTGCTCCAGAACACGAGAATGTGTGTGGGCTGTCTCATTCCGATGCCAATGTTTGACATATTGGTCAATCAGACAATCAGGAACACAAATCCGTCCTTGCCAAAATAACTTGTCGCCTTGGATTTGGAAATCAGACGTCTCTTCAGAGTCGTAAGGCTTGTCCCCTTTCAACTTGTGGTATACAGACCCAAAGAACCTGTCCTCCTTGTACATCTTCGTCCGATCCACATAGAGGAAGGAAGTTTCCTTATCCTTTTGTTGTGGAGGGAGCGTGGATTTCGCTTTGGATCTTGTCACTGGAAACACATTAAGGAGTGGCAGCGCCGACTCAGAGTCAGAGTTAACTCCTGCAGTCTGATCTGCCTTGGTAATTTCCTTGCATCTGACCAATTCCACCTTCATCCGATTTTTAATCGAACATTGGAGACAATGTTTCTTGATCAGCGCCTGTTCTTCCTTATCAAACTCAATCACTTCAGCTTTATCCGTCGCTGTCCCATGAAAACTCACTTCAGAGTAAGCCTCTGAGGCTGGGTAGGCCCAGCGACTCAGGGCGTCCGCCACTGTGTTGAAGCGACCCGGAATGTAAGTCACATGGAGGTCAAATCTGCTGAGAGTTTCATGCCAACGGCCTCTCCTCCCAGCTGGTCCACCAGGGGTATCCACATGTTCTGTCCTCCAGCTCTCCAGTGACTTGTGGTCAGTCAGTACCTCAACGCGATGGCCCAAAATCCAACCTTCATAACGCCGTAAGGCACAAAGGATTGCGTAGGCTTCTTGTTCCCTTGGACTCCAATTTCGCTGTCTTGTTGTAAGCTTGCAAGACCAGAAAGCCAGAGGATGATGGTGAGCTTCGTCATGGACTTGTTCGATCGTAGCACCAATGGCGTAACGACTGGCGTCTGTACGAATATAAAAAGGTCTTCCATCCAACCACGGAGTCTTTAATGTAACCACATTCGCCAGTGCTTCCTTGAGACCAGTAAAGGCCTCCTCACATTCTGGCGTCCACTTGAGCTTGACTTGAGATCCCTTCTTTCCTTCTATTTTGCCAACCTTGAGTAACTCTGTCAATGGACCAGAGAACTTGGCGTAGAGAGGAAGGAGCTCGTGGTAGTAATTGCAGCAGCCTAAAAAGGCACGAAGCTGCGTGATGGTTTTAGGCCTTTCCCAGAGCTGCAGGGCAGTCATTTTCCCTGGGGCTGGTCTTCTTGTTCCATCTTCCAACACAGAGCCACAAAATTCCACACTCTGGAGCAACATTTTGCCCTTCTTGGGTCCACACACGAGCTTCTCTTGTCGAAGGACTTCGAGAACTTCTCGAACTTGTTCTTCGTGCAACTTCAGGCACTCATCAAAGTTTTTTCCCAACGGCGTGGCAATCAGAAGGTCGTCAATGTAGATGCTGCAGAATTCTTGTAAATCCAGATCTTTGTGCTTCTGAAATAAAATAGTCTCCATCATCTTCTGGAACATCGACGGCGCATTCTTCAGACCCATCGGCAGTACAGTCCACTGGACAGTGCCACAGGGCGTGCACATTGCCGTCAAATGCCTATCCTCCTTTCGAAGTGGCATTTGGTGAAAGCCATGGCGCAAATCCAACACAGTAAAGAGCTTGCCTTTGGCTCTCGCCGCGATCTCCTTCTCGATTAAAGGAAGAGGATGCGCGTCTTGGACCGTGGCGGCATTCAGGGCTCTGTAATCCACCACTAGACGCCAAGCATCTATGCTGGATTGGTCAGCAGGTGGGGGTTTTGGCACAGTAAATGGTGCTGAACACCACTCAGAACTCATGCAGCCCTCCAACCAACCGAATTCATAGATATTGCGCTCAATAATCGTTCGCAGGGCATCTGCTTTGGTGCCGTGTAGATAGAATGGACATTGTTTGTGCACCTTTGAGCCTTCGATTATCTCAATCCTGGCTTCCCCATTTTCACATCGAATTGGGGGGTTTTTCCACAACTTCCCACTCAGCACGTCATCTTGATAATCTTCGAACACTGCGTCCCTTCTTGCAGATATCTTGTCTCCGTCGACCTGATTCCCCCATTTAATCACCGACATTATGTCTACCAATTTGCGAATTGTTGGTCGTGGTCTCATATTCTTGGCCACTTCATTCCAAACTTCTTCGTCGCATTGTTGGCGGATGAAGCTCACCTGAGCTTGCTCCTCCGTGGGATCCCACCAATGAAAGGGGTCCACGAATGTCTTGAAGGGATGGTCGGACGAATTCAGCTTCATTCCTGTCAATTCAGGCGAGATTCTTGGAGATTTGTCATCATTCTTGCTTGAAATCTTGATATTTTTGGCTTGATTCTTGTCTGGTGGGGACGAATTGTAATGGATGGAGGCGTTCACTTGAGGGACGCCGATTGTCCTTTTCTCCTTCCGCGACGTTGTGTCGGGATTCCGCTCTCGATCGTCTTCATCCACCTCAATTTCGTCGATTCTTGAGGAATTTGAGATGACCTCTTCTGTTCCCATTTCACTGTCATCTTGCCAATAATCTTCCAGATTCCCGTCCACTAAGCACGCCAACGTGCTCCACGAACGCTGTGGCAAATGCTTGCCATTGTCTTCACAATACAGCTTCACTCCCTTGTGAGGTAGCTCGGCAATGTCGATTGAAATGTCCATAATGTTGTTGAATCACTCTTGTCTTGGCCAATTGGGGACAATTAAAATCGCCTTTGCGCCGGATTGCTTCAGCTTCTGCACCACACGAGGGAAAACGTCGAAGGGCGGATTGATCCAAAGAGGTTCAGACCAGTCCTCACTCCAGGCATCGTCGTAGAACTTCGGAAATCTTTTATTCTTCTTGTTTGCAAAGGCATCAACTTGAGGACGAAAATTGTGGTTCCTTTCAAAATAATCCACCAGAATGTCCCGCCATTTGTCGACTACACGATAGCAAACTGACTTCCACTTCTTGCATTTCAATGATTCCACCTTTCCTTCGTCGAAATCTTCTTGATTCCCTGTCCACTCCTGCCCATCTTGCTGAATATGCAGCTTGTTTCTCGCCTTGAATTGGTGGATACTCTTGGTATATGGGTGCAGATAATACAGGTCAGACAGGTCGCTGGTCGACGGATCCTGGAGGAAGCATGTCCTGTGTCCCATGGGCGACACACGATGAGCGTGAAGCCATGGTTGACCCAAGAATGAATCATACTTTATGCTGGCTTCATAGAATTTTCCAGCAAACCACTCCTCGGTGACCGTCTCTTCCACGCTCCACACAGATTGTTTCACCAATCTGACCGCCAATTCTGCCTCTCTGTCGCCACCGTCAAGGCGATGTCCGCTGACTCCCTCCAGCTGGACAGGTGACGAGGACATCTTCGCCTCATCCTCCTGCAGAAAGCCTTTTGTTACCAGATTGACCTCTGAACCATTGTCAATCAGACATTTGGCAAGTTTAACCTTACCATCTGTTGTCCTGACCTGGATCCAGCAGACAAACTGGCGCTGCTTGCCTCGCCGGACAGCGCTGAGGACCCAGGCAGGGTACAGGAGGCCGGAGGAGCGCGCCAGCTGGTCCCAGCAGCGTCCATCCACCGCCCCAACTACCCTGATGGGTTTTGTCTCCTGCCACTCAACCCCAGTGTTGGGATTTGGGTCAAGTTGGCTTCCCTATTGCCATTCTTCTTCTTCGTTCGGCTGTACGTCCTGTACTTGTCCTTCGTCAACCCATTCTTCTCCTGCTTCGACGGCATTGACTCCTTTTCAACGTCCACGACCACCAAATGACTTTCCACCACCACCTTTCTTACCTCCTTGGCCTTTGTTGTTGGAGGTGTTGGAATTGGGGTTGGATTCGTTGGATCTGCCCTTGCCTCGACCTCCAGTATCCTTGTTGTTGCCGAAGGTCTTGTTTGCTGGCGTCTCCGTATACAGGGGGTTGCCATTCACCTTGGAATCATCTTGATTCCCGGACTTTCCTTGGCCTTTTCCACCCTTTTCACCAGATTTTCCACCAGATTTTCCACCAGCATCGGTCCATCTTGAGCCACTTGGATCTCCGCCTTGCTGCGAGTAATCTTTTGGTGTCCAGTCTCTGTTCTTTCCTTTGGACTGCCCTTTACCCTTTCCCCGTCCATGCTGGTCACCATCTCGTGCTCCATCCTGCTGGGGATTTTTGGGAGAATTTTCCTTTCCATCCATTTTGGACTGAATTGTCTTGAGATCTGAGGGCGTCCATCTGGGATCTGCGGTCGTGTGAGTCGCCGCTCGACCTTCCTTTCCAAGGGCAATGCACACAGAGCATCCCTTCTCACCAACGGCGTTGACCTTGCCTCCGAAGCCATGTGCATCCTGGGACTTCTGGCGCTCTAAGTTTGCATACTTTTCAAGTTGGTCCCAGATCTGCTCGACTCCATACGAGAAGATCCACGGTCGTACCTTCAAAACTGTTCCCTTATACTTCAGTTTTCCATCTACCATGCTGCAGAAAAACTCCGACTGTTCAGAATCGTGGAAACCAACTCTCCATCTGCCCTCACGAATAGTGATGTCTTTCAATCCAGTAGCACTGATAGAGTGTAGCAACTCACGAACTGCCATTTTCCCCATAGTCTCTGGCAATCCTCGGACTTCAACCCAGTTGCCCAGGACTTTTTGGTCCGCCTGAGAGTCCCTAATCTTCTGCTTGGTCTCCGGCGTGAGCTTGCTCAGGAGGATCTTCTTCATTTCGCCTTCAGAAAGTCCTTCTCCCGAGTTCTCTGCCTCTTGCACCAAAAACTCCCAATCTTGCCTTGCTATTCGGATCTCCTTCAGAAACAATTTCTTGATCGCCCTGAAGTTCTCAAGACGGTTCCTGTAATGATCTTCAGGAAGTTGAGAGCCTTTCTTCTTGAGACTTCGATACAACTTCTCATACGTCAGGGGATCTCCTTGATTCTGTCTTTCGACATAAAGATTATATGTACTTTCCCTGAGTTTGCCAGTCAAACAGTCCATCAACCCAAGGATCCAGAGTTCCTTGTCCAGTTTCTCCGTCTGCAGCCACACCATGAACTGCCTCTCGAAGGACGCCCAGTAATTGGGGTGCCCTGAGAACTTCGGCTGCTTCATTACTGAACCCCTCAGCCTCATGTGCAACGGATTCAGCAGGTGGTTCAGGTTGAAACTGGTGGCTGTGCCAACCGGATTGACGAACACTGGGTTGACTGCAGCACTTCCCATTGCCTGTGCCTGCGCAATTGCGGACGCCAGCAACGCCTGGTCCACAGTAGGCTGCACGAACGGCGTTGGTTGAGCTTGATGCAGCCTCATCTCCTTCAATTTCTTCTGCTTTTCTTTGATTTTTGCCTCGTTTTCTTTCTGCTGCCGGCCCTTCTTCTTCAAGGCCATTGATCTCTCCTTCACGGTGGTCCTTGCTTCTCCATCAATATCTCCGACAGTACCAACAGACAGTACAGACCTCTCCGACGAAGATTCTCCTCCTTCGGTACCCAGATTGAACCCAATAGGACTTCCAAATCCAGTAGGGGGGATACCAGAAATTCCAGTAAAAGCTGGGATGTGACCAGTAAAAGCTGGGGGTGCTGGAGAATGTGGAACGCCGTAAGGCGTGGATGCAGGTGCAGCTGAGGAGGTAGGTGCTGGGTGGCTTGCCATTGTAGGCGCTGGTCCAGTGAGCCCAGTAGTGCTCAGATTTTGTACCAGATCTGTAAGCTTCTCCGGCTTCTGCTCCATCTCCTTCCACTTGCTGTCGTCATCCCTCTTTTTCTCCTTGGCGGCCTTCTTCAGCTCCTTCACCCTGTCTTCCAGCGACGAAATCTGGCGTCGACAGGAGCAGTCCTTGGCGCACTCACCACAGGAAGGGCATCTCGTACCTTTTCCTTTGCTTCTCACCTCGTCGACCCAAGTGTCAACACTGGAGGTGGAGCTGGGGAGTTTGGACAATTGCTCCCTGGAGAGGTGAGAATGTGTTGAATCACACCTCATTTCGTCGACCTCGTCGTCGTTCGGACCCCAGGCGCCCGACGGACCAGCCTGCTGACGCACATTCTGGCGTCTCTCCTCGGCGATGATGGCCATCTGCACCATCATGGCGGCCTGGTGGTCGAACTGGTCCATCAGCTCTTCCCAGTCCTCTTGTTCCTGCAATTGAGCGTTGAATCGCAACCGGCCGCTGTCCCTGATGAACTGGCACGACGCCCTGAACCAGTCCCTCAGGCGGCCACGGTAGCTCGCCTCCGCCAGCAGCCAATTCTGGCGGTGCAGGAAATCCTCATTCCAGATCTGCTGCAAGTGTTTTTCCCAGTAATCACCACTAATTCCAGTATCAGACTGCTCTCCTTCGCTGCTGCTGTCTTCAAGATCAGGTAGAGCGTGAGAGGAGGAACCAGATTCACTCGAGGAGGGAGATTCTCGACCGGGTTTAAGGTTGGCTGGGGCGTTCACACAACAATCAGCACAAGTATGACCTCCAGGCCAATGTCTATGGCCACAGTAGGGGCACTCTGACGGATGATCCTCGGTTTGCTGGGGAGATGCCACGAAGGTAACCTCAGGGGGAACACGCAGTGAGTCTCTACGAGTGATAGCCCCGCTAAAGTCCGATGATCTCAGAGTGTCCGTGGAGATTTCAGAAGCAGAGTCATGATTTCCTCTGCTACCATGTAACCGCTGCATAGTGGTTGATCTTTGTTGTAACTGCGAAGCCTGTAGCCTTGATGCCCCAGGGGTCGTAACGCCCGACACTGCCCCTGATATCTCCCAACCCACATAACCCTCTTCAGACCCATATCCAGCCTCGGGGAGCGACATATGCGAAGCACTTGTAAGTCCTTTGAACTCCATGGTGGAATATGAAGAGTACGAAAACCCGGTCTAAAAAAATGGAGCAGACATAGAATCTCAATGCGCATTCATCGCACATAATGACACAACGTGAAATCATTCGAAATAATTTAAATAAATCGGATTGGGAAATCACGAAAGACAAATGCGACTCGACGCGCGCTCACAGGCGACATCTGGCGGCGAACGGAAAACATGAAAACAAGCGGAAAATATACTGCACTAATGTACATCTGAGAATCATTGAAATTCTGATCACATCAGTTTATAATTGAGTGCTGTCACTGCTGCCGTTACACCTGGAGGGTTGGAGTCTAACCGACTATCAGTCAGAGTATAAAGAAATTCTCCGAAACCCTCAGCACTGGTCTCGAACCCCGTGTCATTGACGGGCACCAGTGGTATAAAAAAAATCAGTACCTCTTCTACGAGGACCGTATTGTTGTGCCTGAGGCACGACTGGATGGGTGCCTACAGTGGTCCCATCTCAGTTCTGGTCACACTGGCGCTAATCGCTCAGTGGACTTCTTCCGTGAGTGTTTCTACTCTAGTCTAACGCTGACTGAACTGAGGTCTCGCATGCAGACCATTGTGGATGCTTGTGGCTGTCATGCCAGCAAGCAGAGGGACAGTAGGGATAGGGGACTGATCTCCAGCTTGCCAATACCCTATTGTGCTAACTCTCTTCTCTATGTGGATTTCATCCACGGCCTACCACGCTTCAGCGGCTATGATAGTTGCTTAGTGGTCACCTGTGGCCTATCTCGCTTCACCCGTGTGTTCCCTTGCAATAAGAAAATCACGGGTGAGCAGACTGTGAAAATGTTGGTGGAACAATGGTTCGAACCCTATGGGGCACCTAAACAGGTGCACTCTGATGAAGATGTACGCATCCGCAGTGACACTGGATGGTACAAACGAGTGCTAAATGCCCTCAACGTGGAGGTAACCACAGGTGTGCCCTATACCCACACGTCTAACCCTCTTTGTGAGAGACAGAACCGTGTGGTGGAGCAGAACCTGGGAATCCTGATGAAACAGGAGCGTACCAAAGACTGGGTACGCCTAGTGCCCTGGGCAGTGCTGACCATGAACTCACAGCGGAGCTCTTCTACGGGTTTCACCCCCCACGAACTGTTCCATGGAGGCCGACCTGCTTGGTTCTTCAAAACCCCCTTTCCTGAGGACTTCAAGAGCACTGTGGGAAATTGGCTGGAATACAAGCAGTCTCTGGCTAACCAGGCTGGGACTAACCTGAGACACATTCGTGACCGTGAACTGAGCCGACGGAACTGCCTACGGCGACCTGCCAGCTTCAAGGTTGGTGACCTTGTTTTGGTTCACCATTCACGCCTACCCTCCTGGCCACGTAACTGCCTACAGGACCCTTATTTTGGACCCTATCGTATCATCAGGATAGATGGATCCAGGATTCATGTCAGGTCCAGTCCACGTCTAGGTGGTGAACTGCTGTGTGCACGCAAACAGTTGAGGCACTATCACTCCCCTGACGATTTGTCCTGGGATGAGTGGCGCCTCAGCGACGGTGAGGTCGAGCGTATAGACCTAGAGAACGCTGCCAGTCCAGAGGAGGCAGACGAACTCTAAGAGATGACTGCCGATGAGATGGCAGTCGATGGTTACTACGTGGTTGCAGGTATTGCTCGCCACGAGTATAAACAGGGCTGGAAATTCCTGACCCTGTGGGATGGCTATGGGTTATCTGAGGCGACCTGGGAACCTATGTCAGCCTTCATACAACCAGATGGGAGTATGAACCCCATCTTCCGCTCCTACCTTGTTGAGAACAAAGAGGGGCAGCTACTAACCCGTGCTGAGACTCTGTCCCAGCGTAAAAAGAAAAACTAATTTCCCTGTGTCAGTCTACTGACTGTGTTCGAGCCTCACAGATGCAGTGAGCACTCTTGTGCAGACGTGCCTGTGTATGGGTGTAACAGCAATTGTCACAGTTGCCCCGCATTGCATCGGAGGACAGGACCGTTAGCCCCCCGTGACAACCACTCCCTGGCCAAAGGCCATTGGTTTTTCACAGACCACTGCTTACCGAGCGCTGCACTGACCCTGTCTGTGCCCTGCAGTGCCATGCCTATGGTTTCCAGCGTGGACCAGGTGGCCGCTTATCAGGTTTGCAGCCACCCAGCGAGTGTATGCCTTTTTGACCATGTGTTGCATGGGGACCACCCTGATGTAATGACCTTGGGGAGCCAACAAAGAACGGTGGCTTACTACACCAGGGGGGAATGACAAGCAAGGGGTTATGAGGCAAGGTGTGCCTTCCCTCCTTGGGGACAAACGAGCCCACAGTTAGGACCCCTGACTGGCGGGATCTTCCCCGGTAAGTCGCCCGCGTCGATCCTCAGCGCCAGAATAAAATAAAAAGATAAGAAAAACACGACGAAAAAATTTTCCAAATTAGCTGAAAATAAAGCTAAATAGCATAAAAAACGCTGAGGACAAAAAGCGCGCGGCGAAATGCGTTAAAACACGACGGCGAAAATTTTGAACTTAAATAGACAAATAAATAGCGCCGTAAGCGCCGTAACGCTAACAGGAACATAACGCCGTCCCTGCCGTCGTCTGATACGCCGTCTACGTAAAGAAAACTGCGTCGCGAGCAACGCGTAAAAGTCGAAAATCTTTTTTCGAAGCACGCCGTGCCCCTGTACTCGTCCCTCACGCCCTCTTTTATTCACCATGTACCTTCCCCTCCCGCCCGTGCCCGGGCCTCGACGCTTTCGCCTCCCTTTCGCTGCAGGTGGAACGTACGCGGCGTCAAGTCCAGGACACCGCAACCACCAAGGCATGCCAGCCACGACACCGCCACCAACGTGGGTTGACATGTAAGATGATTGATGTTTTTTGTGCGTGCCGGCAGGGAGGGAAAGGGCACCACAGCACACACACGCCACCACTGGGCAAAAATCAGCACAGACAACCAACAGCACAGCACAGCACAGCACGGCGCCGCACGACGGGCCGCAGGAGGGCAAAGCAAACACAAACAGCACCGCAAAACGACAGCAGAGCACGACAGCACAGCACCACACGACAGCACAGCGCCACAGCACACGACACAGGGAAGCAGGGCACCACAGCAAGCAAAACAAGGCACCGCAGCGCACAGAGCTGAGAAGACAGGGAGCGCACAGCACGAGGGAAAGAGCACCACAGCATGCAGACACCACCACCGGGCAAAAAACAGCACAACCAACCAACAGCACAACACAGCACAGCACGACAGGCCACAGGCGGGCAAAGCAAGCCCCAACAGCACGGCAACACGACAGCAGAGCACAACAGCACAGCACCACGCGACAGAACAGCACCACAGAACACGACACAGGAAAGCGGGGCACCACAGCAAACCACACCAACCACAGGGAAGCAGACCACACGGCCAGACAGGGACACCGACACCGAAACACGCCACAAGCAGACAACCATGGGCCACCAGACCCAGCACCGCACCACAGCACACCAAAGGAAACAGCATGACACACAGCAGCACACCACAGCACCAGGCCCCAGCAACAGCACGCACCACACGAACAGCACAACGCAAGCGCACCAGCACAGCGAAGCACAGCACCGCACAGAGCGGAGAGGACGGGGAACGCACAGCACAGCACGAAGCAGAGCGGCGAACAACAGCACGGACCACCGCGCCACGACAAAACACACACAGCACAGCGCACACAGCGTGGGGGAACACCGCAAAACACAGCGCCGCAGAGCACAGGGCCCCAGGGCGACGGGCAGCGCCAGAGGGCACGGCGCAACAAGCAGCGGCACCAAACGAGGGCAACAAAGCAACACAGCACACGGCAGCACAACACCGGGCGGCACAACGCGCAGCAGCGCGGCGCAGCACCGCACCCAGGGACATACAGCACAGCACAGCACACGGCACATAGCACCAAGCGGCAGCGACAAAAACCGCGAGACACAAAGGGGGGGGGGGGGGCCAGCAACCACCCGGGAGCAGCCAACGGCCAGGCGGAAAGCACGAAAGAGATGAGGGCGCACGGAGAGCCGAGAAGCGGAAGGCCAACAAAGCAAACAACGCACAGCGCCGAGGCCCAGGGCACCCGGGGCCGGGAACCAGAGAAAGCCGGAGACAACGGGGGCGCACAGAGGAAGAAGAAAAAAAAACACCAAGGCACCCAGCAGGAGCAACGAAAGCCGCGAGACACAGAAGGGGAAGGGGGGGGGGGGCAGGAACCACCAGTAAGCAGCGAGAGCGCACGGAGAGCCGGGCAGCGGGAGGCCGAGAAAAACAAACAAAACACAGCGCCAAGGCCGAGGGCACCCCGGGCCGGAAACCAGAGAAAGTTGGAGACAACGGGGGCGCACAAAAGAAGAGAAACAAAAAAACCCCAAGGCACCGAGCGGGAGGCCCCACCCGGATAGCTGGGAGCCATAGAGCAAAAAAAAAAAAGGCACCGAGCGGGAACGACGAACACCGCGAGACACGGAAGGGGGGTGGGGGGGGCAGCAACCACCGGGGAACAACCAACGGCCAACCGGGAGACACAAAACAGGCGAGAGCGCACGAAGAACCGAGAGGCGGGGGGCAAAAAAAAATACACAGAGCACGGAGAGCCGAGCACAACAAACACAAAGCAGCGCCAAGGCCCAGGGCACCCGGGGCCGGGAAACAGAGAAAGCCAGAGACAAGGGGGGCGCGGAGAGGAGGAAAAAGAGAAAGAAAAAAGCGCAAGGCAACGAGGAACGGCAACAGCAGCGAGAGAGAGGGGGGGGGGGGCAACCACCGGAGAGAGGCTGATGGCCAGGCAACACAAAAAAAGCACAGCGCACGGAGAGCCAAGAAGCGCGAGGCCAACAAAACAAACAACACGAAGCGTCAAGGCCGAGGGCAGCCGGGGCCGGAACTCAAAGAAAGCAAGAGACAAAGGGGCGCAAGGAAAAAAACAACGGAGAAACGAGAAAAAAAAGAGAAAAAAACAAAGCAAAAGCAAACGACCAGGAGAGGGGCAACCACAGCCCGGAGGGGGCCAAGCAAAGCAGAAAGACGAAGCGGCCAAAGGAAAACGTGAGGCGCACCAGAACACGCCCGGGAGGCCGGCCCGCCCGACCTGGCCAAAAAGAGCAAGCACACGCACACGCGCACGGGACCCGGGCGTGGCGTCCTCCGACCCGCAAGGGGAGGTGTCGGCGTCCACACGCAACAACCCCGGTTCACCGGCCGAGTCCCCTGTCGAACGACGAACGGCACGGGAAACCGGACGCGTCAGTGACCGGGTCCACACACGCCAACCACCGCAGCGCACGCAGCCCAAGACCGACGCCGAAGGGACCCGCCAGGGACAACCCCATCGCGGGGCCCCAAACGGGTACGGCGCGGAGCGAGCCCAGCGCCCCTGCCTCAGCAGGGGCCAGCGGCAGGCACAATGAGCCCCGTTCTCGGCGGGCCTCTGCGTGCCCCGCGCAGCAACCCAGTAAAGCCGGGGGCGCAAGCCCCCGGGGTGGGGAAAGGCACCACGGCGTCGGGAAAGCGGACCCGAGAACCGAGAGCGACCGGACCGGACGAGGCGCGGCGCACCACGCGGGGCCACGAGGCACGCCAGAGAGGCACGCCGCCGGCAACAACCAAGGCACACGGACAGGTGCGAGGCAACAACGGCCGCAGGGTGCCGCAAACCGGGAGAGCGCGCACAACACGCAGCGACCCACGGCACAGGAACAGGTGCCAAACAACACCAGCTGCCGTCCGGATGGACGAGTGCGCGCCCAGAGGGTACCCAGCCCCTACCGGCTACGAACAGCCGCCGTCCGGATGGACGAGTGCGCGCCCAGAGGGTACCCAGTCCCTGCCGGCTACGAACAGCCGCCGTCCGGATGGACGAGTGCGCGCCCGGGGGGTACCCAGCCCCTGCCGGCTACGAACAGCCGCCGTCCGGATGGACGAGTGAGCGCCCGGAGGGTACCCTGCCCCTACCGGCTACGAACAGCCGCCGTCCGGATCGACGAGTGCGCGCCCGGAGGGTACCCAGCCCCTACCGGCTATGAACAGCCGCCGTCCGGATGGGCGAGTGCGCGCCCGGAGGGTACCCAGTCCCTGTGGGCTGCGAACAGCCGCCGTCCGGATGAACGAGTGCGCGCCCGGGGGGTGCCCAGCCCCTGCTCGCTACGAACAGCCGCCGTCCGGATGGACCAGTGAGCGCCCCGCAGCGACGCCCCACACGGCAACACCCCACGCGCAACCAAAAGCACAGCACAGAGAGCGAGCACACCGGTGAACAAGAGCCAAGCGGCCCAGGACACCGCACACACAACACAACACACCGAACGGGCACACGGCCGAGCAGGAGCCAAGGGGCCAAGGTCACCGCATGCGCGACACAACCCACCGAGCGGGCAAACCGGTGAACAGGAGCCAAGTGGCTCAGGACACCGCACACGCAGCGCAACACACCGAGCGGGCACACCGGTGAACAGGAGCCAAGTGGCCCAGGACACCGCACACGCAACACAACACACCGAGCGGGCACACCGGTGAACAGGAGCCAAGTGGCCCAGGACACCGCACGCGCAACACAACCCACCGAGCGGGCACACCGGTGAACAGGAGCCAAGTGGCCCAGGACACCGTACAAGCAAAGCAAAGGACGGAGCAGGCGCAGCGGTGAACAGGAGCCAAGTGGCCCAGGACACCGCACGCGCAACACAACACACCGAGTGGGCACACCGGTGAACAGGAGCCAAGTGGCCCAGGACACCGCACGACAACACCGCACCGAGCGGGCGCGGCGGTGAACAGGAGCCAAGTGGCCCAGGACACCGCACACGCACCACAACCCACCGAGCGGGCACACCGGTGAACAGGAGCCAAGTGGCCCAGGACACCGCACGCACAACACAACACACCGAGCGGGCACACCGGTGAACGAAAGCCAACTGGCCCAGGGCACCGCACACGCAAAGCAACACACCGAGAGGGCACACCGGTGAACAGGAGCCAAGTGGCCCAGGGCACCGCACACGCAAAGCAACACACCGAGCGGGCGCACCGGTGAACAGGAGCCAAGTGGCCCAGGACACCGTACACACAACACAACACACCGAGCGGGCGCACCGGTGAACAGGAGCCAAGTGGCCCAGGACACGGCAGGCACAACACAACCCACCGAGCGGGCACACCGGTGAACGGGAGCCAAGCGGCCAGGGAGACCGCACATTCAACACAACAAACCACGCGGGCGCACCGGTGAACAGGAGCCAAGTGGCCCAGGACACCGCACACGCAAAGCAACACGGCGAGCGGGCGCACCGGTGAACAGGAGCCAGGTGGCCCAGGACACCGCACACACAGCACAACACACCAAGCGGGCGCACCGGTGAACAGGAACCAAGTTGCCCAGGACACCGCACACACGACACAACCCACCGAGCAGGCACACTGGTGAACAGGAGTCAAGTGGCCCAGGACACCGCACACGCAAAGCAACACACCGAGCGGGCGCACCGGTGAACAGGAGCGAAGTGGCCCAGGACACCGCACACGCAACACAACCCACCGAGCGGGCACACCGGTGAACGGGGGCCAAGTGGCCCAGGACACCGCACGCACAACACAACACACCGAGCGGGCACACCGGTGAACAGGAGCCAAGTGGCCCAGGACACCGGGGACGCAACACAACATACCACGCGGGCACACCGGTGAACAGGAGCCAAGTGGCCCAGGACACTGCACACACGTAGGGCGGCCGAGGGACAGGAAAGAACCAACACCCCATTGGTCGGACGCACTGGGGCAACCCAGTCAACCCAGCGGGCCAGTGGCAGGAGCGGTACTCCAAGGCCACTGGTCCGAGCCCGGCCAGGCTGCATCGGGGACCATGGCAAACGTCACACGGAGCCATGGGAGCAACTGGTGACAGGCGAGCCGGTACACAGTCCAGGAGGGGGTCGCGTGCCAAGCAGAGTGGCCCTGCAACTCAAGCCACAAGGGTGAGGCGGTCGTACCGTAGACTAGTGGGGGCAATACTCCTTGTGGTGGGAGATACTCCACACGGCTGGGCAGCCCCCAGAGCTGCCGCCCGAAGGAGGCGGAATGTGGCCCTACCCATGGACACATGTGGGGACACCCTCCCCCCGGGACACCTGGACCGGGTGGCCGCAACACTGCCTTCCCAAGCACCTGCGGGAGCGGCTTAAGAGGCACCTGAACTAGGGCAGTGAAAGGGACAGGACGTACCCTTGGTAAGACCTTCTTCCTGCATGGTCAAAGGAGGCATCCTGAACACCCGAAGATACCTACCTACCTACCTACCTTGAGGCACTATCACTCCCCTGACGATTTGTCCTGGGATGAGTGGCGCCTCAGCTACGGCGAGGTCGAGCGTATAGACCTAGAGAATGCTGCCAGTCCAGAGGAGGCAGACAAACTCTAAGAGATGACTGCCGATGAGATGGCAGTCGATGGTTACTACGTGGTTGCAGGTATTGCTCGCCACGAGTATAAACAGGGCTGGAAATTCCTGACCCTGTGGGATGGCTATGGGTTATTTGAGGCGACCTGGGAACCTATGTCAGCCTTCATACAACCAGATGGGAGTATGAACCCCATCTTCTGCTCCTACCTCGTTGAGAACAACGAGGGGCAGCTACTAACCCGTGCTGAGACTCTGTCCCAGCGTAAAAAGAAAAACTAATTTCCCTGTGTCAGTCTACTAACTGTGTTCTAACCTTACAGATGCAGTGAGCACTCTTGTGCAGACGTGCCTGTGTATGGGTGTAAGAGCAGTTGTCACAGTTGCCCCGCATTGCATCGCAGAACAGGACCGTTAGCCCCCCGTGACAACCACTCCCTGGCCAAAGGCCATTGGTTTTTCACAGACCACTGCTTACTGAGGTCTGCACTGACCCTGTCTGTGCCCTGCAGTCCCATGCCTATGGTTTCCAGCGTGGACCAGGTGGCCGCTTATCAGGTTTGCAGCCACCCAGCGAGTGTATGCCTTGTTGACCATGTGTTGCATGGGGACTGCCCTGATGTAATGACCTTCGGGAGCCAACGAAGAACGGTGGCTTACCACACCAGGGGGGAATGACAAGCAAGGGGTTATGAGGCAAGGTGTGCCTTCCCTCCTTGGGGACAAGCGAGCCCACAGTTAGGACCCCTGACTGGTCCAGACCCATCACATAGGTTTTTAAAAGAAAAAGTGTTAGTTTATTCCGAAAACTAAGAAAAGGGTGGAGTGACTTGTTTTGGAGCTGAAATATCATGCCAAACATGGTGCGAAAACTATTTTGGTGCGTTGGGCACCTGCAAAATAGGGTGCGGGGGCCTTGAAAGGAGCCCGCAAGTCTAAAACATACAGATTTTTTGCAAAATACTGGCAATGTTAGGCCATTTTTTGACACATAATGTCCTTTTTCAGGTCGAAGAGGCCCTGAAACACCTATTTGCTGGCTCCAAAAATTTGAATACATGTTTTTTTGCGTCAGGCATCTGCAAAATAGGGTGGGGCGGGCTTGTACTGGCCATCCGAGCCAGAAAAACAATGTTTTTTTGCCAAAAAATTGGCGTTTTTAGGCCATTTTTGGGCAAAAAAGGGCATTTTTTAGGGGGAGCGGCCCTGAATCACCCATTTTCTAGGTTTCTAACCCCGCAACAAATTTTTTTTGTGGGGCACCTGCAAAATAGGGTGGGGGGGTGTTCAATGGACCACCCGAGCCCAAAAAACACTGTTTTTGGCCCAAAAATGGCATCTTTAGGCCATTTTTGGGCAAAAAAAGGCCATTTTTGGACAAAAAATGGCCCTTTTCCGGGGGGGGGGCGCTGCATCAACCATTTTCGGGCTCCCTAATCCTGCACCACATGTGTTTTTGAGTCAAGCACCTGCAAAATAGGGTGGGGGGCGTCAAACTGACCACCCGAGCCCAAAAAACACTGTTTTTGGCCGAAAATTGGCATTTCTAGCCCTTTTTTTTGGCAAAAAATGGCCATTTCTTTTAGGGGGGGGGGGCGGCCCTGAATCAACCATTTCCCCGGCACCCTAGCCCTAAAACACACCTTTTTTTGAGTCGAGCACCTGCGAAATAGGGTGGGGGTGCGTCAAACTGACCACCCGAGGCCAAAAAAACACTGTTTTTGGCCCAAAATTGGAATTTTTAAGCCATTTTTGGGCAAAAATGGCCATTTTTTAGGGGGGCGGCCCTGATTCACCCATTTTCCGGGTCCCTAATCTTGCAACACATGTTTTGTTGAGTCGAGCACCTGTGAAATAGGGTGGGGGGGCGTCGGACTGCCTTCCCTTCTTGGGGACAAGCGAGCCCACAGTTAGGACCCCTGACTGGTCCAGACCCATGGGGTTCTACCCTTCATTACAGGGTTTACCATACCCCTAGGTGTGCTGCGTATCTCTGTGTGTGTCTCACTTCTCTCCCTGGCGTGGCTCCCGGAGACCGGGCTTCGCTGATGTCGGACCGAAGGTCCTAGTCAGTTACTATTACCACTCCTATGGCGCCCAATTTCTGTGCTGGCGCCTATCCTTGGAGGAAGACGGCAAAAGCCCTACCTACTAGAGGGGAGGGGTGGCCAAGTGTGCTAAGGGCATACAAAGTGCCCATTTTTGCTAAAGGCCAAAAGCTAACGCACTCCCCTGCCCACGTGGAAAGGCACGCGGGACAGGAGACACCACTACACTACACTCACTAACGCCAGCACCAGCCTTCGAAGGCAGGGTGAGCACTCATCACTTGCGCTCAACGCCTGCCAGGCTTGCTGACCCTAACACCTACACACTCTACTGGGAGTTGAAGGCAATGAAGTCTCGGGTCCTACTGACCCTCCTGTGAGAACGCAAGAGAACACAGCGCTACTAAGCGGCTGTGGCCTAACAGGGACGCCACTACGCGTTTTCCTGTCAGGGCTTGGAGGGAGGGAGTGCTCAGCGTGCGTGCACAGCGTGGATGGCGGTGAAGTCGGACTGCACTCACCACTCCTGGTTGAGCTGCAGTTATTTGTTTTTGTGATCCGCGCAGCATATTTTAGCGCTGCCAAGAGGGACTGCACCAATCGCCCTTACCTTCCCACCTGTAAAGCAAAGGCCAATGACTGAGGTTCAAGACTGAGGAACCAAGACAGCCTCCACGTGTTATACGCTTCTCAGGCTGCCCTATAATACGGTGTTCCTGAACCTCAGTACAAGCAAGCAAGCTTAAGGAATTCCACCCGTTCTCTTAAAGAACGTAGGGTGGAGCCCCTGGGTAACTTAAACAAGAGGTTTGAGGTTTGAGGTTTGATTTTGCGGGTACTAGACGCGTTTCGGCCCCGGGGGGCCACCTGGTCGGGCCAGGTGATATCCTCCCCACCGGGTCCTAGTGGGGGGCCCTCCAAGACGCACCTCCTGCCTGGTGGCGGAGTCCCCCGGGTTCACAGGGCTCGGAGCCCCGTTCTTCTCCGGCTTCCCCGTTTCGCAACTCCCCGGTCAGTGCATCAATTCGCAGCCGTGGCTGCGGCCGCTTACCAGGTGTGTCGCCCCCCTAATGCGTGGTCGCCCGGGGCGCCGGCGCCGCCGGGCCCGTGCTACTGGCTTGTCGCCAGTGGGACCCCCTTGGGCTGGCGCTGAGGCTGCCTAGCCTAGGGGTTGGGGCGTGGCGCCGTGCGCCACTACTGCGTTGGCGGGTGCAGTGCCTCGTCCGTTTGTGCGCGGCGCTCGCGGTTGGTTCGGGGGGCTCGGGCCGGTACCTGGTGTTGTGTCTCTCCCGTTTCCCCCTTCCCGCCCCGCGTGTCCCGCGCTGCGTGTGGCTGGCTGTCCCGTCCGGGTGTCCCTTACCCTCGCTCGCTGGTACGCCATTCCACGCGGTCTGTGCGTTCCGCGTGCTCGGTCCGGTTGCCCTTCTGGTAGTCCCCGCGTGCCCTTTGCGTGTGTGTGCGCTCGCGCTCCCGCGGCGTCCGCTCCCCCCTCCCTGGGTGGTGTGGCGTGCGCACCTCGCGCGGTCCCGGCACTGGGCGCTGGTAGGGCTGTTCCACGTGGTCCGTGCCCCTCCGCGTGTCCTGCCCCGGTCCCTTGCTCCGTCTGGCATGCTTGGGGGGGGGCGGTCCGGTCCCGGTTCCCCCCTACTTGGCTTGGGGTTGTGGGGGTGGAGAAAGGCCGTCCCCGGGGGGGGTGCCTTCCACTGTTGCGAGGGGCGTCTGGGGTCGGGCGCTCCCCCTCCCCCGACTGCCCGCCCACTGGGCGGGCTGTTTGGGTCCGCTATCCACGTGCTATGGGCGCGGGCGTGCGGGTGTTGGGGCCCTACTCTGTCCCCTTGGTCTGCACGCCCTGTGGGGTCTGCGTGCCGCGGGGCGGGTCCGTGGCGTTCGTGTGCCGGGGGGCGGGCTGGGGGGGGGGGGCGTGCGCCGTGCCCCCCGTTTGTGCGGCCGGGGGGGGCCTGTAGGGCGGGGGTTGCTCTGCCTCGTTCCGTCCCTCTGCCTTCCCTGGGCAGGCAACAAAGCGGGTGTCACTGGCGTCGTTCTGTCCATGGGGGGCGTGGCCCCCCATAACACTCCGGTTCGTGCTCGCCTGCCTTCTCTGGGCGCGATCTATGCGGCGTCCTGGCGCGGGCTCGCTTGTTCTCCGCGGTTCCTGTGGGAGCCGGCGGCTGGGGCGGGGGGGCGGGCCGCGCTCCGGCTCCTCTCTCGGGCGGGGGGAGGGGGGACCATCCCCCCTGCCTCGGGGGGTGGGGGGCCGGGGCCCCCACGGCTTGCGGGCGGGTGGGGGGATGGGGGGGGGGGGTCGCGCCGCGGCCTCCCTGCTCCCCCTCTGGCTGGCGGCCCGCGGTACCCCATCCTGGCCCCCCTCGTGCCGTCGGCGCACTTCCCTCCGGCGTGCGCGTGCGGTCGGGGTCGCGGGGCCGCCCCGGGGTGGGGGGAGATGAAGGGCGGCGCGTGGACCGCTCCCCCGGGGGCCCCTGCAGACCTGAACCCCCCCTCTGCCCTCCCTGAGTGGGCTGTGGTCATGGGAGGGTCATGTGAAGCGCGGCCTCCATACTCTTCTGGTGCGCCGCCGTGCGCCGCCCCCAAGCTTGGTCCGCGCGTTGCTCCGGCGCGCTGGTGTGGGCTCGCCTTTCGGCCGCGACCCCCGCGGGAGCAGGCGGCTGAGGGCGCCGGGGCGCGCGGTGTGCAGGTCCAGCCGCATCCCCCCCCCCCCCCCGCGCGTCGCGGTCCCTTCTGGGGGAGGGGGGGCGCACCCTCGGCTCCGGGGGGCGGAGGGTCGCTCCTGTGGCTCCCAAGCTGGGGGGGGGGAGCGGGGGGGGGGGGGGGCTGGGGGGGCCGCCCCCCGCCCCCCCGCCCCGTCGGGCGGGGGCCTGCCATCCGTTGTCTCCGGGGTGCCCCCCCGGGGTATACTCGTGCCGTGGGGGTTGCCGGGCGGCCGCGGTCGTCGGGCGCGGTCCGGTCGGCCGCCAACGGGTCAGTGCGGCGGGGGGGGGGGGGGGGGGAAGAGGGGGAACCCCCCCGCCATGGTTCGCGCCCCCGTCTTCCCCAGGCCCGCCTCTGAAAGGGCCGCTCCGTTTGCGCCGGGCGTGCGGGCGCCTGCCTCGGCCGTGGTGCCCCCGCACCCCGGGTGCAGCGGCCTCTTCAGGGGGGATGCGGGGCCGCTGTTTCTTCGGTCTGCCTCCGTCCGCTCTTGGGCCTGAGTGAGAGGGGGGGGGGGGGGAGTGGGGGGGGGCCTCTAGTCCCCTGGCGCCGCCTCCTGACGGCCGAGGGGGGGGCGGCAAGGCGGTCCCGGCCCCGGGGGCCAGCCATCGGCTGGGGGGTGGCACCCTTCCACCACCCCCCTCTACCTAGAGCCGGACCCTCGTGCAGGCCCTCGCTGGGGCCCCTCGTTCCCCCCGCGTCGCGCGGCGTTTGCCGGCCGGGGGCGGCCTGACGAGGGTTAGCGGTCAGCGGTTAGCGGGCTGCGGGCAGTAGCTGCCCCCCCGCGCTTGTTGTCTTCGCCCTCCCTCCCGCGGGAGTCGGCGCGCGCTCCTTCGTCACGCCGCACCGTGGGGGGGGGCGTGGGTCGGGGGGCGCAGCTTCCCCCCCCACTTTCTCGCATCCGCCGTCTGGGCCGTCACCTGTGCCGCCGCTTGTGTGGGGGCTGGGGCTGTGGCGGCGGCGGGTTGCGCCGGCGGTAGCGCCAGTGGGCGAGGGCGCTGCGCAAGGCCCGGGGGAGCCAGTTGTTGGCGTGCGCATCCGTGATGCGGAATACCGCTCCCCCTTCCAGGAAGGCCGGCCACGTCGGCTCCCTGTCGGGCCACGCCGCCCGGATCACTGACCTGAGGACCCTCTCGTGGTCCTCTGGGGCTGCCCACCCCCCCGGGGGTACCTCTCGGTTTCCTCCGTCCCTCCGGAGGAGCACGGCATCAAAGGGCCGGTTCCTCAACCCCCTGGTGGTCCCCTGGTTGGCCCAGCACAACCACCCGTACACCTCCCCCACCAGGGGGAGGGCCTCATCCCCCAGAGGGTCCGGGACCGTGCCCCAGTCCCGGTCCGAGGGCCGGGCTCCCTCTGCCCCTCGCGCCGGCTCCCCCCGCTGCCCCTGTGTCTGCGGCGCCCATTCCGCGCCCCGCCCCCCCCCCCCCGCCGAGGCCATCCGCGCCGGCTCTGCTCTCGGCGCGGGGGGGGCTTGCTGGTGCTGGGGTCGTGGGGGTTGGGGGGGGATGAGCTTGCCGGCGCCGGGGTCGATGTTGTAGAGGTGGTGGTGGTGGTGGTGGTGGTGGTGGGTGTGGTGCGCCGGCATCTGTTGGATGCCGGGGGGGATGCACCTCACCGGCTGCACGTCCGGCTGCGGGGGCGCCCCGCCCCCCGCCCCCCTCCCTTTGGCCCGCCCTCCCCCCCGGGCTCCCATGCCCCGTCCCGTCTGTCCTTTGGGGCCCGTGGCGCCCTTGTCCTTGCCCTTGGGCCCCCTTCCGGCCCCCTGCCCGTGCCGTGAGTCCCGCCCCCCGTCCCCCACGCCCTGGCCTGCCCGCTCGCCCACCGTCCCTCGCCCCGCTCCCTGCACCTGCTCGCCCTGCCCGCGCCCCTGCGCGCCCTTCCCGTGCCCTGGCCCCTTCCCGGCCCCCTGCCCTGAGTCGCGCCGTCCGCTGCCCGCGCTCTGTCCCTCTCCGCTGCTGCGCCCTTGCTCCCTGCCGCGGTTGCCCTGGCCCGCTCCTTGCGCGCGCTCCTGGGCACTTCCCCTGTCGCCTCCTGTCCCCCGCTCCGCGCTCCCGTGGCTGGCACGCAGCTCTGCCTGCGCGCCGTCCCCTCCTTCCTGGATCACGCGCCGGGCGTCCCGCTGTCTTTGCAGCTGCGGCAGCGTGACGCCTGGCGGCGAGCGCTCGGGCACCGGGGGGCGGACGTGCCGCGCCCGCCCCGGGCGGGAGGGAGCTTTGGGGGGAACGGCTTGGGGGGACTGGTGTGGGTGTGGGTGGGGTTGGCGTGGGCGCGGTACTTCGCGCTCTCCCTGCCCACTGCTGCTGCTGCGGCGGCCGCCGGCGAGGCGCCCGTGGCCCGTGCAGGGTCCTTCTCCCGCTTTCGCGGCGTGCTGGGGGCCGCGGCGTGGCCGGCCGAGGCGGTGGCGCGGTTCGCCGGGGCCGCGGTCGCAACCCCTCGCGCGCCCTCCCCGATCCCCTCTGCGGCTGCGGCAGCCCTCGGCGATGCGCCCGGTTCCTGCGCCGGGGCTACCCCCCGTGTCGGCGGCGTGCCGGGGGCCGCGGTCGGGGCCGCGGCTTGGCTCGCTCGGGCTGCGGTCTCCGCTTCCTGCGTGTCCGGGGCCCCCTCCCCGGGCGGGGCGGCAGGGCTTGCTGCTTGGGCGGCGGGGGCAGTCACCTCGCTTGGTCAGGCTCCTGGGCCGGCGGCGGCGGCCCGACCAGCACCGCCGCCTCCGCCAGCCTCCGCTCCTCACGCTCCGCGGGGGTCTCCCCCGTCCACTCCGGGGAGACGGGGGAGCGGGAGCGGGACCGGCGGTGGTGGCGGTCGTCCCGCTGGGGGGAGCCATCGGAGTCTGCCATCACTGTTATCCTGGTAGGCATGCGTGGTGGCAGGTGCGCCCTTCCCACTACCTCCTGGTGCATCAGTGCCGTGCCGACGGCAGTGCGGTGCGCTGCTCTGCGGGGGGGAGGGGGGGAGGGGGTGGGGGGCTGGCTGTGGCGTCAGCCCCGCACGGGCGGGGGCCGGCAGCCATTCATCGGCATTGGGAGGGGAGGCGAGGGAGCCACGCGGCCCACGCGTCGCGCCACAGCCCCCAGTCTGGGGCGGGGCCGAGGGCCCTGGGCCCCCGGGGGTCGTCGGGAGGTGCCGGGGGGAGCCGCACTAGGTGGACCCCCGTAACGGCGGTGACCTCCTGTGTTTGCACGAAGGTGTGTACCCCGTCCCGCGCCGCGGGCCCCCGGGAGGGGGGGGCGGGGTACGGATGCTGCCCCATAGAGGTCGTCGGGGGTGATCCCCAGGACCCGTTCGGGGTCCCCGCGGGTCGCGACGACGAGGAAGAGCAGGGGGGTGCCAGGGCACTCTTGCCAGATGACCTGCCCCCTGTGGTGGGCACCCCTGGTTCTGGAGAGGGGGGGGGGCAGGTCTGGGTTGGCCCAGCCGCGGGGCGCGTGCGTCGCCAGCGGGAGGGCGGGGCACCAGGTGGGCTCCATGGGGAACGCCTCGCATACGATGGCGTACGGGGGGGGTCGGCCTGGTGACATCGTACAACGGGTTGGTCGGCCGGGGGCGGGCGGGCGCCTCGTCCGCGCCTTCCACGAACACCGTGATTTCGCCCACCTCCAGGTCCTCGTCCGCTGGGTGTAGAAGGACGAGCGCCGCATCCAGCTCAGACACTCCCCCCGGGTATGTGGCCCGCGCCTGGTTCAGGTACGGGGCCGCGTCCCCGGGGCAGCGCGTCCTGAGGGTGTGCAGCAGGGCTGGGGTGCTGCTGCGGAACGACATGGCGGACCCCGCTCCCGTCAGCTGGAGGGTATCCCCCATGGACAGGGGCCGGCCCGACCGGTTGGACTCGTGCCACTCCATCCAGTGCACGTAGAGGGCCGCCTCCGGGCTGATGAGCCCTGGCTGGACGGGGTTCACGATCCGGTGCATCGCCGGGAGCAGCATAGGGGCCCATGCCCCGTTCAGGGCGCGGACGGCCGGGAGGGCGGTCTCGTTGAGGAAAGCCCTCGCACTGCCCGTCAGGTCACGCCGTGCGGCAGCGTGTGCCTCGTGCGCCTCCGCCACTGCGTCCGCCACCAGGCCCCGTACAGTCGCCTCCTGCGCTTTGCGGCGGGCCCTGGCGTGTCCCGGCCCATCCCCCCGTCGGCGTGGCATGGTACTGCGGGCTCTGCAAAGAGCGGCGGCGGGTGGGGGTCAGGGCGCGAACACGTGTGACAGGTGCGCAACGGATGTGGGGTCCCGCAGGTGCACGTGGATCCACAGAAGGGCAGCGCCCGCGGGGCCCGCGCGTTCGTGTGAGGGGGCGTGTGCCCCCTCGATGCGCCGGTGCAGGGCCTCCTCCTCTGTGCGCCTGCGTGGGCCTGCGGGAGGTTCGGGCCAGGGGCACGCGGCCACCTGGGCGCACCGCGCGCACCTGTTGGCGCCTGTCGACGCTGCGGAGGACACCGTGTCACATTCCCCGCAGAGCCTGCAGGTGTGTAGGAGGTGGGAGGGCGGCGACCAAGGGTCGAGATGGCAGAGCCAGAGGTCGTCCCACCTCTGTCAGAGGGGGTCCCGGATCTCCAGCAGGCGGGCGCGGACGCGGCGCCGGTAGTCACTGCCGAGCGTCTTCCGCTGGACCTCCCGCCATGTGTCGTCGGGGAGATTCCTGTGGTCCTGGAAGGCGGCGATGAGGTCGTCCCACGCCGGGTGGGGGTGCCCCTGGGGGGGGGTTGCCATGTACACGTGGCGCCCGGTGAGGTGGGGCGTCAGCGCATCCCATTGGCACCCGTTCGCGGCGGCCCGGTGGAGGAGGGCCAGTAGGGTGCATTCCGCGACTGCCTCCCATCCCACTCGCAGCCCTTCGCAGCCGTCCAGCTCCTGGCGCAGCGCGGCTGCAATGTCGGTGGGGAGCATGAGGAGCAAGGGCCCCTGGGTGTCGCCCAGCCGGGACAGGGGGTCGTCGTATACCGGCCCCCCAGCTTTGAAGTGTGCCACGGCGAGCTGGGCGGCCCCTTCCTCTTGGGGTTGCCACCGGAGGGTGGGCGCGGCGTGTCCCCATTTGCGTATCTCCGTAGCCCGGAGTACGTTGCCGGCGTGAAGGACGATGCGGGGGGGGGACGGGTGTCCTGACGACTGAGGACACGTCCCCAGTCCACCCTGTTTGCGGCCCCGGGGCCGCTTGCAGCCATTCCCCCGTCGCCGCGTCCCACGGGTGGTCAGGTCCCGCCACGCGGATCACGGTGGGTCTCGGCCGGGTGTCCGGCCCCCATCCCTCGAGCGGGATGGCGGCGTATTGTTGCGCAGGGGTCTCCGGGGCGCGCGTGGCGGCGCACCACCGGCTCCACCTGCGCGCCCATTCCTCACCCACTATGCGTGCCTCCCACGCGGTCATGGATCCGCGCCCGATGATCCACGGTGGGAACAAGGCGTCTTGTAGGTGCTTCGAGAACCCGCCCCGCAGGTCCTGGTACGGGTGGGGGCCCTCTTGTGGCCGGCACTCCAGAGTGCCATTCACGACACGGAGGGAGGCTACGAAGTCCTTGTCAGGGGGCGGGGGAGGGGGGGGGTGGTCGCCCTCCGCCGCAGCGAACCATCGGTGCGCCCGGGCCGCCGCGCTTAGGGGCTCGCGGAGGAGTTGCTCCAGCCGGTGGTTGCGAAGCTCCCATGCGAAGTCCCCAAGCCGGAGCATGTGGTGGAGGAAATCGTCCTCAAAGTTCCCTCTTGGCGGGTCGTAGCGGGCTATGGCGCGGAGCTGCGCCTCGGCGTCCTCGGGCACCAGTCCGGAGCAGAAGACTTCCGTCCATGTGGCGCCTGCGGAGCGCCACGAGGCCACCAACAGGGCTTTGTCCCCGGTTGGGAGGTGGCAGGCCGCCTCGTGTACCGCCTGGCGGTAGTGGGGCCAGAGGAGCCGTGAGTGGGCGCACCCCACGTGCATGTGCACCGGGGTCTCCTCCAGGCCGCCGCATAGGAGGCACGGTTGTGGGATGACGGCGACGCCGGAGAGCTGCTCCTTACGAACGCGGAGCCTGCGCTGCACCGGCGTGTGGCCGTCTGGGGCCTGCAGCGCCCGGCGGTTGGTGGCCGTCGCGGTGAGGTCCCGGCCGTGGACATAGGCTGTTGCGTGGGCCGCGCCCAAAGGTGTGTGTCCCCGGTGCGTCAGCGCATGGTCTGTTGGCGCCCGCTGCGCAACCTCGCCGAGCGCCCGCATCGTGGGGGGCTCCAGATTGAGGTGGCCGTCACAGCCGGCGACAATGAGTAGGGCGTGGCCAGGGTCCGGGGGCGTGTTCTGCAGGACGGTG
Source organism: Eutreptiella sp. 'Long Island Sound 2002' (assembly GCA_964036045.1). Taxonomy (NCBI): domain Eukaryota; phylum Euglenozoa; class Euglenophyceae; order Eutreptiales; family Eutreptiaceae; genus Eutreptiella; species Eutreptiella sp. 'Long Island Sound 2002'. Next base: position 17,896,702 of record OZ038402.1, on the reverse strand, counting down.
TCCTGGGACGCTGCCCAGTCCGCCTTGTGCAGTAGGGCGTCACTGTGGTGCGGGGTGGCTCGGACGTACCAGAACGGGTGCCCGGCGTGTCGCCCTCGCGCGCACAGGCCGTCCCGGAGCCACCTTAGGGGCATCAGGTTGACCACCTTCGCCGCGCCCGCGGGGACCCCCGTGGTCCTCTCGCGATCTGCGTGCCGCAGGAGGTGGAGGATGACCTCGGCGTCCACCGTGTGGACCCATGGTCGGTGGGCACCGTATTGTAGGGGGAGGGAGGCGGCCACCCCTTCCCCGTCGGGCACCGTGCCCGAGATGGCAGCGGCGAGAGCGACGCTGTTTGCGTGTTTGCAGGGTCCGCCCCCGGACGCGTCGGAAGAGGTGTGGCCCCAGGCCTCCGGGATCCAGTAGTACCCTGTGGGGCTGAGCCGGCCCGCGTTGAGGTCGGCGGACTGCCACCGGACGTCGGGGTGGCTGGGGGTCAGTTGGTCCACGCTCAGCGCCCTGGTGTTCCCGGGGCTGATCCCCGGGTGGTCGTGCAGCCGGATCTCTGCTCCGGCGATCGTGCTTTCCCAGGACCGAAGTGCCGTCACATGTTCCTTGAGCCACGCCGGGCCTCCGCGCTGGTGCACCACCAGGTGTCTCGTGCCCTCCGGCTGGTCCTCCAGCGCGTGCACTGCCATGTGTGGGTCGTGCGGCACCCCCGTAGCTACCAGCAGGGCGGCGCCTCGGGGGAGTCCACGGGGATTGGGCTGGCCTGCCCCCACCTGCACTATTACCCACTCGGCCCGGAGCTGCGCTTGCCCCGCCGCTTGGGTGCATTGGTCGTCCGTGGCCGCCAACCACAACGGCGTCGGCGCGTGGGGCCGGGGGCGCAGGGGCTCGGGCCATGCCACATCCGCGTTAGGCTCTTGGTGCTCGCTTTCCGCGAGTACGTCGTGGAGGATGTACATGAGGGCTGCCGGCGGGTGGTACGCCGCCCCCGGGTCGGGGGGGGATAGGCCGCCCCGGCGGCGGTAGCCCCAGACGTGGAGGTGCAGGCCGTCCGGGGTCACCCGTGGGCCGGTGTGGGCGTCCTGCTTAGCCCTCGTGGGGTGGACGAGTCTCAGGCGGGGGTCCCGCGTGCCGGTGGTGTGGAAGAGGTGGACCAAGGCGTCGCGCCACCCGGGCTGGTTGGTGGGCTCCTGCTCGCGGCGGCAATAGTGGAGGTGTTCATCGGCGCATTGGTTGAGGCATTCCCGCACCGCTGTCGGCCACGGGTCGTTGTTGTCGGGGAAGGGGTGGCGTGGCCCGTGGTGCCCATGCCACAGCGTTGTGTGCGGCACCGTCAGGCGGCACGTGTCGCGGTGTCGCAGCTTGGCGGTGCGCAGCGTGACCATGTTGCCTGGCGGGGACTTTAGTTGGACATGGGCCGCCCTGGGGCACGCGATGGCATTGTACAGCCCCACTCCCAGGGCGGCCAGGGCCCGGGGTATGCGCTGGACGCAGTCAGCCCCCGCTAGAGTTGCGAACTCCGGGACGGGGTAGTGCACCTCGGGACATATTCCGTGCGCGCCGGCTATTTCCCAGAACATCTTGGTGACCTCGGCGCGCACGGAGGTTGAGCGGTGGTGGACGAGTGTATCCACGAGGGCCACCGCTGCCTGCTGGCACCGCGTTGGTACCCGTGTGAGCCCCAGGGTCCGGTCATCCTGCAGGCTGTCCCTCGAGGCGTCGAAGGCGTACTGCGCCCTGTCCTTCGCGACCTGGACCGTGATGTGGTCCAGGTGGCGTGCAGTGTCGGAGTCGTCGGCGATGAAAGGTGCGACGTACTGTGTCAGCCCCCCGAGGATCGCCAGGATGACGTCCTGCACCACTTTCGGTGGCGGGAGGGTGTTGAGGCACCAGTGGTGCACCGCCGCCAGGCGTAGCCGGTGCTTGCGCTGCAGGGAGAACTCCCCGTCCGGCTGCAGCTGGAGTCCCAGGTAGGGGACAGAGTCCGCCGCTGGTACCCAGTGCCATGGGTTTTCCAGGTGGGGACAGAGGCGAAGCTGCAGGCCCTGGACCCCCTCCGTGGTGGCCATGGCGCACTAGCGGGGGTTGAGCTCCATGCCCATCATCCCCAGGTACGCGGCCACCACCTCCACGCCCTCGACGAAGTGCTGCAGCGTGTGGGCCACCACCAGCAGGTCGTCGATGTAGGCCTGGATGAGGCCGTGTTCGGCCCCTCCCGGCGGGCGCAGGCGGTGCCCCTGCGCCTTGAGCAGGGGCTCCAGGAGGAGCGCGTACAGCAGGGGGCTCTCGGGGTTGCCCTGCCGGACGCCGCGCAGCATGTGGACGGGCTGCGTTAGCCCGTGTGCGGTGACGATGCGAAGCCTGGCGCACGTGTGGAGGAAGAGCAGGAGGTCGATGACCTCCGGCGGCACGGAGAGGTGGCGCAGGATGAGGTTGAGGGCGCCGTGCGGGGCGGTGTCGAAGGCCTTGCGGGCGTCGAAGGAGAAAACGTAGTTGGGCCTTCCCCGCTGGAGCTGCCGCTGCGCCATGAACTCTGCGGGGCCTGTGTTGGAGCCAGGGAGGTCCCCTTGCTGCCAGTCGCTGCCCACACCGTGCCGTGTGAGCACTTCCGTGATGCGCTGGGTGAGGGGGCCCGTGAGCAGCTTCATGTCCAGCTGGCCCAGGGCTATGGGCCTGTAGTCGTCCAGTCTGGCGGAGCCCGGTACCTCGGGGCTGAGCCAGATGTGCGTGTCCCTCCAGTGCATCGGCGGCGGGGCGCCGCGGAGGATGGCCCGGTAGGAATGGACCAGGAGCCACTGGACGGGTGCCAGGAGGGCCTTGATGAAACGGGCCTCCACGTGGTTGGGACCTGGGGCCTTGTTATCGGCCTTGTCCAGGGCGGACTGCAGGTCCTGCATGGAGTACTGCTGGACCTGTGTCCAGGCCCCTTCAGGGACCCGGGGGACATGGCGGCCGAGGACTGCCTGGAAGCCTGGGAGGTCCACCGGGCGTTTGTCATACAGTTCTCGCCAGAGGGCACGAACTGCGAACATCACGTCGTGGGCCTCCGTGAGGAGCGTTTGGGAGTTGAGGACCCGCATGTTCCAGAGGCCTGACGAGCCAGGGGACTCTACCTCTAGGGCTCCCCGCACGGCTTTCCATCGATGGGCGATGTCGGGGGCTTGGCGGCGCCAGAAGTCCTTGATGGCGCGCTTGCGGTCTGCCGCCAGGAGTTCGCGGAGTTGGTGAATGTCCTCCTCGAGGGCGGCTGCTTGCCTCTCAAGCTCCTCCTGTAGCTGGCCCTGTGTGGTCGGGCGGAACCCGGGCGACGCACCCCGCAGCTCCTCCGTGAGCCGGAGCGCCGCCTCGGACCGGATGCCGTGCCGTGCCGCGTCCGCCTGGTACGCCGCCGGCGCGCACGCTGCCAGGGTGTCATAGCGGAGGGGCGCCGCCTGGAGCCGCTTTCCGCTCTCCAGGGGGTCCCCCTCCGCCGGGTCCGTCCCCGCCAGGGATGGCTGCCGGTCTCCCACCACACGCGCCAGGGCGTCATGCGTCGCGTGGAGGTGTTCGAACACCTTGTCCACCGCGGCCGCGGGCATGGACCCGTAGGCATGCTGCTCTGCGGGACCCAGCCAGGGCGCCAGGGAGGGTTCATCCTGCGCGGCGGTGACCGCCGCCCACAGGCAGTGTTGGACGGGCGCGGCCTCGGCGTCTAACGGGAGGAGGCGGCCCTCCGTGTGGCTGTAGGGGGTGGGCACCGCCGCGCGCCCCGCTGCGCTGAGGAGGCCCGGCAGGGCCAGGCGGACCGGGAGGTGGTCCGAGCCGATCACCTGGGGGTGTGCCATGCCGCGAGCCCAGACGCTTTCCCGCAGGGACCACGGCAGGAGGGGCTCGTTGACCAGGAAGGTGTCCACCCTGTCCCGGGACGGGTGAAGCGTGGGGGTCATGTCCTGCTCGCCGCCTGCCGTGGCCCTCCGGAAAACGCAGGCCTCCCAGCCCGCTCGGAAGTGCTCCGTGGCCGGGTTGGTGGTGGCATCCATGTACATGTTGGTGTCGCCGGCGATGACCACCGGGTGTCTCCGACCGAGGCTGCGTGCCGTGGCATACATTTGTATGTCGGCCCAGAACGCCGCCCGTCCCGCCAGCGGGGAGCAGCCTGCTTGCGGCCCGTGGACGTTGATGAGGGTGAGGCCTCCCCCGTCCGTGCGGATCTCCAGGGCCGCGGCCTTCCTGGGGACGATTTCCGTGAAACTGAGCACCTCGTGCTCCGCCACGTACTTGCTGCTGACCGCGCCGAGGAGGCCCCCCCCTCTCGAGGTGGAAGTGGCTCCCGTCTCCGCCAGCTGGCTGCTGATGAAGGGGGTGTACCCCTTGTCCCGGAGCGCCGCGGCCACGTGCATCTCCTGCGCCCGGGTGGCTATCCCTGTTTCCTGGAGCATGATGGCAAAGCCCCCCTCCTGGGGTAGCATGCCGGTGATGAGGTGCTCCTTGTCGGTACAGGCCGCCGGCCCCCGCGCCGCCGGAGCGTGTCCCGGAGGGACCGGTCCGGCGGTACGAGGCCGTTGCGCAGGTTCCACGAGAGGAGCCATAGGGCGTCGCCCGCCGTGTCCTCCTGGAGTCAGGTATCCCGCATCGGCATCGCCGCTTGGTCCGCCGGCGCAGCCAGGGCATCCGGGTGCACCGGGGCCATGGGGTTCGAGCCCGTTCCCAGCGGGGCCCACAGGGGGGCCAGGGGTGCCGGAGGAGCCAGCGGGGCCAGGGGGGCCAGCCCCGCGGGGATGGACCCTGGTTGGGCCGCACCGCCGGTCCCCGGGGCCGCCCCGGGTGCCTCCTCATCGCCGTCTGCGTGGTTGGCCGCCTGGGGGGGGGGGCGCCGGACGTACGGGGCGTGCCATGGGGACCTCCGTGCCCTCCCTTGCAGGATGTTGGAGGCCGCCTCCTTGTCGTCCACCGGGGCTGCAGCGTGCACCCCCTGCCACGCCAGGTGTTCCAGCATTGCCCTGCTTGTGTAGTACTTGTCTGCACACAGGGGGCATTTCGTTGGTTCCGTGGCCCCTCGCGCCGGGGGGAGCGGCACCGACTTCCGGATGGCGCCCTCCGCCGCTGGTTCGAAGGGCAGGTTGGGGTCGAGGGCTCGTGTCGCGGGCACGGGCCCGAGACTCCGGATGGCATCGCGCTGCGCGTCTGCTTGCAGCCACGTTTGCCAGTGCGTGGAGCCGATTTGGCGGTCGGGTTTGCCCCTCCATCGCAGGTCCTGGAAGGCTTGTAGCCAGTGGTACACTGTGGTCGGGACTGCCAGCCGGAGCTCTAGGTTGGCGGGGTGCGCCGCTGCCGGCCACACCCCCTGCCTCGCCGCCCGGGCGTTGTCCTTCAGCCTGACCTGGAGCAGGAGGGCGTGGTGTTCGCCCTCCCGTAGCGCCTTGACAATCATGCGGGTACAGTCAGCCACGCTGACCACGGCTTCGGGCTCCGGCAGGCGCTCGGGGTCGCAGACGACGATGTGCGCGTCCGCCGGGCTGAACATGCAGACCACCCACTGCGGGTTCTGCTGTCCCCGTTGGGCCACCGCCAGGGTAGCCGCCGGGCGGGCGTGCGTAGTTGGCCCCGCGTGGAGGTCCGGGACGTCCGTGGCCCTGATGGCGTCTCCCTGCCACGCAGCCCGTAGATGCTCCTCCTGGTCGGGGCTCCACACCAGTGCGGGGGGGTTGACCCATCCCGGTTCCTGCCTCTTGTTGGGGGCGCTGACAGTGTGTAGCAGGACTGCCAGCAGCCAGGGGTCCGCCGACATATAGTAGGCCGGGGTGGGCCCCTGCTGCCAGTCGGCGTGGGGCAGGGGCGGGAAGGCCGCTTGCCTGGCGGTGCTGTGCCAGACAGTCCAGCGGCCCCCGGCCAGGACGTGCGACCGGTACCCTCCGGCGTGGCCGTGCAGGATGGCCTGGTAGCCTGCCGTCTGCAGCACCAGTGCCTCCCCCTGCTGAGGCCCGGGAGGGGGTGGGCCATCGCCCGCATCACAGACGCGGGTGGGCCCGCGGATTTTTGCTTGCCACGGGTGTGGTGCATCGCGCTGCGGCCCTTGTATGCTTCCCGCAATCTGCGCCGGGCCGTGGTGTGGACTAAGCTCTCCCCGCCGTCCGCCAGCAGCGCCGCCGCGACGACGTATAGCTGCTCTGCCGTGAGGGGTGCCTTCGGCGCGTGCGTTGCGGCCGGCCGGCCGGGCTGCGTGTCGCCGCAGGGGACGTGGGGCAGCAGTTGCGCCGGCTACGCCGCCACGAAACCCATGGTGACGGCCGCGACCGCTGACGCCAGCGCCGTGCGATCCGCTGGTCTGTACTGCCGGAGCCCCGTGGTATCTCGGGCGGAGTGCCTGCAGGCTGCCATCCAGGCCACCGCTCGGCAGTTCGTGACGTCCGGTTCGGCACCATCCGCGCCGTCGCGTCCCCTTTGTTGTACCGTGGTGGCGGTGTCGAGCGGGGTGGCCTGCTGCAGCGCCTCCGGGCCCTGCCCCGGCGAGAGGGCGGGCGGGACTGGCTGCGGGAAGCCCTGCGCGCCTCGGCGCTCCGGGTGCGTGTGGTACGGGTTTTGCCGGCGGCGTTCCGGGGCCGCCCGTGGTAGGAAGAGGAGTTGGTGTAGGTACCAGTGGCCTTCCGCGGCAGACGGGTTGCGGAGCGTCAGCCACTGTTCCACCACGCCTCCCGGGTGCGCGGCCTCGACGGGGCGCTGCAACCCCAGGCGGCCTAGGCGGTTGGACGTGCCCGCGGGTGGGATGTGGGTCTGCGAGTAAAGAACCCGCAGCGGCTCCAGCGCCAGGTCTAGCACCTCGTCGTTGAGCTGCTCCGTGAGAGCCGACGCCCTGTGCAGGGCGTGGCGGAACCCGGGTGTGGGGGCTGTGAGCTGTTCGAACACCGGCCCCGGCGGGTACCGTGCACCCGGGTTCGTTAGCCACTCCCTGGTGTGGCGCAGTATGGCCCTCCATACGTCTCTCGTAAAGGCGTGTTGGGGGGCCAAAGAGGGGACCATCCGTAGGAGGCGGTCGCACGCCGGCGGCAATCGCATGGCCTGTGGCGCGGCCGCGGTGATCCACCTGCACGCCGTGCCGGGCGCGATCGCCCCCCATTCCACGGTCCCCATGCCCTCGGCCTGGAGCAGCGCCTGGCCCTGGACCAGGGGGAAATAGGGGCTCGAGCGCCCGCCTCCTTCCTTCCACCGTACCCAGGCCGCCCCCGCCTGCAGGCTGCGGAGCAGGGCCACGCCGGGGAGGAGCGGCTGCGGGAAAGCCCCCTTGACGGCTTGAGTGGCGTGGGCCAGGGTGCCCACGGGCAAATACCACAACGGGAGGACCCAAGGGTCCCGCAGCGGTTGCGCCTCCCCTGCGTCCCATCGCCACTCGGAGTCTGGCGGGGCGGCCGGGACCGTGCCCGTCTGCAGGAAGTGGCGTGCCCTCTTGTCGGGGTGCCGTTGGAGGGTTGCCGCGAGGCGGAGCCCCTCTGCCGCGGGTGCCACTGGGAGGCCGCCCTGGGGCCTGCGCAAGGGGTAATCCTGGTTGGCCGACCAGGTGTGGAGGTCCCGGGCGATTTCCTCCGCGGTCCCTGTGGGGACGTCCTCCGGTGCCAGGTGCCACATGACGGCGAGCACCGCCCCCGTGGAGAAGGGCCACGCCCGTGGGGGGGTGTACACCTGGATGGTCCACTGTGGGCGCGCCCGCCGCACACAGGATGCGTGGAGCACCCCTCCGTCCATGTCCGCCGCCAAGACCAGCACCATTCCCGAGGGTTCTACAATGATCCCCTCTGCGGGTCCGCCGTGGCGGCCCCGGGTGTGCAAGGCCACTGCCGCCTGTCCCGCGTGGGTGACTCGGTCGACGGCCTCCTGGATGTTCACGCTGCCGCGTGCAGTCTCATCCAGGATCCAGCCCTGCGCCACCCCGTAGCGTAGGGCGGCGATTGCGGCCGCGGGTCCCATTTCGGGCAGCGCGCCGTCATCGGGGCCGGTTTACCATACCCCTAGGTGTGCTGCGTATCTCTGTGTGTGTCTCACTTCTCTCCCTGGCTTGGCTCCCGGAGACCGGGCTTCGCTGATGTCGGACCGAAGGTCCTGGTCAGTTACTATTACCACTCCTATGGCGCCCAATTTCTGTGCTGGCGCCTATCCTTGGAGGAAGACGGCAAAAGCCCTACCTACTAGAGGGGAGGGGTGGCCAAGTGTGCTAAGGGTATACAAAATGCCCATTTTTGCTAAAGGCCAAAAGCTAACGCACTCCCCTGCCCACGTGGAAAAGCACGCGGGACAGGAGACACCACTACACTACACTCACTAACGCCAGCACCAGCCTTCGAAGGCAGGGTGAGAACTCATCACTTGCGCTCAACGCCTGCCAGGCTTGCTGATCGTAACACCTACACAGTCTACTGGGAGTTGAAGGAAATGAAGTCTCGGGTCCTACTGACCCTCCTGTGAGAACACAAGAGAACACAGCGCTACTAAGCGGCTGTGGTCTAACAGGGACGCCACTACGCCTTTCCCTGTCAGGGCTTGGAGGGAGGGAGTGCTCAGCGTGCGTGCACAGCGTGGATGGCGGTGAAGTCGGACTGCACTCACCACTCCTGGTTGAGCTGCAGTTATTTGTTTTTGTGATCCGCGCAGCATATTTTAGCGCTGCCAAGAGGGACTGCACCAGTCGCCCTTACCTTCCCACCTGTAAAGCAAAGGCCAATGACTGAGGTTCAAGACTGAGGAACCAAGACAGCCTCCACGTGTTATACGCTTCTCAGGCTGCCCTATAATACGCTGTCCCTGAACCTCAGTACAAGCAAGCAAGCTTAAGGAACTCCACCCGTTCTCTTAAAGAACGTAGGGTGGAGCCCCTGTGTAACCTAAACAAGAGTTATACCGTGCGCACTTCGCGTGGCCTAACCTTTATTGCGTCATATGCATGCACAAATATGCACAGGGTTCCCAACTTCTCCTTCTCTTACCTAATCTTACCCAACATAACCAATCATAGCGTGACTCAACAGGGAGGTGAGCTCCTCCTGGGCTTACCTACCTTACTCACCACGCATCATGTGAATGCCGAGGAAAACACGAGCGCTAAAAAACCCTACGCGCTTAAACAAAACTACGGCGAATTATAAACCATCCTAAGCGATTAATGCACTGTGTGTCATGCATGCTTTCCTTGTCTTGTTTCCTGCAGAAAGAGGACAGAGAGTGGCGCACTGCACAGCGCAAAACAAGCCTAAGCGTTTTAAGCAACCCTACGTTAGCGCTACGGCAACACGAACACGAGCCAGCACTTTCGTTTCTTACCTGTGAAGACAGAACAAGGGTGAATTGGGGTACAGGGAAAGCGACACAGCGTGTGAATGCCTCAATTAGGCACATGCATCGCGAGCACAGCGCATATTCTAACCCTACGTGCGCGCTGCGCGCTCCATTCGCTTTGCATACCTTTCATTCCTGTTTTGACCTGTGCAGAGCAAAGGAGAGGAGCACCTGAACCCCGGACGAACACAGCGTTCACAACCCTAACGTTTTAGCGAAGCAACCAACACGAGAGCAATGCATGCGTGTGAAATGACACTGGCATACCTGAGAGGTGGGCTGTCCATCTGCTCTGTGGTGTGGGTTGATTTTCGATACAGTTCCCTAAAGTGTATAGAAATTTTGATGCCACTGTGCAAAGATTTCCTTTATAAAATTAAAAACTACGGCTCATACCTTCTTTTTCAAGAGCCGTTTACGCTTGCGCAATTCTTTTTCTGGAGTCCGCTTCTGTTGCGCTTGTCTGCGACTTTGAGTTTTGGTGTAAAAATGACGATTTGTGGCGTTGTTTCATCGATTTTTAGCGATTTGACTGTTTAAATCGCTACACCTTTCGCTAAACCACAGCATTCACTCCCTGTTCGTTTCATTTTCTATTTTTTTCAGCTCCTGGAGATTTGTGTCCTCCATTGGCAGTATTGCTCCGCCCTGGCCCTTGGTCAGGACGTTTACTAAATTGCTGTCTATGCAGCGATAGCCGTCCGCATTGGACCGTTCGACTGTACCCTAGTGGGCAAGCATGTGTGCTCTAGGGAGGGAGTCCTGGGTTCCAACCCCACTACCCCCAAATTTTTACCAAAAGCTTTCGTCGCACGCTGGCGACTTTTGAGGAATGCCCCATCGAAGGGACATCATTCACGGTACATTACACTGTTTTTCAAGGGTACCTACAGTGTGATAGGCTTCTATGAACTAATGAGAATGTTTTTGCCAGGTTTCATGCATTTTCTGAGGTAATGTTGGGAATATTTGAGCCTTTTTCCTTGGTCCTATTAGCCTGATCAACTAGTACTCCAGGGGGGAGTAAGAAAAAGTCACTACCATGTCTTTCTTGGAGGGCTTGATCCAGGCCAAGCCCCCCTTAAAACTTATTTGTTGATGCTAAGACTAACTTAAGTATTTTTATCACTCTTTTGAAGCTTTTAGTATACTTTCTCAAAGTAACTAGGGTTATAACCCTAGCCCCCCCATGAGGTTCACCCCTACCACTCAACTGAGCGGAGGTATCTTCCTTCATGGAGGGTATACCGAAATGAAATAGGCATTTCATGCTTTAGGCCTTGGAGGTTAAACCTAGTGGTCTCCCAACCCAAGACCCCTATACTCAATTGTTCCTACCACTTGTTGTGGTTCTACGTTTTAACTGTTTCTGAATTCAGTTGCTTGGCCAATTCATAATCTGTGTCTGGCCTAACTTTTATGCCCCACATTCCTAACCAGCTCCATTTCATCCAAAAGAGTGCATATGAAGTGCTTGATGCTAACTTGCAGGCTAGAGTCAGGCCAGTTTTCTCATAAAATCTTTTGTCTTATCCATTTGTGATTGAATCTTTGTATCCATACCTGCTTTGTCTATCTGCAGCCCTTCTGTGTTACATTGGATTTCAAACTATTCATTGATTTGATCCACATCTTGTTCTTGCTCTACTTGCTCCTTTGGTTTTGGGATTTCACCATCAAAACCCTGCAGGATTTCATCAAAATCTATAGGGCACTAATCAAGGACATCTTTCTTATGGTTTTTGCGGGGCCATCCAGTGCTTCATGTCATCTGTTTGTTCACTCGTTTCAGGCACTGTGCTTTGTTGCAAGGCAAGACGGCGTCTGAAGTATGTCACTCGTTACTACATGTGTGGATCAAGTACTATGGGCCACCTGTGTTGTTGTACACTGATCTGGGGCGAGAATTGGACAATGACCTCATGCGCCTTTTTGCAGAGGAGTACGGTATAACCCTGCGTTGTGCACCTGGTGGTGCACGTTGGTCACTTGGGGGTGTGGAGCTGCAACATTACCCACTCCGACACACTGTGGAGCTGGTGCTGGAGGCGGATGAGTCGCCCTCTCTACAAGATGCGTGTGATGTTGCATGCTTGGCGGCCAACTATCACCCCCCGGCTGATCGTGGGTTCTCACCGCAGCAGCTGGTGTATGGTGTCTCTGCGAGGTGGCCTGATTTTGTTTCTGCAAAACTCCCTGCGCTGTCCACTACTGGTGTTGCTTCGGATCATGTGGGGCATTATATGTCGAGATTTCTGGACTCCATGTACCGGGCACGGGTAAAGTTTCATGTGGCTGATATCCGCGCGAAAATTTCACTGGCAAAAAAACACCGGCCGTCCACTAACTGAGATGTTGTGCTCGCGGCTGGGGACATGGTCTTTTACTACGAATCTACCGAGAAAGGCCAGGATACCTGGCATGGTCCGGCGGCCCTCATTGGTGTTGCTGGTGATTTTGTGGTGTTGCGCCATGGTGGCAGTGTCTGTCGTCTGCCGCTGTTGCACTGTTGTCCTGCCTCTGATGTTCTTGGTGCTGAGGTACCTGCGGAGCTTGAGGAACCAGAGGAGCCACGTGAGGACACGGGGGTTCTGGATGGCATCGTGGACGAAGCGCGGTACGATGAGGCGGACAATGAGCTGAGTTCGCAGGAAATTGCGGAGCTTCGTCGTGACAGGCATGCTCGTGTCTCAAACGCACCTGAGGTTCGGGATCCTGTGTTGACGCGTTCTCGTGCACGTGCAGAGTTGGTGGCGTAGGCGCAGACCGGGCGGAGACACTGTTGAGAGAGTGTGGGGACAATACGTTTCTGTCACGCCGCCCTCTATTTCCCGGGAGGCTTTCCTGTCCTACTGTTATGTTGTGAAGCGCTCTGCGCGTCGTGGGATGCGTGAGGTGAGCGCGGAGCGTGCTGCGTCCCTGGATTTTCAACTGGCCAAACAGAAGGAGTTGGCGTCTCGGGACGCCTGTGGAGTATATGACCTGGTGCCTGATGAGGGGCAGAAATCTATCGCATGTCGCTGGGTGGTGGTGGACAAGGTGTTTGACGACGGTTCTATCAAACCTAACCCTTTTGTTTGGCCGTTTTGAATGTGTTCTAGGGCTTTTTCGGCCCAAAAATGGCTGTTTTTGGCCCTAAACTGCAGTTTTTGAAACTGAGATCCGCCACTTGCGGATCCCGTTTCCGGCCACCACCGTCGACGTTCCTGCTCAAACCTTGTGTGATTGTACTTCAGACCGATAGGTAGAATCCACCAAAACTTCACTCGAATCCAAATCACCACGACAGAATTCTGATTTTGGCCTATTTCGCGCGTGCTGCTTACTTGCTGCTTGCTTGCTGCTTGCTTGCTTGCTGCTTGCTTGCTGCTGCTAAACCTGGTAGGTCCACCCTAGACACTAAAAAGGGTTATAAAACCAAGACTGGTTCCACCAGCTCCGTGACCTTAACCCTAAACCTAACCCCCCCCCCCCTCACCCCTGGCTGGACACCCCCACGACCCCCAGTCAGACCCCCCCCGACCCCCGGCAGGAACCCCCCCCGGACCCCCGGGAGGAAAACCCCCCCCCGATCCCCGGCAAGACCCCCCCCCCCAACTGCCCCCCCCCCCAAAGTTTTGAAAGATAGTTGGGGGGTGGTTCGCATCAGGACCAGTTGTAGTCACCCCCCCGTGGGTCTGGTCGTGCGTGGATTCCAAGAGAGGGACGTGCAAGATGTTGATACCTTCTCACCGATGTGTTCGAAGAGCTCCTGGCGTGCTCTGCTCGTGGTGGCGGCATATCGTGGCTGGGCACCTGTTGCGATTGATATCTCTACGGCTTTCCTGCAGGGCGGCTCGTTGGAGCATGAAGTCTATGTCAGACCACCTGCGGAGTTACATGCACTGGGGAAGCTGCTACGCTTGCGCAAGGCTGTGTACGGCCTGGTTGATGCACCACTACACTGGTATCAGGCGCTACACGCGGCTATGCTGCAGATAGGGGCACGTGAGGTGCCTCTGGACCCAGCGATCTACCTGTTTTTCGACGATGCGCGGATCTGCGGTTGGGCTGCGGTTCATGTTGATGACATCTCTGTGACGGGCACGCCGACTTGTCTTGACACTGTACTCGGAGCACTATATCGGACATTTCCTGTTGGTGCTGAAAAAAGAGGGGCTTATGTGTATTGCGGCGTGCACCTGCGATGTGTACATGGTCCTGATGGAGAACTACTAGAAATTACGCTGGATCAAGAAAACTACATCTCTGAGATTTCAACGATTCAATTGGAGGAAACTGCTGATCGTTCACGAGTACTCAATGAAAAGGAAAAGACTTTATACAGAGGACTGATTGGGGCCCTATCATGGTGCACAGGACAAACTCGACCAGACTACTCGTATGCTGTCTGCAGGCTCTCGCAAAGATCTACTTCACCCTTTGTGAGTGATGCTCTGCAAGCGAACAAGACTCTGGCGCACATGCAAAAGAGACCACTCAAACTACGATATGTCAAACTCCATGGCCCTGTACGAATGGTGGGATATCACGACTCATCATGGGGCAACGGAGAAACTGGCAAGACAGTGGGTGGCTGGCTGTGGACGCTAACGTCTGGATGTGATGGAAAACGTGAGATGTTCTGTTTGATCAACTGGAAATCACGCACACTAAGGAGACTTGTCAAATCAACGTTTGCAATAGAGACTTTGGCATGTTCAGCATGTGTGGATGAGCGGTTCCTGATCAGCAATTTGATGCGCGAGGGTGTTGGCAAAGGAATGCCAGTCACGGTACGAACTGACTGCACATCGCTGTTTGACCACATCTATCTGCAAAAGGCCGTCTCTGAGAAGCGCCTTCTAGTGGAACTATCAATTATAAAAGACGCGATTGCTGCTAACGAGGTGACGAACCTGGAATGGGTACCAACCAACTCGCAGTTGGCTGATGCTTTAACTAAGTCTGGTTATAATCATAAGTTCCTGACAGCTCTATCTAATGCTATATTGCCTTAGAACACATCGAAGACGATCTGTTCTTTTTTATACTATGACAGCGCATCCTGTTCTGGCGACCTCTGTCTGCGATCTGAGATCTGCGATCTTCGATCTCAGATCTGCGATCTTTAGGCTAACGATGGTCTGCGATTGTTTTCAGAATACATTGAAAAAAAGAAAGACGGATGTTTTGTCAGTCATATACCATCAATGTTCTGCCGCGACTGTCTGTCACTGAAGGTCTTAACCTAGCGGCAAATGACCAGATTTGAATCCTAAGGATACAGGATCGAATCCCGGTTTCCTGATGATTAGGATCATCAGATTTCAGAATCACAGAAAAAGCGGTACCTCCATTTCTTTGTGGCTATTTCTTAATGACATTGTCATTAGCACAGTCAGTGACGAAACATGTTTTGCAATGATGTATAAAAGATTGTATAATGTTTTTAACATGTTTTTATATTGTTTTTGTACTACATTTGTTCTCTATACTCAGGTTGGTGTTTTTGTATAACACTTGAAGTTGACCATCTTGGTGCCTTGTCCTGGTGTTGCAATCACATTTATCCGAGCCTGGAACTTTTAACAAACTCTTTCCATATGAAAGCATGAGTACCAACAAAGGGCTACATACCAATATACACGAATGCTTTAATGTTTTATAAACAAATGCAGATGGTTTGAACAAGAAAACCGATAGTAATGTTGCTATCTAGACTATAGTAATCATTGCATGTGCATTGTGTGCATTTGTATACATTTAAAATGTGTGACAAGTTTGAGATTTAAGGTTTGAGGTTTCGGGTACCAGACGCCTTTCGGCCACGGGGGGCCACTTGGTCGGACCAGGTGATATACTCCGCACCGGGGCCTAATCACGGGCCCTTTGGGACACACTTCCTGCCCGATGGCGGAGTCCCCCGGGTTCACGGGGCTCAGAGCCCTGTCCCTCGCCGGATTCCCCATTTCGACATTCCCCGGTTGGTGTGTCGTTTAGCAACCGGGTTGCAGGCGCTTAGCTACTACGTTGTCCCCCTAACGCATGGTCGCCCGGGCTGCCGGCGCTGCCGGGCCCGTGCTACTGGCTTGTCGCCACTGGCACCCCCATGGGCTGGTGCGGAGGCTGCCTAGCCGCGGCGTTGGTGCGTGGCGCTGTGCACCACTTCTGCCTTGGCGGGTGCAGCGCCTTGTTGGGGGGTGCGCGGCGCTTGCGGCCGGTCAGAGAAGCGGGGCCGGTGTCGGTTTACTGTGTCTCTCACTCCTCCCTCGCGCCCTTCGCGGTGCGTGTGGCGGGATGCCTCGGCCGGGTGTCCCTTGCCCTCGCCTGCTGAGACAAGTAGGTTGGGCCAGCCAAAGGATATGGCTCGGCCACCTTGGCCAGGCAACAAAATTAAGAAACACTGATAGAAAAGGAAAACAATAAGTAGATGAAACCTCTATGCATCCAGGCCCTAGTTGGGACACCACTAGGCTTAACCTTTAAAGAAAAAGGCATGAAGTGTCTACTGCATTTCGGTATCCACCTCCATGAAGAAAGATACGTCTGCTCCATTGATTTCTAGGAGTAGACTTCATGAGGACCTGGGATTATTACTCTAGTTACTTCGAAATGTGTACTATTATGCTTCAAAAGAATAAAGAAAGTAATGAAATGTTCGTCTTAAATGTGTCGCAAAGGAGACTTTCTGAGTGTCTGTTTTTTTTCGATGCCACAGGTGTTTTTGCGATGGATCCATCCATGGACCAGGCCATGCGATGTGTAACGCCTAAACCCTGGCAAAACGTGGCAAAAACTACGTCCCAGTGAACAGGAGCACAAGACCGACCCACAGCAGAATTGCCGCGCAACGCCAGCTGGAGTCTGCGCAACCAGAACTGCGCCTCTACAGTCAACTACGTTCTGCTAACCGCGTCCCGTCAGTTCTGCTGCTAAAGTTCTGCCGCCTGTCAGGGCCTCTCCGCAATGTTGCTTACCAGCACTGCGCTCCTGTCCATATTCCGCGTCGTTGCCGCAGACATACCATGTGCATACGAGGGCCATTGCCGCTACGGCACGTCCTGTTGGTTCCGTCACAACCAGCAGCTTACACCAGACATTTATCAGACGAGTCCGCTGCCGTATCAAAACTTCTACGCGAGCTATCCAGTGCCAGAAGCAGCGTACGGCCACGCTCCCCTTGAACGAGACGGCAATCTTGCCTCCACCAAATACCAACACAACCCTTATGTGAATATCGCCACTGCCTCCTTGACACATGAGCTAGAAACCACGACTGAGTCACAGCCGGGTGCTGAAGCCTACCCACTAGCAGATATTACACCGAATGCTCCCGTGATACCTGATTTGCGCTTTCGCGTACGTGTTCACCGCTTCCCGCAGCCAGAATGCTCGGAAACCCCAGCGCACGGAAACTGCGGTGATCATGATAGCTCCACTACTGACAGTAATTTCCAAGCCTCGGCTAAGTTTTTGACGGAGCAAACAGCCCATGTCAGCGCCGTATACGCCGCCGCCCCCAGTATCATCTCGAAATACACCCAACTATCACGACAGCGGTCCACTCAGAGTGCGCTACCCAAGGCGACCAGTACCAACATGTGGAAACTCCTCACCGATGAAGTACCCGCCGCAGAAGACATAGAAGCAACAGATATCCAGCACACGCCCGAAGACCACCGTCAACCGGAATGTCCAAGGTACCTCTCGCCAGTCGACTATGACCGCCCTCAACCACAACGCCCTACCTGCACTCCACCAAGTCGCGCTGAATTAGACATCCTGGCGATTACCACTCCTTGGATACAACAGTACGAGCACGAATTGCAGCGAGCTTGCAACAGTTGGACCAGTGCTGTGAAAAAGAGTGACGATGTGATGTACCAATCCCTCCGGCAACTAGCATCCAATTTAGCACCCATAGACAGCTCCGAGCGACTACGGGTTTTGCTGCGAACAGCACAACGGTGCGATCCATGTATCAGGGCCCGATGGACCAAGCACTGCAGCAACTACCATATGAGCTGCCGGCTTTACCAAAACCCCACACCCTTGCTCACAAAATTCCTGCACAGTAATCGTTTGATACACACCAATGCCGCCATCTATTACAAGCCGCTTCCCAACCGCCTCTGGACACCCAAAGACGCAGGAGAAGCACCACCGGTTGCAGCAACATCAAGTAATGCTAAGATTCATTCGCCCTCTACTAAGCTGTTTGGACCATCGCCCCCACCTGGCGCTATGATTGTGAATGGAAAGACCTTCATCTGCCATGAGCCAGACACAAAGGTCACCCCTCGTAGTGAAACTATTCTCTCGCTGCAGCCCGACCACCACTCGCTATCGGACTGTTCATCTCAACCCTCTCTCGAGTCAGAATCCACGTCGACAAGCCCCTCCCCACGGCTTTGGGGAGACGAACCCGAGGGCCTCAAGGCAACAGCAAGCGAAAACTCTGACTGGTTGATGGACACACATGAAGCCTCGCCAAAGCAAACGATCTCTGGCAAGCAGGTGACAACACCGGAGAAATGAATGTGGTTCAAGACCTCTTTGCACTCTCAAGGCCTCATACAACCCATGACAAAGAAGACTCGTCGTTGCCCTCCAACACTCCACACCAAAATGCTGATCCTACTTCGAAACCCTTATGGGGATCTCCTGGGAGGCTGAACGACCATATACTCAAGAACTACCCGCAGTTGTGGGAGCAGTATGTCCGAGAGCGTGGCCTGAAGCGAAAAATCCCCGAGTGCTGCCAGGATTCGTCTCAGTCGCCTATTAACTTTGTCTCCTACGCCGCCAGAGGCTTCTTACGCTCTTTGGGAGTTAACCCTGATACCATCTAATGCATGCAACGTGCTCTGCACATAAGTTGCAGCCTGAGGATTGCACCCCGTTTGCACTGTCACACGTTTCCTTTTTTTTTTTTTTTATTGTCCCTGCAAACACAGTGTGAACATATACACGCCACGACAGGCAACTGCTGCCTTTTGGTCTGGATACCGACCACACACCTGCATTGTGCAGTCATATATCAACAGTCACTGTGCTTGGCCAGTGCTTCTGATGACTTTCAAAGACTTGCAAAGAACATTCAGTTGCTCTACAGTGCCCTGTGCTGCTGTAGAAACCCTCCAGGGATACCATCTGCAATGCCAAGGAATACTCCGACAGCTTTCGCGGAAACATTAAAGCTTACACGCAGAATGGACCAATCAACGTACCACCCAGCCACTCAAGCCTCCATCTTCTCAGTGCGACTTTTTATAGACGGCCTCTACCATTCCTGTACCTCTTTTACCCTGCAGTTGGTTTTCCATGTGAAAACTTCTGTTGATTTTCCTTGCTGGCAAGGCTTGTATTGTTTAAAATAGTCCTTGAGGGTTTTTGTTTCACACTCCAACCAGCACCCATAGGTACATATCCTTTGGGGGAGTGGGAGAAATCAGGTTTTCTGATTTTTGTACATACTTCAGACCCAGGCCCAGGTGTATGTAGGTCTGTGTACATCCTGAGTCCCCGGGAAGACATGAACTCAGTGATTCGCCACACATAGCCACAGCAACCCGCAGGAGGGCCTAAAAAACCAAATGAGGGAGGTTGAGGCCATGCGTAGCCGCATTGAGCCATGACACCCCCAACCATTCCTGATGTGGCATAGAACGAACACACAAGGACCCTGAAGGTGTTGACATGTGTTAAAAAAATGTGTCGCAAAGAAAAGGGGTTGCTTCGTGTTATACTTGGCCTGGAACAAGCGGGGGGGGGGGCTCCACGAGATGGGGAAGGGCAGTGTGCGATCGCCTCTGAAGGGTATCTGTCGGGCGTGGAAGTCAGATTGCACAATATGCACGTGCATGATCAGGTACTTATAACAAAGAACGATGAGAATGTTGAGGAAATTTCTTTGAAGCAATGATACACGATAAGTTACAGAGGTTGTGGAAAAGTAGGATTAAATGAATTCTGCGTCTTTCGTGCTTGTTCTGGCTTCCCCTTTGCTGGTGCGAAGCACCATCAAAAGAAAAGCCTTATTATGGTTTTTAGCCATTTTCGGGTCACCTTTCTATGTCGGAAATGGACCAGGGCGGTGACAAACAAAGCCAAAAACATTCCTTTGCCTTGTGTTTCAGCTAGCAGCGCAAAAACAGGGGGGGTGCATTTGGCAAGATTAGCGACACATGGTGCAAATAGCATAAAATTGACACATTCATAACTCGGACCTATTGTATCGGATTCTGACGAAACGTAGGGCAATTTTGGTCAATTTGGTGGTGTTCCTCTCATTCCTGAGCTGAAAAAGGCGGCTGCGCGCGCTGGAAACCGTCGAATCAAAAAGTGGTGCTAAAACAAAATGACGGCGGTTTTTCAATTCTACAGTAGGATGCAGTTTTTGAAATCATTTACAAATCTGGCCTTAGATTGAAATTTCGTGCACTGTAGCCCGATTTTACTTTTGACAGCCAAAATGAAGGATCGCAAATGCCTGCGACTGCGAAATGCACGCGTGCACAGCAAAAAAATAATATGGCAAATAGATTTCTTGAGATTTGCAGCCTGTGACTTGTATATAGTGCTGTTTGGTACCTCCACTTTGCTATTGCACCTTTAAATCGCATCCCTAGCTTATATGGAATTAGTGGATGCTAGAAAAGAAGTGAAAACCTTGTAAAGGTCCGAACTTTGTAAAACAGCCATGATTGATCGAAATAAATATGACGGCAAGAATCAGCTCCCCGAGGCGGTCATTTAGAGGGGCTGCATCGTAGACTTTTGAGGTATGTTTCGTTTCGGCGCGCGGATTGTATATTGAAGCGGTACCCAGAACCCCATGGCTAGGTTAGGGCATACCACCGGTCTCCGGTCCACTAACCCCATGTACGGAGGGGAAGACCGGTCTCCGGTCCACTAACCCCATGTACGGGAGGCGCCCGTTGACGCCCGGTGCGAGCCCGGCGGGAGCGTGTTCCGTGCCGTAAAGCCCCGCATCGGCAACCGATGCACCGCCAGCGGAGATTTGTATATCAGAATTTCAGGAATCAACAGGGTTTTATTTCCATATTGTTTCCGTCAATTTTTACGCTTCCGTTCTGATATTCACTGTTTTGACTGCTGGCGGTTGGATCGCGACTTTACCGTAACCGCCAGATTAACTCTAATTAATTAAAATTTTAACGCAATCCGTCACGAAGGCTCCAAAGTCGTCAGGAACTGCATGGATGCTTCCGCAATTTTCACATCTTACACTCGCAACCTTAATTTGAATTTTTCAGGATGTCGAAATCGAATTTTCGACTTCGACATCCCCGCACTTGATTTGACCTCTTTCGAGTGGACCTACGTGCTTCCGTATGCACGAATCAACTTTCCTTTTATCCTGCCCTCCATTTATCTTAAAGATATGGGCAAAACAAAGTTGATTCGTGAGGCCACCTGTAAGGGTCATATCTCGTGCCGCTTGCGAGGAATGACAATAAGGAAACGTGGGATGTATTCACAATACTCCCGACGTAATTTAGGAAGCTTTTTATGCCTTGCGTTTCCACACGTGCGCGCTAGTGTAATGGATCATGGTCAAGAGGGTAGAGTTTGCGTTATAACTCTTTGGCCATGACATTGCGTGCGTTAAGATAACTTTCGAGTGTAGCGCGCAAGTGTTGGTGTTGCATAGGAACTCTCCTTGAGTTCCTATGAGCGATTGACACAAAGTTATGCCCTTGGAGGGGCATGACATATCGTGGGGGGAACTACCTTTTTGGGCAATATGTGGTATGTGCCATGTGTTGTGTTGCGTGCCCATTTGGCGGGTCCATCGTTCCAAGCCGAACCCGCCAATGGACCTCAGGGTGTATAAGCCCCTTCTCCATACTCCCCACGATCAATTGCAAGCCTAACCTTCGTGAAGGGAAGCTTGTGTGGCGATCCCAAAGCGATGCGTCGGGAGCAAGGTTTGTGTTCTGCAATTTTCCATATTTTCATGTGCCCACTTGAAAGGCAGCGCTCGTAACCTTTCAAAGCGCCCCAAGTGGAGCACATATGTGGAATCGAAGGTCATTGGTGTCAAGACATTGTGTTTAGGAGGATTAGTTGATTGCACGATCCAAGCCGAAGATATTATAATATAATTGTGCGCCTTTCAAGGCACTTTTTTGTGTCTTTGTACCAATTTTGCCGTTTTTGGCTCGTCATGATGTCAAGTGGCGACCGTGTATCTCAACGTTGCGCTCAATTGACATCATGACCCAAGTATATTGTGAGGGTACATACTTCGGTCCCCAACATATCTTGAACCCGGCGAATAACTCCTCATGGGCTTGGCATACCGTGGCCGCCATGTTGGCGATTTGGGACTATCCCAAATCATGGGCTCACTTGGCGACCCTGCCATTCCCAAAACCTGAGGAGTTGGGCGACGCCCAAAAGATATGTTGGACACATATGACTTGATATCAATCCTATGGCACACTCTGGTCCAAGTCGGGCATGTGCCTCATTTGCCCCAACCATGAGTGTGCGCATTTTTGGCCATTTTGAGCAATTTTCCACTTTTGCTACCCGCCGTGCACTATGTTGAGCCCACCCGTGCACGCCTGACGTATGGACCAATGGACCATATATGACACGTGTGTTATGTATATTGGTCCCCATGGTTCACACACCACGTGGGCGAAGCGGAGCACCCTTCGTTAAGGCGCTAGCCCAAAGTGAGTGTGGGCAATTTTGCCATTTTGGCATTTGTGGACCCAATTGGGATCGTCACCACGCCAAGTGGCACGGAGATCTTTGAGAGCCAAGTGCATGGGAGTCTTCGTCCGACTCCCGGTGGATCGCGTATGGAATGGCGGATCCGATCTCCAAGCCGGCGTGGAGATATACTATTGGGAGCACACCAAATTTTGGCTCATTTCAAGCAGCCAAAATGACCCCATTTTGGGACCCCAATTTCCCCCTTCCGTGTGGTCAATTGGCGGCCCCATTACTCTATGCCCACAAGGAGCCTGGACCCAATCTCAAGTTGTACACTCAGATAGAAGTCCTAGGTCCTGCCTCCTACCCTGTGAGCCATTGGCCTTACCTTGGCCGGGCGAGCCACGCGTAGGAATGACACCAATTTTGGTGATTTTGGCATCATGACCCCACTCGACGAACACGTGGTGCCCTGATGCCGGGACCTCAGACGGAACCAAGCTAGGTGAGGGCCCCAGAGAGTTCGTACTCGAAGGGCATAGGGTCGGGTGCCTCGTCCCTACCTCTGGTGGTTCCGGACGAGGGGTCAATTTTGGAGTTTTTCAAGCTAATATCAGTTTGGGCTGAAACAGCCCATTTTCAGCTACCAACTCCTGAGGGAGAATGGCGGGGCCATATCTCTGGCTCAGAAGGGAGTTGGGACCTGACAATAAGGGAGCATAGGGAGCCACTGTCGGTTGGCCTTGGAGCACCTTGGTTTCCAGAAACTCGCCTGTGGCTGGGCGGGACACCTCTCCCACTGGCAGGGTTTCAGGGTCCGGACTGAGCAGGGCATGGGTTGTGTTTGAGCCCCCGCCCCCACCAGCCACTGAGAGGGTCGGACCTGGGATTTGGATACGAGTTAGGATAGAGTGTCTATTGTCCTGTGATGCCCTTACCCCAGTCCAGTCTTAACCCCATGTGTACATATCCTGATGTGTTGCTGTACATACTTTCGTTCCCTTGTTGCAGAGTGGCAAGGATCCTGAAACCATTAAACCAAGGTGCTCCGAGGCCAACTGACAGTTGCTCCCCATGCTCCCTTAACGGCGGGTCCCAACTCCTCTCTGAGCCAGAGATATGGCCCCGCCATTATCCCTCAGGAGTTGGTAGCTGAAAATGGGCTGTTTCAGCCCAAACTGATATTAGCTTGAAAAACTCCAAAATTGACCCCTCGTCTGGACCCGCCAGAGGTAGGAACGAGGCAGCCGACCCTATGCCCTTCGAGTACGAACTCCTTGGAGCCCTCACCCAGCTTGGTTCCCTCTGAGGTCCCGGCATCAGGGCACCACTTGTTCGTTTAGTGGGGTCATGATGCCCAAATCACCAAAATTGGCCTCATTCCTACGCGTGGCTCGCCCGGCCAAGGTAAGGCCAATGGCTCACAGGCTAGGAGGCAGGACCTAGGACTTCTATCTGAGTGTACAAAATAGGATTAGGTCCGGGCTTTCTGTGGGCATAGAGAAATGGGGCCGCCAATTGACCACACGGAAGGGGGAAATTGGGGTCCCAAAATGGGGTCATTTTGGCTGCTTGAAATGAGCCAAAATCCGGTGTGCTCCCAATAGTATATCTCCACGCCGGCTTGGAGATCAGATCAGCCACTCCATACGCGATCCACCGGGAGTCCAACAGAGACTCCCATGCACTTGGCTCTCAAAGATCTCCGTGCCACTTGGCGTGGTGACGATCCCAATTGGGTCCACAAATGCCAAAATGGCAAAATTGCCCTGTAACGGCAGCAGTTACAGCACTCAATTATACACTGATGTGATCAGAATTTCAATGATTCTCAGATGTACATTAGTGCAGTAAATTTTCCGCTCAGTTTGATGTTTTCCGTACGCCGCCAGATGTCGCCTGTGAGCGCGCGTCGAGTCGCATTTGTCTTTCGTGATTTCCCAATCGGATTTATTCAAATTATCTCGAATGATTTCACGTTGTGTCATTATGTGCGATGAATGCGCATTGAGATTCTTTGTCTGCTCCATTTTTGTAGACCGGGTTTTCGTACCTTTCATATTCCACCATGGAGTTCACTGGACTTACAACTGCTTTGCATATGTCGCTCCCAGAGGCTGTATATGGGTCCGAAGAGGGTTATGTGGGTTCGGAGATATCAGGGGCAGTGTCGGGCGTTACGACCCCTGGGGCATCAAGGCTACTGGCTTCGCAGTCACAACAAAGATCAACCACTATGCAGCGGTTACATGGTAGCAGAGGAAATCATGACTCTGCTTCTGGAATCTCCACTGACACTCTGAGATCATCGGACTTTAGCGGGGCTATTACTCCTTCTGGGTCGCTGCGTGTTCCCCCCGAGGTTACCTTCGTAGCATCTCCCCAACAAACCGAGGATCATCCGTCAGAGTGCCCTTACTGTGGCCATAAACATTGGCCTGGTGTTCATACTTGTGCTGATTGTTGCATGAACGCCCGACCCAACCTTAAACCCGGTCGAGAATCTCCCTCCTCGAGTGAATCTGGTTCCTCCTCTCACACTTTGCCTGATCTGGACGACAGCAGCAGCGAAGGAGAGCAGTCTGAAGCTGAAATTAGTGGTGATTACTGGGAAAACCACTTTCAGCAGATCTGGAATGAGGAATTCCTGCACCGGCAGAATTGGCTGCTGGCTGAGGCGGGCTACTGTGGCCGCCTGAGGGACTGGTTTCGGGCGTCGTGCCAGTTCATCAGGGACAGCGGCCGGTTGCGATTTGACGCCCAATTGCAGGAGCAAGAGGACTGGGAAGAACTGCTGGACCAGTTCGACCACCAGGCCGCCGTGATGGTGCAGATGGCCATCATCGCCGAGGAGAGACGGCAGAATCTGCGTCAGCAGGCTGGTCCGTCGGGCGCCTGGGGTCGACACGACGAAGAGGTCGACGAAATGAGGTGTGATTCGACACATTCTCACCTCTCCAGGGAGCAACTGTCCAAGCTTCCTGACTCCAACTCCAGTGTTGACAGCTGGGTTGATGAAGTCAGAAGCAAGGGAAAAGGGACGAGATGCCCTTCCTGTGGCGAATGCACCAAGGACTGCTCGTGTCGAAGACAGATTTCGTCGCTGGAGAACAAGGTGAAGGAGCTGAAGAACGCCGCCAAGGAGAAAAAGAGGGATTATGACAGCAAGTGGAAGGAGATGGAACAGAAGTTGGAGAAGCTTACAAATCTGGTAGAAAATTTGAGCACTACGGGGCTCTCTGGACCAGCGCCTACAATGGCAAGCCACCCAGCACCTACCTCCTCAGCTGCACCCACATCCACGCCTTACGGCGTTCCACATTCTCCAGCACCCCCAGCTTTTACTGGCCACCATCCAGCTTTTACAGGAACTGGAACCCGAATTTCTGGTATCCCCCCTACTGGATTTACAAGTCCAATTGGGTTCAATCTGGGTACTGAAGGAGGAGAATCTTCGTCAGGGAAGTCTGTACTGTCCGTGGGTACTGTCGGAGATATTGATGGAGAAGCAAGGACCACTGTGAAGGAGCGATCCATGGCCTTGAAGAAGAAGGACCGACAGCAGAAAGAAAATGAGGCAAAAATCAAAGAAAAGCAGAAGAAATTGCAGGAGATGAGGATGCATCAAGCTCAACCAACGCCGTTCGTGCAGCCTACTGTGGACCAGGCGTTGCTGGCGGCCGCAATTGCGCAGGCACAGGCCATGGGAGGCGCCTCAGTCAATCCAGTTTTCGTCAATCCGGTCGGCACAGCCACCAACTTCAACCTGGACCACTTGCTGAACCCTTTGCACATGAGGCTGAGAGGGTCAGTGATGAAGCAGCCGAAGTTCTCAGGACACCCAAATTACTGGGCGTCCTTGGAGAGGCAGTTCGTGGTGTGGCGGCAGACCGAGAAGCTGGACAAGGAGCTCTGGATCCTTTGGCTGATGGACTGCTTGACGGGCAAGCTCCGAGAGAGCACATAAAATCTGTATGTGGAGCGGCAAAATCAGGGGAATCCCCTGACGTATGAGGAGCTGTACCGCAGCCTGAAGGAGAAAGGGTCTCGACTCCCTGAAGATCATTATAGGAACCGTCTGGAGAACTTCAGGGCGATCAAGAAATTATTTCTGGAAGAGATTCAAATTGCAAGGCAAGATTGGGAATTTTTGGTGCAAGAGGCGGAGAACTCTGGAGAAGGACTTTCCGAAGGCGAAATGAAGAAGATCCTCCTGAGCAAGCTCACACCGGAGACCAAGCAGAAGATCAGGGATTCTCAGGCGGACCAAAAAGTCCTGGGCAACTGGGTTGAAGTCCGAGGATTGCCAGAAACTATGGGAAAAATGGCTGTTCGTGAGTTGCTACACTCTATCAGTGCTACTGGATTGAAGGACATCACTATTCGTGAGGGCAGATGGAGGGTTGGTTTCCACGATTCTGAACAGTCGGAGTTTTTCTGCAGCATGGTGGATGGAAAAGTGAAGTATAAGAGAACAGTTTTGAGGATACGACCGTGGATCTTCAGTTATGGAGTCGAGCAGATCTGGGACCAACTTGAAAAGTATGCAAACTTGGAACCCCAGAAGTCCCAGGATGCACATGGCTTCGGAGGCAAGGTCAACGCCGTTGGTGAGAAGGGATGCTCTGTGTGCATTGCCCTTGGAAAAGAAGGTCGAGCGGCGACTCACACGACCGCAGATCACAGATGGAAGCCCTCAGATCTCAAAACAATTCAGTCCAAAATGGATGGAAAGGGAAATTCTCCCAAAAATCCCCAGCAGGATGGAGCACGAGATGCTGACCAGCATGGAAGGGGAAAGGGTAAAGGGCAGTCCAAAGGAAAGGGCAGAGACTGGACACCAAAAGATTACTCGCAGCAAGGCGGAGATCCAAGCGACTCAAGATGGACCGATGCTGGTGGAAAAAATGGTGGAAAAAATGGCCAAAAAGGTGGAAATGGCAAGGGAAAGTCCGGGAATCAAGATGATTCCAAGGTGAATGGCAACCCCCTGTACGCGGAGACGCCAGCGAACAAGACCTTCGGCAACAACAAGGATACTGGAGGTCGAGGCAAGGGCAGATCCAACGAATCCAACCCCAATTCCAACACCTCCAACAACAAAGGTCAAGGAGGTAAGAAAGGTGGTGCGGGGAAATCATTTGGAGGTCGTGGACGCGGAAAAGGCGTGAATGCTGTCGAAGCAGGAGAAGAATGGGTTGACGAAGGACAAGTACAGGACGTACAGCCGAACGAAGAAGAAGAATGGCAATAGGGAAGCCAACTTGACCCAAATCCCAACACTGGGGTTGAGTGGCAGGAGGAAAAACCCATCAGGGTAGTTGGGGCGGTGGATGGACGCTGCTGGGATCGACTGGCGCGGTCCTCCGGCCTCCTGTACCCTGCCTGGGTCCTCAGCGCTGTCCGGCGAGGCAAGCAGCGCCAGTTTGTCTGCTGGATCCAGGTCAGATCGACGGATGGTAAGGTTAAACTTGCCAGATGTCTGATCGACAATGGTTCAGAGGTGAATCTGGTGCGAAAAGGCTTTCTGCAGGAGGATGAGACGAAGATGTCCTCCACCCCTGTGCAGCTGGAGGGAGTCAGCGGACATCGCCTTGACGGTGGCGACAGAGAAGCAGAATTGGCGGTCAGATTGGTGAAACAATCAGTCTGGAGTGTGGAAGAGACGGTCACTGAGGAGTGGTTTGCTGGAAAATTTTATGAAGCCAGCATAAAGTATGATTTATTCCTGGGTCAACCCTGGCTTCACGCCCACCGTGTGTCGCCCATGGGACACAGGACATGCTTCCTCCAAGATCCGTCGACCAACGACCCGTCCGAACTGTATTATCTGCACCCATATACCAAGAGTATCCACCAATTCAAGGAAAGAAATAAGCTACATTTTCAGCAAGATGGGCAGGAATGGACAAGGAATCAAGAAGATTTTGACGAAGGAAAGGTGGATGCGTTGAACAGCAAGAAGTGGAAGTCAGTTTGCTATCGAGTGGTCGACAAATGGCGGGACATTCTAGTGGATTATTTCGAAAAGAACCACAATTTTCGTCCTGAAGTTGATGCTTTTGCAAACAAAAAGAATAAAAGATTTCCGAAGTTCTACGACGATGCCTGGAGTGAGGACTGGTCTGAACCTCTTTGGATCAATCCGCCCCTCGACGTTTTTCCTCGTGTGGTGCAGAAGCTGAAGCAATCCGGCGCAAAGGCGATTTTAATTGTCCCCAATTGGCCAAGACAAGAGTGGTTCAAGGACATTATGGACATTTCTATCGACATTGTGGAGCTACCTCACAAGGGAGTGAAGCTGTATTGCGAAGACAATGGCAAGCCTTTGCCACAGCGTTCGTGGAGCACGTTGGCGTGCTTAGTTGACGGGAATCTGGGAGATTATTTGCAAGATGGCACTGAAATGGGAACAGAAGAGGTTATCTCAAATTCCTCAAGAATCGACGAAATTGGGGTGGATGAAGACGATCGAGAGCAGAATCCCGACGTATCGTCGCGGAAGGAGGGAAGGACAATCGGCGTCCCTCAAGTGAACGCCTCCATCCATTACAATTCGTCCCCATCAGACAAAAATCAAGCCAAAAAAGTCAAGAATTCAAGCAAGAATGAAGACAAATCTCCAAGAATCTCGCCTGAATTGACAGGAATGAAGCTGAATTCGTCCGACCATCCCTTCAAGACATTCGTGGACCCCTTTGATTGGTGGGATCCCACGGAGGAGCGAGCTGGGGTGAGCTTCATCCGCCAACAATGCGACGAAGAAGTTTGGAATGAAGTGGCCAAGAATATGAGACCACGACCAACAATTCGCAAATTGGTGGACATAATGTCGGTGATTAAATGTGGGAATCAGGTCGACGGAGACAAGATATCTGCAAGAAGGGACGCAGTGTTCGAAGATTATCAAGATGACGTGCTGAGTGGGAAGTTGTGGAAAAACCCCCCAAATCGATGTGAAAATGGGGAAGCCAGGATTGAGATAATCGAAGGCGCCAAGGTTCACAAACAACGTCCATTCTATCTCCACGGCACCAAAGCAGATGCCCTGCGAAAGATTATTGAGCGCAATCTCTACGAATTCGGTTGGTTGGAGGGCTGCATGAGTTCTGAGTGGTGTTCAGCACCATTTACTGTGCCAAAACCCCCACCTGCTGACCAATCCAGCATAGATGCTTGGCGTCTAGTGGTGGATTATAGAGCCCTGAACGCCGCCACAGTACCAGACGCGCATCCTCTTCCTCTAATCGAGAAGGAGATCGCCGCAAGAGCCAAAGGCAAGCTCTTTACTGTGTTGGATTTGCGCCATGGCTTTCATCAGATGCCCCTTCGAAAGGAGGATAGGCATTTGACGGCAATGTGCACGCCCTGTGGCACTGTCCAGTGGACTGTACTGCCGATGGGTCTGAAGAATGCGCCGTCGATGTTCCAGAAGATGATGGAGACTATTTTATTTCAGAAGCACAAAGATCTGGATTTACAAGAATTCTGCAGCATCTACATCGACGACCTTCTGATTGCAACGCCGTTGGGAAAAAACTTTGATGAGTGCCTGCAGTTGCACGAAGAACAAGTTCGAAAAGTTCTCGAAGTCCTTCGACAAGAGAAGCTCGTGTGTGGACCCAAGAAGGGCAAGATGTTCCTCCAATCGGTGGAATTTTGTGGCTCTGTCTTTGAAGATGGGACAAGAAGACCAGCCCCAGGAAAAATGGCTGCCCTGCAGCTCTGGGAAAGGCCTAAAACCATCACGCAGCTTCGTGCCTTTTTAGGCTGCTGCAATTACTACCACGAGTTCCTTCCTCTCTACGCCAAGTTCTCTGGTCCATTAACAGAGTTACTGAAGGTTGGCAAAATAGAAGGAAAGAAGGGATCTCAAGTCAAGCTCAAGTGGACGCCAGAATGTGAAGAAGCCTTTACTGGTCTCAAGGAAGCACTGGCAAATGTGGTTACATTAAAGACTCCGTGGTTGGATGGAAGACCTTTTTATATTCGTACATGCGCCAGTCGTTACGCCATTGGTGCTACGATCGAACAGGTCGGCGACGAAGGTCACCATCATCCTCTGGCTTTCTGGTCTCGCAAGCTTACAACAAGACAGCGAAATTGGAGTCCAAGGGAACAAGAAGCCTACGCAATTCTTTGTGCCTTACGGCGCTATGAAGGTTGGATCTTGGGCCATCGCGTTGAGGTACTGACTGACCACAAGTCACTGGAGAGCTGGAGGACAGAACATGTGGATACCCCTGGTGGACCAGCTGGGAGAAGAGGCCGTTGGTATGAAACTCTCAGCAGATTTGACCTCCATGTGACTTACATTCCGGGTCGCTACAACACAGTGGCGGACGCCCTGAGTCGCTGGGCCTACCCAGCCTCAGAGGCTTACTCTGAAGTGAGTTTTCATGGGACAGCGACGGATAAAGCTGAAGTGATCGAGTTCGACAAGGAGGAACAAGCACTGATCAAGAAACATTGTCTCCAATGTTCGATTAAAAATCGGATGAAGGTGGATTTGGTCAGATGCAAGGAGATTACCAAGGCAGATCAGACTGCAGGAGTTAACTCTGACTCTGAGTCGTCGCTGCCACTCCTAAATGTGTTTCCTCTGACGAGATCCAAGTCGAAATCCACGCTCCCTCCACAGCAAAAGGACAAGGAAACTTCCTTCCTATATGTGGATTGGACGAAGATGTACAAGGAGGACAGGTTCTTTGGGTCTGTATACCACAAGTTGAAAGGGGACAAGCCTTACGACTCTGAAGAGACGTCTGATTTCAAAATCCAAGGCGACAGGTTATTTTGGCAAGGACGGATTTGTGTTCCTGATTGTCTGATTGACCAATATGTCAAACATTGGCATCGGAATGAGACAGCCCACACACATTCTCGTGTGCTGGAACAGGAGCTACGCCACAGAGTGTACACAAGGGACCTCAAGGGTGCCTGTGAACGAGTTGCGAAAGGATGCAAGCAATGTCAGGCGACCATCCCCAAGAATCAAAAGGCAGAAGGACTACTGAAGGGATTGCCAATTCCTGAGAGGCTGTTCGACAAGGTGACGGCGGGTGTCTTCGAGTTGGGACAAATCCAAGAGGAATGTCTCTACACGAGGAAGCCTATCGATGGGGTTTTGTTAATTCAAGACCGCCACAGTGGCTACATCCAAGTCCTCCCTTGCAACACGAAGCATCTCACCTCTGAAATGGCTGCCAAGTGGACTGCAAGTCAGTGGATGAGTAACTGGGATGTGCCCAGTGAAATTCTGGCGGACAGTGGGAAGGAGTTCATTGGGACTTGGTGGGAGAACATGTGTGCCCTATTGGGAGTTCATCACCTTCGTGCTCGAGTCTACGACCATCGAGCTCTCCCTGCTGAACGCGCTGGAAGGATTCTTATCTCCATTCTGAGAAAATTTCTGGCGACTGAAAAAGACTACAATTGGTTGGAGACAATTTACTGTGTCTTGAGAAGATACCATCGTACCAAGAATTACACTGGATTGAGTCCGAATGAGCTGGTTTTTGGTCGTGAGAAGATGGGTCCAGGACCAGTGATGTATCATCCAAGGCAGTGCTACGACGCATCACAATGGTTTGAGAAGATCAAGGATCTAGAGTCCAAGTGGATCAAAGCCAAAGTGGAAAGTCAAGCAGATTGGTTGAATTTCAAAAATAAGTCAAGAACGCAAGGAAAGCCCTTCGAGAAAGGCCAGCAAGTTTGGCTTCGTAAGTCAGATGAGACCCTGAAGGACGACAACAAATTGTCACCTTTGTGGGATGGCCCATTCCAAGTCAAAAGTCAACTAAGTGAGACTACATTCAAAATTGAGATTGAGCCAGGCAGGCATCAAGAAGTACATCGAGATCGTTTGAAGGCCAAAGTACCCTGCCCCAAAGGAAGGTTCAAGCCTCTCTATTGGACTTCGAAGTACCTGAGCGACAGGAAGATGGTCACAAGCAGTTTTGAGCTGGAGAAGATTCTTGATTACAAAAAGAATGCTCGAAACAAGTGGTACTTTCTGTGCAGATGGAAAGGATTCGGTCCAGAAGAAGACAAATGGGAGCCAGCTTCAAGCTTCATCCATGGGTATACGGATACTTTCATCAAGTTCCTGAAGAAACACCCTGAGATTGACAAAGAGCTCTCGCTGATCAAGGATTGTGTCACCAAGGAAGACTTACAAGCACAAGAAGAAGCTCCAATTGTGGCATCATCCATTCAAGACAAGATCTGATCAGGATCGAGATCGCCGAAACTCTCCAAAAGGTTTACGGTCGACATATACCCTTGGCATGGGGACAAAACAGTCCTGACGCATCGTCTGTGTGGTTGGATGGACAGATGATGGGACATTCTGGGGTCATCCTGGTCATTCCATCCATCATTCTCATCATGGCCATCATGTGAATCATGTGCTTCATCTCAGATGATTCCAATCGGAAGTTCCGAGAGGCCTTTATCCTCAACCACGACGACACTATCGCCTTTTGCTGTCGGCTCGGCCCCTCTACTCGACTTGGGAAGGACTCGTTCGAGTTCGTGCTCATTACAGAGATTCTGGCACATGACTGAGTCTGATCCATTTCATGTGTTTGACGGATCTGCTCAGAATGTGATTTCCATCAGCTCTTACATTGAGACGGTTGGTTCGTATTCCAATAGACCACTGTCAAATCAAAGGCCTTATATAGACCAAGTGACGACGATGGTGTTCTTACTTGTGTCGACTCGCTGTTCATCTGTGGATTGTGTTGGAATCCCCCTCAGAATCAGCTCAATTTTGGCAAATTCCCAGTACCAAGCATTGGATGCTTATACATTCTGGGACTATAACGAGCCAATTACCACTTCTGGCTCATACTGGCATTAAACATGAAGCCCTGGAGACAATACTGACAGTGTGGTGCACGCACTGGGTTTTCTTGGCTATCATTACTTTAAATGATTGGATTTCCATAATGGGGATCATCATCATCCTGAGGATTTGACCTGGATTGGCTATGAATGAGAACTGGATTTCCGTTCAACACTACACACAGTGTCTATCGACATTGAATCGGACCTATTTTGGCTTGCGGTGAGTTTCGCCACCCTGAATCCATGCGCGATTCACTGATTTTGAACTCAATTCAGACACATTTTGTACCATAATCTGGCATCTGGTCTCATGACTGCAATGACACCAGCCAGTTTCACATATCTTGGACTCCATGAAGGGATACCCTATTTTTTTGACGCTCGACGACATGGCGACGCTCCTTTTCTGTTTTCTGGCAGTGGGATGTCAGATCCTGATTTCATCATGAATCATGGATCATGAATCATCATGTACATTCTTCACTCAGACTTTCAATTTTTCGAATTTTCGAGCTTGAACGAAGCTTTTTCTGTGTGCCCTGAGGTACCTATACGTTTCATTCAAGTCGATGGCCATCGCAAAGCACAGATCTCAGCACAATTTTGCTCAATTCAGCTCAATTTCACACATTTTGGCATAGATTTGTCAGTTTTTGGTCACTTTCGCCGTTTCGTTCACTTCACTTGACCCAGCCTGACATACTGGCGTATGTTTACAGAGGGGGAGTGTAACGGCAGCAGTGACAGCACTCAATTATACACTGATGTGATCAGAATTTCAATGATTCTCAGATGTACATTAGTGCAGTAAATTTTCCGCTCAGTTTCATGTTTTCCGTACGCCGCCAGATGTCGCCTGTGAGCGCGCGTCGAGTCGCATTTGTCTTTCGTGATTTCCCAATCGGATTTATTTAAATTATTTCGAATGATTTCACGTTGTGTCATTATGTGCGATGAATGCGCATTGAGATTCTTTGTCTGCTCCATTTTTGTAGACCGGGTTTTCGTACATTTCATATTCCACCATGGAGTTCACTGGACTTACAAGTGCTTTGCATATGTCGCTCCCAGAGGCTGGATATGGGTCCGAAGAGGGTTATGTGGGTTCGGAGATATCAGGGGCAGTGTCGGGCGTTACGACCCCTGGGGCATCAAGGCTACAGGCTTCGCAGTCACAACAAAGATCAACCACTATGCAGCGGTTACATGCCCACACTCACTTTGGGCTAGCGCCTTAACGAAGGTTGCTCCGCTTCGCCCACGTGGTGTGTGAACCATGGGGACCAATATACATAACACCCGTGTCATATATGGTCCATTGGTCCATACGTCCGGCGTGCACGGGTGGGCTCAACATAGTGCACGGCGGGTAGCAAAAGTGGAAAATTGCTCAAAATGGCCAAAAATGCGCACACTCATGGTTGGGGCAAATGAGGCACATGCCCGACTTGGACCAGAGTGTGCCATAGGATTGATATCAAGTCATATGTGTCCAACATATCTTTTGGGCGTCGCCCAACTCCTCCAGTTTTGGGAATGGCAGGGTCGCCAAGTGAGCCCATGATTTGGGATAGTCCCAAATCGCCAACATGGCGGCCACGGTATGCCAAGCCCATGAGGAGTTATTCGCCGGGTTCAAGATATGTTGGGGACCGAAGTATGTACCCTCACAACATACTTGGGTCATGATGTCAATTGAGCGCAACGTTGAGATACCCGGTCGCCACTTGACATCATGACGAGCCAAAAACGGCAAAATTGGTACAAAGACACACAAAAGTGCCTTGAAAGGCGCACAATTATATTATAATATCTTCGGCTTGGATCGTGCAATCAACTAATCCTCCTAAACACAATGTCTTGACACCAATGACCTTCGATTCCACATATGTGCTCCACTTGGGGCGCTTTGAAAGGTTACGAGCGCTGCCTTCCAAGTGGGCACATGAAAATATGGAAAATTGCAGAACACACACCTTGCTCCCAACGCATCGCTTTGGGATCGCCACACAAGCTTCTCTTCACGAAGGTTAGGCTTGCAATTGATCGTGGGGAGTATGGAGAAGGGGCTTACACAATATGAGGTCCATTGGCGGGTTCGGCTTGGAACGATGGACCCGCCAAATGGGCACGCAACACAACACATGGCACATACCACATATTGCCCAAAAAGGTAGTTCCCCCCACGATATGTCATGCCCCTCCAAGGGCATAACTTTGTGTCAATCGCTCATAGGAACTCAAGGAGAGTTCCTATGCAACACCAACACGTGCGCGCTACACTCGAAAGTTATCTTAACGCACGCAATGTCATGGCCAAAGAGTTATAACGCAAACTCTACCCTCTTGACCATGATCCATTACACTAGCGCGCACGTGTGGAAACGCAAGGCATATAAAGCTTCCTAAATTACGTCGGGAGTATTGTGAATACATCCCACGTTTCCTTATTGTCATTCCTCGCAAGCGGCACGAGATATGACCCTTACAAGTGGCCTCACGAATCAACTTTGTTTTGCCCATATCTTTAAGATAAATGGAGGGCAGGATAAAAGGAAAGTTGATTCGTGCATACGGAAGCACGTAGGTCCACTCGAAAGAGGTCAAATCAAGTGCGGGGATGTCGAAGTCGAAAATCCGATTTCGACATCCTGAAAAATTCGGATTAAGGTTGCGAGTGTAAGATGTGAAAATTGCGGAAGCATCCATGCAGTTCCTGACGACTTTGGAGCCTTCGTGACGGATTGCGTTAAAATTTCCATTAATTACAGTTAATCTGGCGGTTACGGTAAAGTCGCGATCCAACCGCCAGCAGTCAAAACAGTGAATATCAGAACGGAAGCGTAAAAATTGACGGAAACAATATGGAAATAAAACCCTGTTGATTCCTGATATTCTGATATACAAATCTCCGCTGGCGGTGCATCGGTTGCCGATGCGGGGCTTTACGGCACGGAACACGATCCCGCCGGGCTCGCACCGGAATTTTGAAGCATTTTCGGCGGGGGTGATGTCCGTGCGTCCACAGAAAAATCGAAAATCCTTCACCCCATCACCCCAACCTCTCCAAGTACTACATGAAGTCTCTTCCAAACTTCGATTCCATTGGAGTTGCGTAAATGGTCTTGGAATCCTTGCTCACCCCACGGGGAGCGTCCGCGGACACAATCTGGCGTCTATGGACAAAGAGATGGTATATGTAACAAAATAAATGCGTTGACATGTACAATGTATATGTATCACCTCTAAACTATAAAATAGCTTAGAAAAAGGGACGAAACGATGGTGGCGGCGTCGCCGCCCTCAGAAAAACTGACGGCTACGAGTCGTTGCCATCAGGATCTCCACTGAGATCCTGCCCAAACTGGGCCAAACAGTGATTTTTGGGCGAAAAACAGTGAAATATAGTGTTTTTTTGAGCCAAAAACGCTCATTTCACGCGTCTCCCCCCAACGCGTCGCGTAGCCGACACGACGCGTTTCTGTACCAATTCAACCCACATATGAAAAGGCTCACTGTTGGGCCACACCATGGGCGTCTGGGCGATTCCTGGAATCGCCTCAGCATTTTTTGAAAAATGCGTGAACGTGCTTAACTTCGCAAAAATTAACCTTCGCGGAACGCCGCGAAAAAGGTAACGCTACAATCTTTTAGTTCTAAAAACGATAAAACAATAATAAAATTGCCTAAAATCTTTAGAAATCGAGAGTTAAATCCTCGATCTGGGGCTGCGTCGCGCAGGCGACGACTGTTGTCGCCAGCCCAAAAAAGACGTAAAATGACGATTTCTGGGGTATTTTACAGAAATCCCACAGAAATCAGGATGCCGTAGCATCCACAGGAAAATTCCTGATCTGGCCTGGCGAAGAGCGCCACAGGCTGGGCAGCGGGTATGGGTGAAGCACCCCATACCGCTTCACCCCCCTCCTTAGAAGCCTTGCCTATATCCAAAGGAAGGCAAGGGCAAGGAGGCGCTCTGACCCCTGCGGTGCCCTGGTTTCAACTCTGATTCAGCAGGACAGTGGGGGGGGGGGGCTTCGTGAGTAATTTACATACCACACACATGTAAAAAAAATTTTTTATTTTTTTTTGATCTTGAAATATTCATAGGGCAATTGCCCCTAAGGCGACCACACTGGTCCCTGGCACTCCTCGTAGCCTCTGGTGACCAAACCAGGGGCGCTGCAGGGCCTTCCGCCCTGACTGATGGCGCTTAGGCGCACATATGGGCCCTTTTTCTCCATGGGCATGGAAACATAATAATTCAATAAATTCGGAAAAAATTATTTAGTGTCAAACCCAAGGCAACGACTTCCTCGCGCCTGAATTTAGGGCCATTTCCTGCCCAAGGCGACGAATTCCTCGTGCCTTTTAGGGTCGATTCCCAACCCAAGGTGACGAATGAACGCACCTGATTTGGGGGATTTAGGGTCATTTCCTACCCAAGGCGCCCCACGCCTATTTAGGAAGGGACCTCCCGGAGGGTCAACCAACCCAAGGCGACGAATTAACGCGCCTGATTTGGTTACTGGTGGACGAGCAGCGCCTTCCGCGCAGCATGCTGTCGTCGCTTCAAGGATCAACCATCATAGAAGTCCACGCCACTTGTCAAGCTGCTGCTGGGTCCAGAATTCCTCAAGACCTCTGCTGGGATCGTCGTCGTCACCGCAGGAGCTCCTGGAGCTGATCTCAGGGCTGTTGTCGTCGCTGCTGTTGCCTTGAGGCCAGTCTTGGCCCAGGCGTCCCTTCTTGCACTGTATTTCCACCAGTGCAATACCTTAGGCTGCAGTCTGTTGCGCTGCGGGAGTTGTCGAAAACCAGGCAGCAGGGCAGGACCTCGACGTTGTGGGAGCTCATCGACAGGTCCGCCAGTGAACCACGCGGACAGCGGCAAGACCATTTTGATCGTCTCTGGTTCCTATGATGGAGATACCTTCGTAAGGAGGGTACTGGACCACCTGTCCAGCCAGGACGAGCCAATCGGGGGTAACCCACCCACCTACGGCGATCTATTCCGAGGCAAGACCAGAGATGGCCCTTTGGGCTACCTGGGAAGACCACCTGAGCCGAAAGCGAGCGGAGTAGCTAACCCTCCAGTAAGCTCCGTGGTTCAAGTGCCCGGTAAAGCCAAGGCGGAGTCCGATGACTACCCCAAGATCCAGGCATTGAGGGCCAGGCTGAAGCAGAAGTATGGTGATACCTTCTTCAGCGGTAAGCCTGTGTTTCCCCCACCGGTGCGTGGACCGTATGGCGAGGCCAAGATACGACTGAAGCAGGACCCCCGTGTGTATCGGCACCAGGAGTTTGCCCTGAGGGGCGAGAGGAAAGAGGCCATGGAGAAGATCCTCCGTGACTTCATCCAGAGAGGCTGGCTTGAGCCGTGCCACTCCGAGTGGGCCTCTCCCTGCTTCGTCGTCCCCAAGAAGGTTGCCGGTGAGTGGCGGCTCGTGGTCGACTACCGCGGCCTGAACGCCCAAACGCAGCACGACAGCTATACGCTGCCCCTCATTGAGGACATGCTGCAAAAGCAACACCGGCGGAGGATCTTCACGGTGATTGACCTGAAACATGGTTATCATCAGATGCCTCTCGCCGAGGAGTCCCGTGCCTGCACAGCCATGAGCACCCCACTTGGACCTCTCCAGTGGAAGGTGATGCCCATGGGCGTTACCAACGGCAATGCGGCTTTTCAGCGGATGCTGGAGAACCTGCTTGAGCCGGTGCGTGACTGTGCGGACCCCTTCGTGGACGACGTGATCATCGCGTCCGGGGACCCCAGTATGAGCTACGAGGAGCTCCTGGAGGCACACGAGAGGGACGTCACTCGAGTGCGGGACCTTCTGGTTCGGCACAAACTCACGGGCAGCAGTGACAAGGCCACCATTGCGGTAAGCGAGGTGGTCTTCGCTGGCCACGTAGTCGGGAAAGGGCAGCGAAAGCCCATACCTGGCAAGGTGGCTGCGATTGAGCACTGGGAAAAGCCCAAGACGGTCTCTGAGCTACGGGCGTATCTGGGGTTCTGCAACTACTACTCGGGGTATATCAAAATGTATGCCGATTATGCAGCCCCCATGACGACCATGCTCAAGGGCAACCGAGAGGAGACCAAAAAGGGGTCCAAGAAGGCTCTGGTCTGGACAGCTGAGTCCGACCGTACCTTTGAGGGGATGAAGCAGGCGCTGCTATCCGCAGTGGGTCTGCACCTCGTGGATCCCGACCGAGGGTTCGTCCTGCGCACCGACGCTTCCGACTACGCCATTGGCGCTGTGTTGGAGCAAGTGCTTGACGACGGGAGGCACGTGCCCGTGGCCTTCTGGAGCGGAGTCCTGGCAGAAGGCCAGAGACGGACGCGGACGCCCCGTGAAAAGGAGGCGTATGCCATCGTCATGGCTCTCAGGAAATGGGCTGGGTACATAGCCCTCCATCCCGTCACCGTCTGCACCGACCATCAGAGTCTGCAGTCGTGGCACAAGGAGCACGTGGACACCCCCTCAGGTCCCGCCTCCCGACGGGCAAGATGGCATGAGACCTTGGCCAAGTTCGACCTCACGGTGGTGTATATTCCTGGAAAGGATAACACCGTGGCGGACTGTCTCAGTAGGTGGGCCTATCCCGCCAGCAAGGGCATGCAGGATATCTCTGCCCATGGCGATGAGGCTGAGACCGCTGAAGCCAAGAAGATCATCGAAATGGAGCGCCTGATGGAGGAGGAGGGTGCCAAATGCTTCGTCGTCATGGCTGCAGATGCCCCCCTCGCGTCGAGGGTGAGCAGAGCGGTCAGTGTACTCGCCCCTGATGGAGCTCAGTCCGACAAGCACCTCTTCCCGGAGTCTTGCCTCCAGGACGACTGGACCGATGATTACGCCACGTCTGAGGCCTTTGTGGCCGAGTATAGGGCTGTGACCGACCCTGACGACGGGCAGAAGTGGCCAGAGGGGCTGACCGAGGAAGATGGCAAGCTCTACCGGAATGGTAAGCTGCTAGTACCGGAGTCCCGGGTGCTCGAGCTTTGCGAAGCTTGGCACCACCACATGCTGCACCCAGGGGTCAAGAAGCAAGCCCTTGACATGCAGCGCCGGTTCGAGATCGACCATATCGTTCTCTACACCGCCATCAAGAAGGTCAGGAAGGGTTGCTCGGTCTGTCAGGCCTGCAATCCCGACAACCGGAACGTCAAGGGGGAACCCCAATGGACCCCGGTTCCTGACCAGCCCATGGAGAGCGTGGCCATGGACGTCTTCTCCATGCCCGAAGTGCACATTGGCAAGGAGACCTTTGACTGTGTGGTTCTCTGTGTGGACCGCCACAGCGGCTACGTTGTAGCCGTTCCGGCACGCAAAAAGGGGTTGCTTGCCAAGGAAGTGGCAGTCATGATGATTCGTCATTGGCTGACCGTCTTTGACATCCCCCGCACCATTTGCAGTGACCGAGGGCCCCAGTCTACTGGTGGCTGGTTCAAGGCTATGTGTTCCCTCATGGGGATACGTCATGCCAAGAGCGTCGCCTATCTCAGCCATTCTAACAGCCGTGCCGAAGTGGCTGGACGGCAGCTGTTCGAGAAGCTGCGCAAGATCCACATCACCAATCCACGTCGGAACTGGTTTGAGGAGATGTGGCCTGCTCTGAAGGCCCATCATGACACCCCCACTCCGGGCGGTTTGTCCCCTCACCAGATTCTGTTCGGCAGGGACCCCCTGGGTAGGGGACTTCCCTTGTCTGGTGATGGCATGGCCATGGATGCCAAGGAATTCTTCGCGCGGCAAGAGCAAACGGCGCGGGACATCCGCCAGCAGCTTGAGAAGGAGCATGCTGAGCGTCAGAAGTCCGCCCCGAGCTCGACAGCGCAGAAGTTCAGGGTGGGAGACCCGGTGTGGGTGATCAGACCCCGCCCTATGGGCACCCACCGCACCAAGACCTGGTTCACACCCGGCGAGGTGGTCCGCAGGATTGGTGAGGACACCTACCGCATCAAGTTGGGTCACGGACAGTTCCGGGAGCGCCACGAGAGTCAACTCCGTGTGCGGGAACCCGACCTCCGTGGCCCACATGTGCCCCTGAGCTATGCCGCACATGAGGCTGATTCGGATGATGACTATGCTGAGCAGGACGACTATACTGTCGAGAAGATCCTGGCTCAGCGTCCGAAAGCCTCGGCACCCGGAGGTCTGGAGTTCAAGGTTCGTTGGCGAGGCTATGGGCCGTCCCACGACACCTGGGAACCCGTCTCCTCGTTCGTGCCGCGGGTCAATACTCCCTTCATGGAGTACATCCGCAAGCACAAGACCAAGATCCACGTTTCGGACTTGGCAGCACTCACCCGGGCGATTGCAGCCAGGGGTGCCTGATCAGCGCCCTGAGCTCTCCCCTGATGTGCTTTGAGGCGCTTGTGAGGCCGACGGGTCGTCCCTCACCTGCTTGCTCTCTCTCATCTTCCGGTGACCTGCCATCAGAGTGGCCATGTACCCCCTGCTGAATCCAGAGGAGGATGGCCCCTCTCTTCTTCTATTCGTCACTCCCCCCCCTGCTGAATCCTTGGAAAACCGGGTAGGGCGACTGACCTTCATATTTCTGAGCTCTCCGGGCCTTGAAGCCCATACGACGTTGCGCAACGGATGCCGCTGTCATCGGCATTGCGAATTTTTGGTGTGTGGTCTGGTTCCATGGCACTTGCGGAACCCAGACCAGTCGACGTGTGTCGCGAGACTATATATGGCCTGAATCCAGGCGTTATCCTGTCCACCCTCCTGCATTGCCTTATCCTGACCGTGGCGTGGTTTGGCACTCTGTTCAGAGTGTGTTTACACGCCTATTTGCCCAGTTTGTTTTGCTTTTCTGCCCCTCCAGGATATTTCTGCATCTGTATGTCGGCCCATCACTGAAGTGTGGACTGTTTTTCACCACGAATCGGATTACACAGGCGCCTTGAGTCGCCGTTTACATGCTTGTACATAAGGTCCAGCCTGGACCAGTACCGCTTTACATATTCTTCTGTTTGAGTGCCTGTGATACCGTGTTGCCCTATTCGCTGTGATGTGGAGATCCTGATGGCGCCAGGCGGGAAGCCCAGTTGCCTGACTACACTCCCAGCGGTCCGCCACTGTCAGTCCCAGTGTGAGCCTACCGATTCGCAGACGCACTTGCAGTCGGATGGCGGCCTCCGGTGCTCCTGACCTCGGTCAGTCTGCCTGGGAAACTGGTGGTTTGAGGAGTCGACGCCTCCGCCCACACTGCATGAGGACTCCCTCATGCATGGCCTTCGTGGTAATAGGGCGAGGGAAAAGACGGCCTTGATGCCCGATCCCTTCAGGAGGAGCTCCCTTCAGATCCCTTAAGGAGTTCGGCTGTACAACTCTGGACTCGCGTCGTATGGATATGGACATGGTGCGCCCGAGGAAGGACCCGTGGGGACTCTCCCCAGTCGGCGGGCCTTGGGAAGCTTGGGGTAGCCTGATGGATCTTTGTGGTCGCTCTCGACCTGTGGGACCACCTCGGTCGTCGTGTGTCGCCTATGTTGGCCGTGTATGCCACTGCCACTGTGGTGGTGACCGTAGCAGCCGGCACCCGGTGCGCCTGGTATGGGTTAACGGGTCCTTTGGATGCCGAACAATCGCCGCCAGGACCCGGGACTTGATACTTGATACTATACATGTGCTACGAGCTTATACAGCATCATACCTATCTCACTGTGGGATTTGGGCAGCCTCACCTGAGTCAGCCTGAAGTGAGGGTGTGACACCCCCCCCTTCAGGGGATGGTCCTGGGTACCCGCTGCCATGCGTGGTGTTATCGACCCCCCCCCAGGGTTTGCTCTAAGGAGGGGGGTGAAGCGGTACCCAGAACCCCATGGCTAGGTTAGGGCATACCACCGGTCTCCGGTCCACTAACCCCATGTACGGAGGGGAAGACCGGTCTCCGGTCCACTAACCCCATGTACGGAAGGCGCCCGTTGACGCCCGGTGCGAGCCCGGCGGGAGCGTGTTCCGTGCCGTAAAGCCCCGCATCGGCAACCGATGCACCGCCAGCGGAGATTTGTATATCAGAATATCAGGAATCAACAGGGTTTTATTTTCATATTGTTTCCGTCAATTTTTACGCTTCCGTTCTGATATTCACTGTTTTGACTGCTGGCAGTTGGATCGCGACTTTACCGTAACCGCCAGA
This sequence comes from Eutreptiella sp. 'Long Island Sound 2002', assembly GCA_964036045.1. NCBI lineage: Eukaryota > Euglenozoa > Euglenophyceae > Eutreptiales > Eutreptiaceae > Eutreptiella > Eutreptiella sp. 'Long Island Sound 2002'. The sequence continues at coordinate 17,853,724 of OZ038402.1, read as the reverse complement.
TTAAGTGTAATTAATGGAAATTTTAACGCAATCCGTCACGAAGGCTCCAAAGTCGTCAGGAACTGCATGGATGCTTCCGCAATTTTCACATCTTACACTCGCAACCTTAATCCGAATTTTTCAGGATGTCGAAATCGGATTTTCGACTTCGACATCCCCGCACTTGATTTGACCTCTTTCGAGTGGACCTACGTGCTTCCGTATGCACGAATCAACTTTCCTTTTATCCTGCCCTCCATTTATCTTAAAGATATGGGCAAAACAAAGTTGATTCGTGAGGCCACTTGTAAGGGTCATATCTCGTGCCGCTTGCGAGGAATGACAATAAGGAAACGTGGGATGTATTCACAATACTCCCGACGTAATTTAGGAAGCTTTATATGCCTTGCGTTTCCACACGTGCGCGCTAGTGTAATGGATCATGGTCAAGAGGGTAGAGTTTGCGTTATAACTCTTTGGCCATGACATTGCGTGCGTTAAGATAACTTTCGAGTGTAGCGCGCAAGTGTTGGTGTTGCATAGGAACTCTCCTTGAGTTCCTATGAGCGATTGACACAAAGTTATGCCCTTGGAGGGGCATGACATATCGTGGGGGGAACTACCTTTTTGGGCAATATGTGGTATGTGCCATGTGTTGTGTTGCGTGCCCATTTGGCGGGTCCATCGTTCCAAGCCGAACCCGCCAATGGACCTCATATTGTGTAAGCCCCTTCTCCATACTCCCCACGATCAATTGCAAGCCTAACCTTCGTGAAGAGAAGCTTGTGTGGCGATCCCAAAGCGATGCGTTGGGAGCAAGGTGTGTGTTCTGCAATTTTCCATATTTTCATGTGCCCACTTGGAAGGCAGCGCTCGTAACCTTTCAAAGCGCCCCAAGTGGAGCACATATGTGGAATCGAAGGTCATTGGTGTCAAGACATTGTGTTTAGGAGGATTAGTTGATTGCACGATCCAAGCCGAAGATATTATAATATAATTGTGCGCCTTTCAAGGCACTTTTGTGTGTCTTTGTACCAATTTTGCCGTTTTTGGCTCGTCATGATGTCAAGTGGCGACCGTGTATCTCAACGTTGCGCTCAATTGACATCATGACCCAAGTATGTTGTGAGGGTACATACTTCGGTCCCCAACATATCTTGAACCCGGCGAATAACTCCTCATGGGCTTGGCATACCGTGGCCGCCATGTTGGCGATTTGGGACTATCCCAAATCATGGGCTCACTTGGCGACCCTGCCATTCCCAAAACTGGAGGAGTTGGGCGACACCCAAAAGATATGTTGGACACATATGACTTGATATCAATCCTATGGCACACTCCGGTCCAAGTCGGGCATGTGCCTCATTTGCCCCAACCATGAGTGTGCGCATTTTTGGCCATTTTGAGCAATTTTCCACTTTTGCTACCCGCCGTGCACTATGTTGAGCCCACCCGTGCACGCCGGACGTATGGACCAATGGACCATATATGACACGGGTGTTATGTATATTGGTCCCCATGGTTCACACACCACGTGGGCGAAGCGGAGCAACCTTCGTTAAGGCGCTAGCCCAAAGTGAGTGTGGGCAATTTTGCCATTTTGGCATTTGTGGACCCAATTAGGATCGTCACCACGCCAAGTGGCACGGAGATCTTTGGGAGCCAAGGCATGGGAGTCTCTGTTGGACTCCCGGTAAATTGCGTATGGAGTGGCGGATTCGATCTCCAAGCCGGCGTGGAGATATACTATTGGGAGCACACCGAATTTTGGCTCATTTCAAGCAGCCAAAATGACCGCATTTTCGGACCCCAATTTCCCCCTTCCGTGTGGTCAATTGGCGGCCCCATTTCTCTATGCCCACAGGGAGCCCGGACCTAATCCCAAGTTGTACACTCAGATATAAGTCGTAGGTCCTGCCTCCTACCCTGTGAGCCATTGGCCTTACCTTGGCCGGGCGAGCCACGCGTGGGAATGACGCCAATTTTGGTGATTTTGGCATCATGACCCCACTCGACGAACACGTGGTGCCCTGATGCCGGGACCTCAGAGGGAACCAAGCTGGGTGAGGGCTCCAGGGAGTTCGTACTCGAAAGGCATAGGGTCAGTTGCCTCGTCCCTACCTCTGGCGGGTCCGGACCAGGGGTCAATTTTGGAGTTTTTCAAGCTAATATCAGTTTGGGCTGAAACAGCCCATTTTCAGCTACCAACTCCTGAGGGATAATGGCGTGGCCATATCTCTGGCTCAGAGAGCAGTTGGGACATGCCGTTAAGGGAGCATAGGGAGCCACTGTCGGTTGGCCTTGGAGCACCTTGGTTTCCAGGAACTCGCCTTCCGGCTGGGCGGGACACCTCTCCCATTGGCAGGGTTTCAGGGTCCGGACTGAGCAGGGCATGGGTTGTGTTTGAGCCCCCGCCCCCACCAGCCACTGAGAGGGTCGGACCTGGGATTGGGATACGAGTTAGGATAGAGTGTCTATTGTCCTGTGATGCCCTTACCCCAGTCCAGTCTTAACCCCATGTGTACATATCCTGATGTGTTGCTGTACATACTTTCGTTCCCTTGTTGCAGAGTGGCAAGGATCCTGAAACGCTTTGTCACATGACACGAGCGTATTGATGCCCTTGTGAGCGTAGTGCTTTGCCTGCCTGCTCACCTGTGCGTGTCACCGCAGCGTCCCGTGGCCGGCCCCCCAAGGGAACGCGTCAATATAATGGCATAAGGACTGCTATTAGGGGGGGGCGGGGCCCCATTCCCCGGCCCCCCAATTGAAAGCCCCCCATGGGGGGGAGGTGAACAAGGACTCCGCAAAAGACGTGATTCGTGACTTTTTCTTATCCTCCCTGGAGTACTAGCTCATAAACCCAGTAGGACCAAGGAACGATGTTCAAAACCAAAGAAAAATCCCTTAGAAAATAGTTGATACCAACAAATGGCAGTCAAATCAGTTCATTAAAACATTTTACAGTACTGGTACCTGCTTAAACAGTGTAAAGAACTGTGTATGATGTCGCAGGGGCACTCCCCAAATATTACAGAAATGAGGCGAAAATATTTAGCAAAAAGTGCGGGGCCTCCATCCTGTGGTATACATGGTCAACCACTATGGCATGATCGATCGCTCTAAGGCGATCGGTCATTGTTGCATAAACAGCAGTAAACGTCTTGTCCAAAGACCAGGGCGGAGCAATACTATTGATGAGGGTCACAAAACTTCAGGATAACTGTTTTGTAAGAAGGGTGGGAGTTGGGACGGGGTCAAAAGTTTGTGCAGAAGTTTGTGCTCGAAAGGGTTTGAACGAGGCGTAGATTGAGCAGAGTTGACAGGTCGGCCACCGCCGCCTGTTGTACGCTCGCCAGGACTCGAACCGCCGACGTGCCAGTCTGCGGTTAGATGCTTTACCATTCGGCCACTACTTGTTGTGACAGATGCTGCTTTCCGCACTGCTTGTAGCCGAGTCTACCACTGAAAAACCCCCAACGGGGTGTTTTTTTTTGTTCGATCAAAAGCCGGCGCAGGCGTTGTTTCCCAAGGTCATTCGCATAGCATACCCGAAGGGATGGTATTTGATGTGCAACATTTTGTGAAATCAGTATGTTACCTAATAAGACGATCGCCACCATAGATTTTTTGATTTCGGTGCCTCTTTTGAAACTGATGATCACATTTTGTGAGCGGGCATGGGACTGGGTGCGCTGGGAGCGGTTAAAAGTTTGTGCAACAGTTTGTGCTCAGAAAGGTTTCAATAACGGGTAGATTCAGCAGAACTGACAAGTCGGCCGGTGCTGCCGGCGGTCGGCCGGCCAGGATTCAAACCGCCAACCTACCAATTTCTCGTGCGATGCATTTTCATTCGACCATTGCTTGTTGATTGATACAGATGTTGGTTTGCGTACTGCTTGTAGCCGAGTTTCCCACCTAAAAAACGCAATCTTTGTGCTTTTGTCTTCTTGCCTACTCGTCCGATTGATCGTCTGGGTGACTGCTTGACGGACTTACATACTGATTGGTTGGATGTGAGTCCCTCTTCGAGATGCACTACCAAAGGCAATGGAATTCGAAAATCTTAGAAATTCCCACAATCACCACAACGGAAAAAAGCACGATAAAAAAGGCCTTTGCATGCGTAGCGCGAGATGCAAAAACCGCTGTTGGCGGTATATGGAGCACACTGTAATCATTTATTGGGGTCACACAAATTCAAAGTTCGCATCTTTAATTTGGGCACCTTTGGCAGTAGCATTGTCAGACCTGGCGTGTTCTTTCAGATGATGGATTACACCGAGTCTAAAGCACGAGGGGTCACCTCCATGGAACATTTGAGTGGATTTTGGAAATTTACAACAAATGTGTCGGAAAAGAACTAGCAATCGCCGTAGGGAAGCGAATGAGCCACAAAAGAACCAATCATTGCGAAGTGAACGGGTATGATGCAGAAAAACTAGCAATGGCCGTGACGAAAGAAATATGGTGTCCTTTTCAAAAATTGAAACCCCAGGTTTGTTGGAAAAAGGTAAAAGGCTTCAAAAAGGTTTCTTCAAACAGTTTTAAAACGAAAACATATGAAAACCACAAAGGTCTTTTCTTGTCAAAAAAAATCCATATCGTGTTTCAAAAGATAGAGGCGTCAAAATACGAAATTCAATAGAGAGATTGTCTCATTGGGCAAAATAAACATTGTACAAAGCATTGGACATCAAATATCATGCTTTGGAGTATGCTACGTGTATGACCTCCCAAAAAGGGGGTATACGACGCCCGCATCTGCGCTTCATCTAACAACCAGAAAGGTTTATAGTGATTTCAACACTGTGTTTGTGCCTCTCCTGCTGCTTGCTGCTGGTGTAGGGTTTCCTGCTGCTTGTTTTTGAAGATGAAAAGCTTTTGTTTGCTGAAATACAATCAATCCAGGATAGCCCAAGCCAGAGATATGCAAGTAGAAGAAAATCAGGATCAAAGCATGAAGGGCGAAAAAAAATAGACACTCAGAAAGCTGAAATGTTTTGGAAAAGACTTGGAAAACTGCCCCATGGTCACTCTATCTCCATAGTGCCATCTCAGGAGATGTGGACTCTTTGTTTTGGGTCCCATATGTGCTGAGGTGGCAGGGCATGTGTCGATGAGGTCACTGCCATGTCACATGGGTTCTTCCTACTTAGCTAGGCTGACCGGGAATGGAACCCAGGACCTCTCAAAAAGAGGTGCCCAGCCCCCTAGGGTGCATACCACTAGGACAGCTAAGAATTCATGAGGAAACATAGATAAATTCATAGGCTCTGCCCTGGATATGTCAGTGCTCAGTCGACTCAGGAAACGATGATTTGCCTCACATTGAAAGGGGATTAAGGGGTCCACTCCATATCCTGATTGGGTGTTTGGTTCCATAGGTCAAATTGTGTTATCACCACTTTTGGTGGGGCGAATACTAAGATGGAAATGCCTGGATGCTCAGTGCATCTCTAATACAACTAGAGTATGCCTCAAAGCATGGAAAAAGCACTTTTTCTTACTCCCCCCTTGTGCTGTGGTGGCCACAACTGTCGCATTTTCAGGAAATAGGGATTTTTTCTTGGCCTTTCCTTGGTTTCCACATCTACTTTAAAATACCTATAGTTTCCCTCACACAGAAAAATGGGCGCTCACCATGGCTGGCGCTCTTTTGCTGCTCTGTTTGTAACATTTCCTCCAGGAAGCTCAGCGCTCATGGCGCTGCCGGGGTTCCTGTGGCTTGGCTGGGTTAGTTAGGGTGCATGCCATAAACATGTGCATGTGCATCCCTCCCTCCAAGAAGCAGCGCGACATAAACCCAACGCAAGACACAATATACACACTCGCATGGGTTCTCGTAGACCTGCTGGCGACCTGTGACCTGTCTTAGGGCGAAGGGAGTTGTTAAAAAAATTAAATTGCCCCTTGGTTGGGTCTTGGGTTCTGCTCAGTCTCCTGGCTGCTGCTTTTCGGCCCGAACACGGCCTACTCAGCGACGCTTTCGCGAGGATATCTGCAGAGGCAGGAATGAGAGAGTTATGGACGAATCCACGCAAACGCGAAGCGACAACACCTAAATCAGTCAAATGACGGCCTAGAATTTTTCTAAGACAACACACCTGAGAAGAATCCAATTGTGCATCAGAAGCACATTTTTATAAAAACTATAGTCATCTCTAGATTTTTTAAATCAAGAAATTCCTACGCATAAAAAGCCGGCGCGCAGGAGCGGCTCCTAGCGAAGCGCCGAAAAATGCAGAAATAATGGAATTATAAACGTATGTCTCACGTGGACTGGAAAATGACGAGACACAAGTGAGATTGAGCCCCATGGAGTATATATTTTGAACTCAGAGTGTACTTTATTTGAACTCAGGGCGGATTCAGATCAATCATCATCATTCATCATCATCATCATTCATCATGCATCATGTGTCATGTGTCATGCATCATGTGTCATGATATGCTGGTGCCCTAGCATGTGTTTTTCACATTCCAACCCAAAACTTCACTTTCGCTCAGAACTAACACAACCACAACCCCACTCTTATGGGTTCCTAAGAAGGTTATACTATTCATTTTTCATAACTCTTTGAATTTGGATGATCACATTTTTGACATCATGGATTGTCATGCATGTCATGCATGATCCACTCATTTTGTGAGTGATACCACACATACTACCTTCGAAGGAGTCTAAGGCCCCTAAGGGACCTCTATATACTCTACAACCCTTTTCCATGGTTGTCCCGTCTTCTACATGTATTTTAATGCCTATTTGGTGGGTCCCAAGCATGTTTCATGTATTGGGGGATCCCAAGAGTATACCTAGGCCTAAGCCAAGCCCCAAACACAAGAGGAGAGAAGAGAGATAGATAGAGGAGAGGCGCCTGGCGGCGACACCAGGGAGCACGTGGTGCTTCCTAGGTAAGTCCTAACTAGGTGTATTTTACTACAAGAGGGATATTAGTATGGTGAGAGAGGAAGAGAGGTAAGGAGTGAACATGATTGTAAATAATGATTGTGTTTCATAGTCCCTTTTTGCTATGGACTAAGCTGGAAGACTACAATACTATGAGCCCATTACTTTGCTGTTGTTGAGGAGGGTGCCAAAATCTAACTGGTAGCAGAGAAAACCTGCTCTGCCTAAATCCAGTATCCCTTGGATTTAATTTCGATTCAATTCCAGCCTGGAAATTTAGTAAGGGACGGAGAAGAATTCCTGAACTCAGAAAATCGAGTCTGAAAAATTGAGATGGACCCTGTGAGAACTCCAAGCAGCCTAGAAGCTACGGGCGCTTCTGAAAACGACGTGCAAGTCATGATACCGTTCTCCGATGAGGAACTAGTCGCGCCTACCATGGCCGGGTTTGGAACCCCAGAAGTACCTCTAGACGGATCTCGATTCGATTCCTATCGTTTTCCTGCGCCTACATGTCCTGAGTATGCTGAAGCTGTAGCTCCACGCCCAGTGCCTTCAGCGAATAACATGACGACAGCTGAGCTAGCGAGTGCTATGGAGGTCCTATCGTTGCTCAACCAGAGTGGTCGGTTGCAACAAATGGTTCAACAAGTCGAACACCATGAAGGTTCATTCACTAATGCCCCACAGACTCATGAGTCGGGGACCACATCGTCTTCGACTAATCCTTTCCAATCTGTGCCATGGCGTTCTAATGTGACTTACGCCACTATGCCTCAACCCCCTATCCGTGGAGAACCTATTGTTCATGGAGTGCCTACCGGAGTTCCTGAGCCTAAGTTTTTCTCTGAGCCTCAAGCTCCCAAAAGGACTCATGTTTTCGAAGCCTCTCCTTCTTCGGAAGAGAGCACTATCCTTTTGTCGACCTTGCAACAACTCAAGGGTCGTCTTGAAAAGTTAGAAAATAGGACTACTGCTAACTTAACCACTAACCCTTGTGTACCTTACCACCCCTCGCCTCTAACCCGAGTGTGCACCGGGCTTGCCGGTGTGCCTCCTGGAGTCAAGTGGCCCTTTGTACCCCGTACCAAAGCACCCAAACCCGTGGCGTGCTTTACCACTACCTACGAAGAATACACCCTCGACCAAGCCCTCGCCCTAGGACTCGGTCCACTAGCGCCTATGGCGCTACTCCCCGACCCCACACAACCGGTGCCACATACCGGTAGAGGAACCAAAGCTTTTTTCAAACCCCAAACCGAAACCAAACTACCCAAGTTTTCGGGTAGAGACCTCGACGTTTACGCCGAAGATTTGTTGAGGTTCTTGAGGTCGACGGGACAAGAAGACCTCAACGAAAGAGCCAAGGCGGACCTTGTTATCAACGGTTGTGATAACAAGGACGTAGAAGAAGTGGTTTCGGGGGCACTCAAGAAAAGTGACTCTTGGGTAAGGTTCCTTATTACGCTCGAAAAGCTCTACCCTACTTACGTTACCGACCTAGGGGTTTTTCGAGAGATAGAGCGTATCCCTCGGTTGAAGGAATACCCTACAACCGCGGACATAGCCCAATACGTCCAAAAGTTTACTACGCTTACGGACCAATTGGCTACGTCCTACTACGACGACTCCAAAGCCCTCCTACACCTCCTACCTCGTGTTCCGCCCAAAACCATGGACAAAATACGTGCTACTCCCGAGAGGTTGTCTAGAATACACACTTTCAACTCTCTCGTTGAAGTCCTCTACGAGTTGGCCCTCCAGAGAAAGTCCGACGCTACTTTGAAGAACTTGCACTCGATGGCTCAACTCAAGTGGCTAGACGGCAACATCAACGCCGACTCTAACGCCCCTATGAACCAAGAAGAAGCCTTTGCCCACTCGCTATGTGAGGAGTGCTTCGTGTCTTTCCAACAAGCACGAGGACAAGCAAACGGCAACCGTGGTGGTGGCGGTCGTGGCCGTGGAAAAGGTGGACGAGGCAAAGGACAAGGCCAAGGGCAGTGGTATTGGCGAAGGGAAGTCGAGGAGGACAACTCCACCGCGCCCAAGTTCTTCGCCACCGTGTTTTGCCCCAATTGTGGGACAAAACACAACGTAAGAGACAAGGCGTGGCAAGACAGCCTTGACGCGAGGAAAGAAGAGCAAAAGCAAACGAAGAAAGGTCAAGGCAAAGGGGGAAAGGACCAAGCGAAAGGAGGAGAAAAAGGAAGTGGAGGAAAAGCGAACGGAGGAAAGGCGAACGAAGGAAAAGGAGGCAAAGAAAAAGACGACGACAAGGGAAAGCCGCAAGAGAAGAAACGCTTGGAAGAGTTGACGGAAGGAGAGCGAGAAAAGAAGCGAAAAAGAGTTCTCAAGCTGGAAAAGCAAGCTAAGAACCTCAAAGACTTTCTCGCGGGTCAAACGCCGGGGGAAGCCTAGGTGGACACCGAGACGACGCACCGAGGTATTGCTACCTATTGAGGGTCGCTATCAATGGTCTATGGGTGGACGCATACCTTGATACCGGCGCTACAATCTCCCTAGTCTCCTCTAGGTTCGTCAACTATGAGGACCTAGTTCCCAAAAATATTTGTGGGGTAAAAACGGAAGAAGGGGGAGGTAGATAGGTAGGTAGGTATCTTCGGGAGCTCGGGATGCCTCCTTTGACATTGCAGGAAGAAGGTCTTACCAAGGGGACGTCCTGTCCCTCCCACTGCCCTATGTCAGGCGCCTCTTGAGCCGCTCCCGCATGTGCTTGGGAAGGCATTGTCGCGGCAACCCGGCCCATGTGTCCCAGGTGGGAGGGTGTCCCCACAGGTGTCCATGGGTAGGGCCACATGCCCCCTCCTTTGGGCGGCAGCTCTGGGGGGCTGCCCAGCCGTGTGGAGTATCTCTCACCACAAGGGGTATTGCTCCCGCTTGTCTACGGTACGACCGCCTCACCCTTGTGGCTTGAGTTGCGGGGCCACTCTGCCTGGCAGGTGACCCCCTCCTGGACTGTGTACCGGCTCGCCTGTCACCGGTTGCTTCCATGGCTCCGGGTGACGTTTGCCATGGTCCCCGATGCAGCCTGGCCGGGCTCGGACCAGTGGCCTTGGAGTACCGCTCCTGCCACTGGCCCGGTGGGTCGGCTGGGTCGCCCCAGTGCGTCCGACCCATGGGGTATTGGTTCTTTCCTGTCCCTCAGCCGCCCTACGTGTGTGCAGTGTCCTGGGCCGCTGGGCTCCTGTTCACCGGTGTGCCCGCGCGGTTTGCTGTGGTGCGTCTGCGGTGTCCTGGGCCAGCTGGCTCCTGTTCACTGGTGTGCTCGCTCGGTGTGTTGTGTTGCATGTGCGGTGTCCTGGGCCACTGGGCTCCTGTTCACCGGTGTGCGTGCTGTGTGCGGTGCGCGTGTGCCATGGGTGTTTGTGTCCCTCTTCCTCCCCCCCTAATTTTCGTTTTTTTTTTACTTGTTTTTTTTTAATTTTTTTTTTTGGGAAAAAAAAAGAAAAAACAAAAAAGAGAAAAACAGGGGCGCGCGTACACTGCAGGCACAGGCACGGGCAGCTGGTGCGGCGGTGCAATAGCGTTGTGTCCTCTGGCGTGTGTCGTCGGTGCTGTGGCGGCGGTCGCGCCCCAGGGGTGCGGCTCGCGCGTCCTAATGTACACGGGCTTGGGTCAGGGTGGGTTTGGTGAGGTGTCTCTTTGCTTCTGGAGCTGGCTGGTTAGGCGGCTGTGTGGGCTGTGGGTGTGGGCTGTGGTTACGTTGTTCCCTCGGCGGGCTTGGTTAGGAGTCAAGGGTTAGCGGTTTCGGGGTGTGGCTCGGGTTTTATTTGTGCTTGGGTTCTGGCTCCGGTAGGCGGTTGCGCGGGGCCGGGCGTGTGGGTAGCGGCGTCCACGGGGTCGTGCGCCCGAGGCGAGTGCGGGGTGGTGCGTGCGGGCCGGCCGGTGGCCAGTGGCCTCAGTGGGAGTCCCACACGGAGGGGTCGACGGGCGTGCCGGGGGCGTACGCAGCGTGCAGGTTGGGCAGCAGCGGGCGCACGTGCAGGGCGTCGGCGTGCCCGATGAGGACCTCACTGAGGACCGAGGGGTTGGCGGCAAGCAGTATGGGATGCCCGGGAGGGGTGGCGGCGAGGAGCGGGAGGATGTCCGCGGCTCGCGACGTGGGGGCGGACACGACGTGGGCCGGGTGCGGCCCCGGGAGGGGTGCCGGGGGGAGCGGGACCACAGGACGGCGGTCTACTGTGAGGTGCCAAGTGGCGCGATGGCGGAGGAGCCGGACTAGGGCGATGCTGTGGCGCAGTGTGTGGGGCTGGGTGCTGGGGGGCGTGGGGACGTGCGGCGGGAGGGGGGGGGGGCGGGGCGGTGGCGTGGGAGGGGGCACGGCGGAGGAGTGACGCCAGCGACGTGTGTGTCGTGCTGAGGGTGGAGAGGAGCCCACGGTAGCGGGCCTGGGTTCGGCGCCTTTGGGCGTAGTGGTGCTCGTTGTCGTGTGTGTTGGCTTCCTTCGGCGTCCGGTTCGTTTGGTGACTTCTGGGCGGGGCCTGGCGTGGCGCCCCGTGGTGGTGGTTTGCTGGGTAACGGGGTTAGATGGCGGCGCCGCTGGCCGGGGGGTCAGGCGCGTCGTGTTGTGTGGCGCGCAGGGCTCCTGGGGTGCTGTGGGTGTCGCCTGTGTCGATGCGCCGACACTTGTGGGGTGGTGAGGGGGTGTGTGCGTGCGGGGCTGGGCTTTGGGTGATGTCCCACAGGCGGATGCCGTCCCGCTGCGTTTCCTGGAGGGTCTCCCGCAGGCGCCTGAGGACATACGGGTGGTCCTGGGGCGCAGGGAGGTTGCGGGGGTGGACTCCCAGGGGCTGGAGCGCATCGGCCAGCATGGCTTCCAATGCGGCCTGCGGCATCCACCCCCCCGCCGGCCGGAGGCGGCAGTTCTCCGCCGACCCCTTGCAGGGCCGATGGACCAGGCCCTCGAGGGAGGGCTCTCCCCGGGCCCACTTCCGCAGCTCCCAGAGCTGCGTGTGGGTCCAGCGCTGCCACCACTGTTCCTGGGCGGGCCTGCGGTCTTCGGCGGAGGAGTGGGCGTGGGTGGGTGTGACGGGGTCGTGGGAACCGGCGGCGGTGGCGGGCCTGGGGGATTCCTCGTAGTCCTGTTCCGTGGGGGTGCGTGGGGAGTGGGGGTGCACGCGGATGTGGAACCGCGGGTGTGCGCGTACGGTCTCCGCCTCGGTGTTGGGCGGGGATTCGCGGCGGCGGCGGTAGTGGGGCATGCGTTGCATGTGGGCTGTCATCGAGGGCCGGTAGGGGGGCGGGGACGCTGCTGGTGGACCCTGGCGTCGTTCTGGCTTGGTCGGGAGCGGTCCGTGGGCCTGGGGTGCGGGCTTTGAGAGGTGGCGAGACGAGGTGCGTCGCGCTTCCGCCGCGGCGCGCTCCGCCATGAAGGTGGTGGCGGTGCCGTCGGTGACGGTGGGGGGGCGCCGCGCTAGGCGCTGCTGCCTTCGGGCCTGGGATGGCTGGGGCCGGATGTCGTAGAGGACGTCCTCGGGGGGCCGGGCTCGCGCTGCCGTCGTGGCGCCGGGTTTGGGCTTGGGTTTGGGCTTGGCTGCGGGTTGCGGTCGTGGCGTGCTGACGGGTTTGGGTGGCCGTTTGGCGGCGGTCTTGAGCTTCGGCTGGGTCGTGGGTGTGGGCTTCGTCGGGGCGTGGGCCTTGGCGGCGGCGGGGCTGCTCGCGGTGGGGGCGGGTTTGGAGGCCCGTTTGGCAGGTGTCCCCCGCGGCCTGGGGGGTGGAGTGCTGGATGAGGACGTGGTGGTGGTGGTGGATGAGGTGGTCGTGGTGGTGGAGGTTGTGGAGTCGGAGGCGGAGGAGAGGGCTGTGGGAGACGGCGGAGGGTCCTGGGCCTCGGGGGCGGGCGTATGATGCTCGGTCCTGTAAGTAGCAAGAACGAGGGTGCAGGTTCGGGCACCGGGCGTGTGCGCGCGTTTTCCCTGGTGATCCGTGCGTGCTGGTGCTGGCGTGGCGGCGTTGTCTCGGCTGCGCGGGCACGTGGGTTTCCCGGGGGGGGGCCATATCTGCTCCAGGACGTGCGGGTGTGTTTGCTGGAGGTAGTCGAGGGTCTGGATGAAGCATCGCTGGATGCCGGGCATGTCCTCCTCTGTTAGGTGGGGGTAGTTTTTGGTGGGGGTGTCTGGGCCCGGCCACAGCAGCGTCATGAGGCGGGCTGCCACCATGTACGGGCATAGTTGTAGGGTGACGGGGCGTGGGGGGGTGGGTCCCCTGCGGTTTGGGGGGGCTTCCCTCTGCTGGGGGCGAATACACACTTTCAACTCTCTCGTTGACGTCCTCTACGAGTTGGTCCTCCAGAGAAAGTCCGACGCTACTTTGAAGTACTTGCACTCGATGGCTCACCTCAAGTGGCTAGACGGCAACATCAACGCCGACTCCAACGCCCCTATGAACCAAGAAGAAGCCTTTGCCCACTCGCTATGTGAGGAGTGCTTCGTGTCTTTCCAACAAGCACGAGGACAAGCAAACGGCAACCGTGGTGGTGGCGGTCGTGGCCGTGGAAAAGGTTGACGAGGCAAAGGACAAGGCCAAGGGCAGTGGTATTGGCGAAGGGAAGTCGAGGAGGACAACTCCACCGCGCCCAAGTTCTTCGCCACCGTGTTTTGCCCCAATTGTGGGACAAAACACAACGTAAGAGACAAGGCGTGGCAAGACAGCCTTGACGCGAGGAAAGAAGAGCAAAAGCAAACGAAGAAAGGTCAAGGCAAAGGAAGAAAGGACCAAGCGAAAGGAGGAGAAAAAGGAGGTGGAGGAAAAGCGAACGGAGGAAAGCGAACGAAGGAAAAGGAGGCAAAGAAAAAGACGACGACAAAGGAAAGCCTCAAGAGAAGAAACGTTTGGAAGAGTTGACGGAAGGAGAGCGAGAAAAGAAGCGAAAAAGAGTTCTCAAGCTGGAAAGGCAAGCTAAGAACCTCAAAGACTTTCTCGCGGGTCAAACGCCGGGGGAAGCCTAGGTGGACACTGAGACGACGCACCGAGGTATTGCTACCTTTTGAGGGTCGCTATCAATGGTCTATGGGTGGACGCATACGTTGATACCGGCGCTACAATCTCCCTAGTCTCCTCTAGGTTCGTCAACTATGAGGACCTAGTTCCCAAAAATATTTGTAGGGTAAAAACGGAAGAAGGGGGAGTCACTCTCACCGAAGGCGAGATAGAAGGAGAAGTACAAGTGGGGGACCGAAAGGTACCTCAAAAGTTTCAAGCGTTCGACACCGACGCCTTTGAGGCCGTATCGGGGACGGACTTCTTTGTGCAAAACGAGTGGATAAAATATTTTTCCCTTCAAGAGCCCACTCACTTGTTGGTGGTGAACGAAGAGCAATAATGGGAAGCAATACCCCTCAAGGAGACAAAGTGTCCAAGACCTACGCTCAAGACTCCCAAGAGTTTTCCGTTGGCACTCAATAGCGAGGTGAAGCAAGAGAGTATCCTCGCTACCTTGAGCCTACACCGAACGGAGAACTACACTCTCGACTCCGCCGCCAAACGTGACGCGTTTCGAGAACTTGGCCTTAACACGAACACGTGTAACGGCGACTTTGTCGAACTCTTTGCGTCCAAAGAGAACGCCGACGCGGAGTACTTTTGTACTCCCAAAACCAACAACACGTGGTGGTATGACTGGAGAAAGTTGGAGCTTGGAAGATGCTCTACGCCAACCCCCCTTTGTCAAAAATACTCCACAAGTTGGTAAAAGTTTATGTGGACCAAGCTACGGTCGCGTTGGTTAATCCCGAAGGGAAGAAGTGGGAAGAAAAAGAAAAGCTATGGGGGCCTATACTCGAAAAGTTGACGGTGACAAAGTTGCTCTTACCTGACGTTCCTCTTTACCGACTGAACCCAAAAGAAGAGGTTTTGCCAAAGCCCAGTTGGCGAACCGCTATGTACCTAGTTTCGGGGAAGAACGTGTCCTCTAACCCCATGGAAAACGTGTCTGAGGAGATAAAGAAGTTCGTGCTAAAGCACCACCGTGGGTACGGAAAAGAAGAGATGATGAAAAGGTTTCCGGACGTGGACGAGAGCAAGGAAGAGTACAAGTTCGAGCCGCCTAAGTTTCAAGTCGAAGAAGTGGTTCAAGAAAGTCCGAAAGAGGCAAGAGAAACTGAAGAAGAGAGCGAAGAAACCTCCGACGAAGGCGGAAGTATATCCGAAGCTCCTTCCGAGTCGACTATACCCTTTTCGAACGACTCCTACACCACTATGGACTACGACGACTTGGTCGCCAACCTGTTCTTGGAAGAAGTAGAACCTCTAGAGGCTCCTTCGACCCCTTCCGAAACTCCTAACCCCGAAAAACTTCTTTCACACGTTTCCGTCCCACTAGAATCGATGACGAGCGAAGGAGACGAACGTGAACTCCGTCTCCTACACGCACGCCCGAATAAAAATTCGTTGCCTTCTTCAAAAGAAGTTTTGGAAGAAACTCGTCTCCTTCTACTAAATCAAATTGACAGACTCCAAAAACTGGAGCTAAAAGAAAAATGGAAAAGCATGGTCTACCTAGATGAGTACGACGGAGAAGATGGGACGTATTTTGATGTCGGCGAAGAATTGGTCATGTCTCACGAACTACACGAAGCATTGGAACAAGAAATTGAAGGAGAAGAAGAAAAGAAAGAAGAAAGAAAAGACCGATTACGCCGTAAAGACATCAAGAGACTAAGAAAGAAAGTCAAAGAAAAGAAGAAAATTGATCACCAAGAGAATCAGATGATTTTGGACCCCGAACAGGTCCTAGCCCTCAAGAAATTGACGGAGCAAGATGAAAAATCTAAGAAACAAGAATTAGGTGCGTCCAATCTACACGCATCTGAAGACCTCAAGATTTCGCTCGACAAAATGGATGTTGATGAGAGGATCAAGAAAATCATCCTGCATTTCTCTGACATTTTTGGTCCGTTACCTCCACCCGGATCGGTGAAGAAACTCGTGACCATGGACCTAGAACTAAGAGAAGAATTTCTCAAAGATCGAGTTCGATGTCGACCGTACCCAGCATCAAAAGATGACATGGCTGAGATTACTCGCCAAATCAAAGAATGCGTGGAGGCCGGTTTGGTTTACGAGTACAAAAGGACGGACCATCCTAAGCATTGCAGTCCATGCTTCCTGGTAGCTAAACCAGGGAGCACTGCAAAAAGATTGGTGGTCGACTACAAAAAGGTCAACCAGAAAATAAAACTGCACAGCGGTTCGCTGCCCCTGATGGAGAACACCGTGGAAACCGCTGCTGGATGCAGATACAAAACTAAAATGGACAAGCGGTCCGGTTTCTGGCAAATTGACCTAACAGAGCGTGCCCAAGATCTAACGGCATTCATTGCTCCGGATGGACGGGTCTACGAATGGCGGGTAATGCCATTTGGTATTGCTAACGCCCCGGCGTTGTTCCAGGAGCTGATGAATCAAATCATCGCCCTGTGTAAACGACGACCGGCCGTCCAAGAGCTCCTACAGCGTGGTGCTGTCCTGGAGGCTCACATCGACGATGTCATCCTAGGGACGAACACCATCGATGACCATCTCCTACTACTCCGAGAATTCTACACCGTCTGTCAAGAAAATCACCTCCGCATCAAGCTGGAGAAATGCGAATTTCTCAAGACAGAAACAGACTACCTCGGATTCCACATCAGAGATGGATGGTGGAAACCGCAGGATCAAAAGATGAAGCCCCTGATGGACTTCGACCTAACGGATTCTATGTCTAAAGCTGAAGGAGTTCAGAAAATCCGACAATTCATCGGATCCTGTAATTTTTACAGGCGGCATCTCCGAAATTTCACGGAAGCCAGCGCACCACTAACGGATCTCATCAAGAAGGAGACTCCGTGGCGCTGGGGACCTATTGAAAAGCAAGCAATCGAAGATGTCAAGAAGAAAATCCGAGAATGCCTAGTACTTGGAGTACCCCAACGCTACGGCGAGATGATTCTAATCACGGATGCCAGTAACGTGGGAGGAGGAGGGACATTATTACAGTGGCAAAAGCTAACTACGGATTAATGTAAAGACATTGATTATCGCCTAAGAGTTCAAGGTGTCACAAGAGAAGGATTCATGAAATCTGACTATGACTCCCAAGAATGGCCCCTAGTTCCACTTGGCCACTGGAATTGGAAGTGGAATGCAGCCCGCTCACAATACCACACCTACGAGCAGGAGCTGTTAGCTGGAGTTCTAGTGTTGGCTAGTCAACACAGGATCCTGGGTACCAATCCCATCACGTGGCTATGTGATCAGGATTCCGTGAAGTACTTTATGGAAAGACCACCGCCAGATGCAATACGTCTACGACGATGGTGGGTCTACCTGAGCCAACTACGACTCGCTACATTCCACATCCGGGGAATTAAAAACGAACTCGGTGATTATTTATCACGGAATTGTTTTGATTCCCTGGTCGGGGCAGACACCGAGATGACGGCCCAAGAAGCTTTCGCCAAGATGGATCAACATCTCGATCTCTTTAGGAGGAAAGAAAAACTCATGTCCTGGAGTATGAAATACCTGACGGCCGATTACTCGGACATCTTGGACCAGTTGACGATTGGGAGCTCAAAGATCCTGGATGGAGTACAATGGTCCCGCACGTCAACTCACCTATACAGGGAAGACCTCATTTGTGTCCCCAAAGAATATGAAGAAACTATGTTGGAATGGGCACACAAAACAGATGGTCACCCTGGGGTGGAGAGAACTCTTTGGTTCTTCCAGAAGTATTTCTTCGCTAAGAGTAGCGATGCATCTCTCAAGAAGATTTTATCTAAGATCATCGCTGAGTGTCCCTGCACTAAGGCTAAAGCTAACACTGCAGCGGATCTTGGTGAGGTAAGGAATCTCCCGATTCCGAACCAAATGAACTCCATTCTCTACGTGGATTTTATGGAGTTACCTAAATTCGCTGGCCATGACTTCGCCCTCCTGGTGACGGATGGACTCAGTCGCTACAGCCGAGTGTTTCCCCTTACTAAGAAGGTGGATGGTGAAGGAGTATTGAAAGAGATTTTCGAAGGATGGGTACAAGTCTACGGATTGCCCAAGATTATCCATAGCGATCAAGACATCCGGTCTACCAGCCCTACTGGTTGGTACCGAAGCGTCATGAGAGCTATGGGTACGGAAGTCCAGTTCGGAAATCCTTACCTACGAACAAAGAATCCTCTGTGCGAACGCCAAATTGGCTGTTTCAAAACAGTCATGAGGATTCTGATGCTGAACGAGAAGAGCCGAAACTGGCTAAAACTAGTCCCATATGCTATCTACTTGATGAATAATCAAGTGAGTAGCAGGACTGGTTTCACCCCTACGGAACTGTTCCTAGGGAGGCCAGGTTTCAACTTCGAATTCCCGTGCGCGAGCGAAGGAAATCCTAAAGTTGATGAATGGCTCACCGAGCAAAAACGGATCGCCGATCTATGCAGATCACTACTGGAAAAGAAAAGAAGTAAGGAGAATCGTACCAAGAACCGCAAAAGAAAAGAAGCTATCTACCAAATTGGTGACTGGGTTCTGGTACATCACACAAGATTCAAGGCATGGCCTCGTAACACGCTGGACAGCCCTTACTTCGGACCATTTCTGGTCACGGATCAAAACTCATCCTAAGTACGGAGGTCTGGTTGAAGTGGGTTACCCACAGCTTAAGCACTATGACGTGCTAGACGACCTCTGAGACTGGGAAGAAGATCTACAAGAAAGCCTGGAAGCTGCAGCCGAAGATTTGGCCGCGGATCCTATGGATGAGGATGAAGAACTGCCGCCTATGGAGGATGACGGTTCACTACGGATGCTCGAAAGGGACATCTCTCTCTCTAGACCTACTGTACCTGCACCTACGGCCGTAGAGGCTAGACCCAAAAGAATAAGCGCTAGTGAACCCGTTACGTTTACTGAATCAGAGATGAAAAAGCAAGACTACTACTTTGTTGAAAGAATCCTCCGCCACACCTACAAACGTTGTTGGAGATTCTATACAAAGTGGTCTGGCTATTCTATCTCTGACTGTACCTGGGAGCCAGTGACGGCTTTCATACTCGAAGACGGTAACGTCAACGAGGTTTTTGCTGAGTACTGCAAATCTCGGGATTTGTGTGACATTCTACAGTCAGCCCAAAATCAGGCCCGCAAGCGTGCTGGGAGGTGAGACTACTCCCTCCTGTTTCATAGCACCTGTGAAAACGGTGCATCTATGGTCCTAAGGCCCTGTTTCACTGAGCAGTGAGTTCACACTCACTAGCCTGGGAGTTGTCGTGGATTTCCAAGGGAACTCCGAGGCTCGGGGACAGGTTTCACCAATCTAGGGAGGGAGAGAGATGAGCGGTGTGTAACTGGCGCGCGTGTGAGTGTCAACAGCCCCAACTGAAGTGTGTTGCCTAGGAGAGAAGTGAAACACTACTGCTAAGCAAGCTGATTCTTACGGGTGGTGAACACCTGGTTCCATTTTGGAACAGTCAAGCATCCACCACCGGAGGGGCAGGGTTGGTGTTCCCCGGGGATGGGACCTCCCCCAGGAACTGGGTGGGCTGCAGGACGAGCAGAGTTTGCAAGGGCTGCCCAACCACGACCAGGGCTACCCCCTTGGCTGCAAACCTCCCCGCCTTGGGCACCCACCGTCAAAGACGCTAACGCCTGATCCTACACCGCAAGACACCCTGATCCCACAACTTCCCACACACACGCCCACGCCAAGGCAAGTCAAGTTGTAGCTAACACCAAGCATCCCTGAACAAACAGTGAACGCTTTGGGTGCATCTCGCCTCCGGTCCGATGACACCCGTGCAAGTGTGGACACGGAACCGAAGCTCAACGTGATCCGTGCAGAGTGAGTGAATGGCGCGCAAAAGTGTGTTGTGTTGAGTATGTGTGTGCAGTGCTGTGCGTGGATGTGCGGTGCAGGGCGAGCATGTGTGTGAATCTACCTCAGGGTCTCTACCTTGGGGCTACCCAAAAGAAAAAGAGAGAGGGTCACACACGGGGAGACCAGGAAAAACCCGTCAGGGATCAGAATGGGAGTGGGAACAAGGGCCAGCGTACGCTGACCAACGCGAACGCCCTTGCCCATTCCAATCCCCTGCCTTCCGAGTCTCCCACACGCTGAACTTAACGCTCTACAAAGGAGTAGCCCTTTGCAGGAGCGCCCCTTGCTAACGCCTCCAACCCACATCCCACTCTCCACTCCACACTCCTCCCACACTCGGAGAACTCAAACCGCGCAACTTGCACCCCAGAGTTTCATTGGTTAGTTTGAGTTCCCACGGTCCTACACTCTCTAACACACGCTGCATGTGTGGACGGCACGGTGAAACATATGAGTGTTTTAGGTGCCTGCACGTGACCATATGCATGCACTGAACGATTCACCAGGCATTCCGGCACAAAACCAGACAGAGGACACTGACGCATATAGCGGCGCCTCCGCTATGCATGCGTGCTGTCCTACAGAGCGAGCAAGGAAGGTTCTCCCTACCTCCCAAACCTTGAATGTGTCCCTTGTGACGGTTTTACCCTCTATCCTACTTGGATTCGGAGTTTTTACGTGTGCACGACGCGGCGTACGCTGCTATTTTGCATGCGTGACGGCCTGTTTCCCTCCTGAATCCTGCCTGAATGCTAGCCCAAGCCAAACCTTGCGAGGCACCAAGAGCGTGCAAAAGAGGGCAAAGCAAGGTAAAAACACGCTACGCGTGTTGTTCAAGCTCTAACGAACACGTATGTTTCATTTCTGTTGTGCTATGTGTGGCTGATGTTCAAACTCGCCTATTAAACGCACAGTGGTGAATTGATGCGCGCAAAACGTACAGTTACCCTATGGCTGTACTGTGCACCCTCCCCGCGCAAAAATTTTTGCCTGTCTGTAAGCCTCACTTTATAAAATCGCGTTTTTCGCTGCTTGTTGTTTTCCAAATTCTTTGTTTTACAAAACTGCACTTTTTGCAGCTTCAGAAGCGCTTTTTTACAAAAGTTCAAAAGTTTTTGGACTTCCGAGGCTTCGCCCCCAGTCCCGCACGGCGGACGCGCGCTGTTACGGGGGTCGCCAAACTCCCAGCGCTACACTTTGCGCTTTTCAGGTGTCCAAATTTTTTTTTTAAGTTTTGATTCCTGGCGAGTTAGAAGCTCAGCTACGGTTCATTTTGAAGTTTTCTTCAAGTGTTATTCATTGCCGATTTTAAATTGATTTCAAAAATCGGTATCTGCATTTGTTATGTAAGGCTTCCCTAATGATTCCTACGCCTTGTCCATGCTTTATATATCATTTTCAGCACAATCTTTCTGTAACTTCTGGTATTTGCATTCTTAGCTCCAAACTAATCACCTATTGTGCTGTGGTAAGAGTGGTATAGTAAGAAAGGTAACTCACATGTATGCTTTCCGAAGTCATTCCACTCATTCTTTACTATGGTACTGAGGTGCAGTGATCATACTTGGTATTGAAGGTAGTCCAGTTCTGGACTGAATAGTAAATGCTAAGAGATTTCACAGGGCTGCATATGATTATGGCCACAATATCATTTTTCAGCCTATTTTTCTGAGTATTTACTCCTGAATTCCAGGGCTTCAGTCGGGGGGGGAGTGAGATTGAGCCCCATGGAGTATATATTTTGAACTCAGAGTGTACTTTATTTGGTCTCAGAGCAGATTCAGATCAATCATCATCATTCATCATGCATCATGTGTCATGTGTCATGCATCATGTGTCATGACATCCTGGCGCCCTAGCATGTGTCTTTCACATTCCAACCCAAAACTTCACTTTCGCTCAGAACTAACACAACCACAACCGTACTCTTATGGGTTCCTAAGAAGGTTATACTATTCATTTTTCATAACTCTTTGAATTTGGATGATCACATTTTTGACATCATGGATTGTCATGCATGTCATGCATGATCGACTCATTTTGTGAGTGATACCACACATACTACCTTCGAAGGAGTCTAAGGCCCCTAAGGGACCTCTATATACTCTACAACCCTTTTCCATGGTTGTCCCTACTTCTACATGTATTTTAATGCCTATTTGGTGGGTCCCAAGCATGTTTCATGTATTGGGGGATCCGGAGAGTATACCTAGGCCTAAGGCAAGCCCCAAACACAAGAGGAGAGAAGAGAGATAGATAGAGGAGAGGCGCCTGGCGGCGACACCAGGGAGCAAGTGGTGCTTCCTAGGTAAGTCCTAACTAGGTGTATTTTACTACAAGAGGGATATTAGTATGGTGAGAGAGGAAGAGAGGTAAGGAGTGAACATGAGTGTAAATAATGATTGTGTTTCAGAGTCCCTTTTTGCTATGGACTAAGCTGGAAGACTACAATACTATGAGCCCATTACTTTGCTGTTGTTGAGGAGGGTGCCAAAATCTAACTACACACATTAATAAATAAACATACAGATTCCACCCGAACTAACAGTAAGAGTCAAAATTCAAGAATTCGAAATCAACGAAAAGACTTCAATGAATCAGGTATAAACTACAGGTGTGCTCGTCTTGTATGCAGCATGCACGTTGCTCGTCTCGTGTCTCCGTGAACGAGTCTTGTAGCTGCGCTAACAAACGATAGAGGGCTAGATTAGAAAGATTGCAGATGATTAGAGGTGAGATTGGGAAAAAACAGATGGCCTTCGGCCAGGGAGTGGTTGTCACGGGGGGCTACCGGTCCTGCCCTGCGGTGCAATGCGGTGCAACTGTGACAACTGCCCTTACAGCACCAACCTCCCTTTTTGTTGCACTGATTAGAACATACACACCGATGCATAGCGACGGTTTCGCTTGCGCTTCGTTTTCCGCCTCACCTTGCTTCACTCTCCAGCGGTAGGTAAGGTGAGTAAGCCCAGGAGGGGCCACCCCCTGGTGCAGTTCGTGATCGTGAGGTAAGATTGGCAGGTTTGCCACAAACAGATTACCCGCTCGTGCATGCTCGTGCATTCACACACGCATTAAAGGGTAGGCCACGCGAAATGCGCACGGTAAACCTTGTTTAGGTTACCCAGGGGCTCCTCGGTACGTTCTTTAAGAGAACCTGAGGAGTCTCTTAACGCTTGTTTGCTTGACAGGGCGTGTTTGCGGACAGTGTATTATAGGTCACACTGAGAAGCGTATAATACGTGGAGTGTGGCTTGGTTCCTCCGCCGCAAACACCCCTTCATTGGCCTCTCTTTACAGGTGGGCAGGTAGGGTGATTGGTGCAGCAGCATACCATTTTTTTCAAGCCCTGCTAAACAGGGGCCCTGATCACACAAACAATTGACTGCACCTCCGCCAGGAGTGGCGAGGGCAGTTCGACTCCATCAACATCCACGCTGTGCACGCACCAAGAGCACCTCTTCCCTCCAAGCCCTAGCAGGGGAAACGCGTTTTCGCGTCCCCTGTTAGGCCACAGTTGCTTAGCAGCGCTGTGTTCTCTTGTCTTCTTCACAGGAGGGTCATTAGGACCCACGACGTGTTCTTCAACCCCACCCAGTAGAGTGTGCGTGTAGGAGTGGTAGTCCTCAGTGGGGGCTTGAGCCAGTTGCAGAAGTGCTCGCCCACCAGGATGGTGCCACTGTAGGTAGGCTGTGTAGTGTAGTGGTGTCTCCTGTCCCGCGTGCTTTTCCTCGAGGGCAGGGGAGTGCGTTAGCTTTTGGCCTTTAGCAAAAATCGGCGTTTTGTATGCCCTTAGCACACTTGGCCACCCCTCCCCTGTAGTAGGTAGGGCTTTTGCCGTCTTCCCCAAGGATAGGCGCCAGCACAGAAATTGGGTGCCATAGGAGTGGTAACAGTACCTGACTAGGACCTTCGGTCCGACATCAGCGAAGCCCGGTCTCCGGGAGCCACGCCCGGGAGAGAAGTGAGACACACACAGACATACGTAGCACACTTAGGGGTAAGGTAAGGTTCAGTCCCTAGCTTTAGTCTTGGAGGCCAGCGTCTCAGCGAGCCTCAGCAACTCACCAAGGTTGTTCTGGGACAGATAGTCAACCAGAACTGAGTTTAGGCGTCCCTCAGGTAGAACAAACGCAGAGAAGGGCTCCCAGGTGGCCTCTTCGACTCCAAATCCTTCCCAGAGGGTGAGGAAGCGCCAACCCTGGCGATAGCGGTGGCGTAGGACAGACTTCACCAGGTAGAAGCCCTCCTTAGCCATCTCCTCGGCGTTCATGTCGGGGAGTTCACCTTCAACTTCCATAGGGCTGGCAGCCCCTTGTAGGTCCGGAGCGGCAGTTTCCTCGTCGTTCAGCTCCCACTCCTCCCCACAGAGCTCTTCAGGATCATAGTAGCGCTTCAGGTGTTGAGCAGCGCACACCAGGGTCCCCCCTAGACGGGGAGAACACCGCACGGTGATACGGTGTCCATCCACTGATAGAATCTTGTACGGCCCGAAGTATGGGTCATCGCTGGTAGAGCGTGGCCAGGCGGGTAGTCGACTGTGGTGCACCAGCACCCAGTCCCCCTCTTGGTAGGTGGCCGGTACTCGGTGCTTATTCTTCTTGTTCCACTGACGCTCCCTCACTCTCTGGAGCATAGCCTTGGCCTTGTCCACCTTCGCTTGTTGCTCTTGGACCCATTCACCCACAGAAGAATCGGTGTCCTCTGGATAGGGGGCATGTAGGAACCATGCCGGGCGCCCTAGGAATAGCTCATGGGGCGAGTAGCCAGTAGCTGAACTCTCTTGGGAGTTCATCATCAAGGATATGACGGGGAGTAGTCTCACCCAGTGTCTGGTGCGTTCAGGTTTGCACCATATCCTTACATTCTCCTTGAGGACACGGATCTGTCGCTCACATAGGGGGTTGCTCGTGTGAGAGTAGGGAATCCCCGTAGACACCTGGACATTGAGGGACCTCAGGACTCTCTTGTACCAGCCAGTATCTGAGCGTACTCGTACGTCCTCATCGGAGTTGATCTCTTTGGGCGCCCCATAAACACAAAACCACTCCTCCAGGAGTATCTTGATAGTCTCCTCTCCGGTAATGTGCTTGGTACATGGGAACACCCTGGTAAACCTGGTCAACCCACAGGTTACCACGAGGGCGAAGTCATAGCCCCCGAACTTCGGCATCTCCGTGTAGTCCACGTATAGAACACTGTTAGCACAGTGAGGGATGGGCAGGGTCGAGTAGAGACCTCTGTCCCTGATATCCCCTGGTTTGCAGGACCTGCACGGGCACTTGTCCACGATAGGCTGGAGGGTTTTCCGCAGTTGGTCGTCAGTCCACGTAGTGTGGAACCACTGCTTGAACAGCCTGAGGGTTCGGTCAGCACCCACATGACCGCTGGACTCATGGGTCCACTTCAGCAGCGCTGGGACTCTGTCACTAGGCACCACGATGCTGTCCTCGTGCCAGAGGTAGCTCTTGTCCCTCTTCCACTGATCTTGGTTGACCAGGAGGGGTTCAAGGCGTTTCTCCAGGCGCTTGTAGATATCCCCAAACTCCTTCAGGTACTCCGATTGTTGGAGTCCATCCAGGGGGCGTATCATCGTCATGTTGAGGTCCAAGTGGACGTCCATACGGCTGAACGCCTCCTTAGCCAGCGCTTCAGACCGGGCACCAATCAGGGCGTCGAAGTTGTTGCGGCTGATGTAGTCTGCACACTCGTTCTTCACTCCCTGGATATGGTGTACCGTCAGCCGTAGTTGACTGAGGTAGGTCCACCAGCGCCGTAGCTTGGCCTTCTCAGGTGGGGGGCCCTTCTGGAAACTGCGGACCGGTTCTTGGTCGCACAGCCAGACCACAGGGTTACTCCCCAACAGTCGAGCTTGTGAGGATAGCACCAGCATACCCGCGAGCAATTCCTGCTCATAGGTGGAGTAGTTCCCCCTGGCCTGGTTCCACTTCCAGTTCCAGTGGCCCAGAGGTACTAGGACCCACTTGTCGTCAGGGTAGCTGTGCTTGAGGGTTCCATCTCGGTTGAGACCTTCCTTTTCCCATTGGGAAATTGCCGAGTCGAACTCCTCCTTCTCTAGTGCTTGCCATTGGAACAACGTTCCACCAACGCCCACATTGCTGGCGTCGGTCACCAGGATAATCTCCCCTTGTGCCTTAGGCACGCCCAAGCACTTAGTGTTGGCCACCTTGTCTCTGAGTTCGTCAAACGCTTGTTGCTCTTGTCGGCCCCAGCGCCAAGTAGTACTCTTCTTGAGCAAGTTCGTCACAATGGCGCTGGTGTAGGTGAAGTTTTTGATATGGCGGCGATAGAAGTTGCACGCCCCAATGAAACTGCGTACATCATGAAGTCCTTTCTTGGGGTCTTCGTGTCGTACCTTAGCATCCATCAGGGGTTTGGCCTTAGAGGCCGCTGGGGTCCACCACTCATAGCCAACGTCAAACCCCAGGTACTGCATGGTCTCCTGCATGAACTCACACTTCTCCAGCTTGAGTCGTGTGTGGTTCTCCTGGCAGACCGCAAAGAACTCACCCAAGAGGATTAGGTGATCGTCCTGGGTATTGGTCCCGAGGCATACATCGTCGATGTGAGCCTCCATCTGGGCCCCACGGGATATAAGCTCCTGCACCTTAGGTCTCCTTCGTAGGATGGACAAGATCTTGTTCATCAGCTCTTGGAATAGAGCGGGTGCGTTGGCCACACCAAACCGCATGACCTTCCACTTGAACACCCTCCCCTGAGGGGTGATGAAGGCCAGTAGTTCCTGTGCGTTGGGCGTCAGGTCCACTTGCCAGAATCCTCTCCTCTTGTCCATCTTGGTCTTGTAGCGGCAGGAGGCTATCTTCTCCAGGGTAGACTCCATATTGGGAATGGACCCTGAGTGGTTCAACGTCTTCTTGTTCAGCTCTCCGTAGTCCACTACCCGCCGTTTGGCTGTAGACCCAGGTTTAGCCACCAGGAAACAGGGGCTGCAGTGTAGGGGGTAGTCCCCGTCCTTGTACTCCAGGACTAGGCCAGCGTCGATACATTCTTGTATCTCTCGCTCAATCTCGTCAGCCTGCTCTTTAGGAGCTGGATAGCGTCTCCTCCGGATCTTGTGACGCAAGAACTCGGGTTTCAGCTTGAGGTCCATCTGTACCAGCTTGTCACATGAGGCTGGAGGGGGTAGTTCTCCGAACACCTCCAGATAGGTCCTTATAAACTTCTGTACCCGCGGGTCCAATACCTTGATCTTGTCCTCCATGTCCTCGTCAGAGTGTAAGTTGCTTGCCCCCTGAGTAATAGACGTCGGGAGGTGGTCCTCCACCGACTCCTCGCCCGTGGTAGTGTCCTTCAGCCCTTGGTAGGCATATAGAAGGTCTTGTTCAACCATCTCCGGTGGACGATGGCAACATAGGCACGCTCGAGGGGGTTCACATACACATTCCTCCGAGAGGTCGTCCTCCTCTGGGGTCCTCACATGGGCGCCCCACACGCTCTTCATGACCTTAAGATCTACCTCCCTTTGCCAGGTAGTGCTCTTCTGTTCGAGGTCCTCCTTCAATGGGGATAGGTCTCCCATACGTCCTTGCTTCAGTGGCCATGAGCTGCGGGTAGGCTTAGCGTAGCATAGCTTTTTCGCCACCAACTTCCTCTTGGAATCCACATATTCCCTTAGCCTGGATCGAGGGTCCAGCTCTTCGTCCATGGGGTCTTCCACCCTCATGGAGAGTAGGGGTTTTAGTGGGGCGACCTACTCGGCGTTCTCCACTTCCTCCACACAGGTCTGCACGAAGAAGGCGTCGTGCTCAGTTTCGTCATCTGAGTGGATAGAGCTAGGTAGCTCAGATAGTCCACACTCAGAGACTCCATCAGGAACAGGTACATGGCAGGGAGAGTTGGGGGGGTTTGTGTCAGTCACGACGTACTCATCTCCTCCGGGTGTAGTCTCAACAGCATCTTGAGGTCGTAGGCGATCCTTCAATTCACCCAAGGCGAGTCCGTCGCTTTCTCGTTGTATAGCCTGGACCAGAGTCGGGTCCAGATCCTCCCAGGGGATGGAGGTAAGACCTCCGTCCACCACGCTCAGCATACTCCCCCATCCGGGTTTCCCAATAGGCGTCTTACGCCCCAGAGGCACGTAGATGGCCTCATCAGGTAACCGAACAGAGCTGATAGTCAGCCTGTCCAGGAGGTTTCGCCAGTACTCGTTGCCCCCATGGGCTCCCCAATCGGGGGAACACAGGACCATACGGGAACGTTCCAAGGCCACCTTGGTCAGCACCTTCCCCAGTTCACTGAACCTGGGGTTCCCGTAGGCCATCCCGAAAGAGGGCCAGTAAAATTTGTAGCTGCAGTTCTTCCCCTTGCTGCAGTAAAGGTCCAGTACATGCTGCTTGTCGCTGGCGAACAACTCCACACTCAGGTCTTCTCTAGAGGAACCCAACTCCTTCAGACCTTGGTC
The DNA here is from genome assembly GCA_964036045.1 of Eutreptiella sp. 'Long Island Sound 2002'. NCBI lineage: Eukaryota > Euglenozoa > Euglenophyceae > Eutreptiales > Eutreptiaceae > Eutreptiella > Eutreptiella sp. 'Long Island Sound 2002'. The sequence continues at coordinate 17,825,512 of OZ038402.1, read as the reverse complement.
TAGGACTTCCCCCAATAGTTGATAGTCCTCAGTTTTGGAGGCAGCCATCATGTTCGAGGGCTCCTCCTTCGATAGCCTCAGGTAACTCGAGGTATGTTCCGACTGCTCCAGTGGCACACACTCTCTGCCACTGCCGTGGTCCACGTAGAGGAGGTAGGGCGCTTGCAGCGTCAGGGATTGTATCTGGGAGTGCTGTACGAAGAAGTCAGTCCCCAGTACAAAGTCGAAGGCCTCAGTGTCCATCACATAGAACCGATGGGCGATAGTCTGGGAGCCCATAGGTACCTCCACTTCACAGTCCCCGCAGCTGTGCACCACATGTCCATCCCCCATGCGTATAGCCGCGGTGGTCATGGTGTTCTTCAGGCTCCCACAAGGTAAAATTTTCTTGGCCACTATAGATATTGTGGCGCCAGTATCCAATACCCCCAGGTATTCGCGTCCCCCTAGTCGGATACGTACCCAAAACACCAGGTCTCGGGTGCCAGCGGAGCGTCCCCGTCAGAAGTCCGCGGGACAGGTCACCTCGAACCCCTTGTTCCGCAGTTTGCGGGCCATCCTCATGAAACGGCTCCTCTTCTTAGCGTTGCCGTCATCACCACCCTCATGCTCACGCTTGGCTCCTTGTTCTTGCTGGGCCTGTGTTTGTGAGCGTGTGGTAGGACCAGACCGCCCTCCAGAGGGCTCGGAGTTCCCCCCTGGATTAGGGTTGGGGTTGCCTCCGTTGTTGTCCTTGTTCTTGTTGTCCTTGTCTGGCTGGCGGTTAGCGCCTCCTCCTCGTCCACCTTGACTCTTGTCTTGCCCTTGTCCCCGTCCTTTCGACTTGCCCTTGCCGGAGTCGTTGCCTTTGCCTTTGCCTCCACCTTTGCCTGAGCCTTTGCCAGGATCTTCACCCTTAAGCTTCGCCGATAGGCGTTGCTTATGGTAGCACTCATCACCGTAGTGCTTCCGCTTCCCGCAGAAGGCACACGTGATGGTGCACCTGTAATGATCCGGCAGCTTCGCTTTGGCGCCGGTGTTCTTCCCCTGCTGCTTCCCCTGGACTACGAAGCAGTCTCGCTGCTCGCAGTCAGGGGCATGCTGCAGGTGGCCCTGCTCGTCTTTCGCATCACACCAGAAGAGCTCCTTGACATTCTCCATGATACGGGCGTGGGCGTGTTTGGGGGTAGTCCCCTGCCCAGGTCTGGACCCTTGGTATCCTTTGCCATGACCTCCAGAACCTCCTCCTCCAGGACGGTAGTTGTTCAGGTGCTGGTCGCTCTCCTTCTCCAGCGCCAGCTCCAGGAGTAGCACGCATAGATCCTCGTAGCGGAGGGATCTAGCCTTGCGCTCCGCCGTCGAACGGCACTCGTCCCACAGCTCTCGAGGGAGCTTGGCCACCAACCAGAACAGCAGGTCGTCGCTGCTGTAGGAACCGGGCGTCAATCTTCCAGCCCAGTGATCCACGTCAGCCAACAGCTCAGAGACCCTGCCAGGTTTGGGGTTGTTGGGCAGCACGGACAGGTTCTGGATCTCGGCCCTGCTGGAGAGGTCGGTTTCGTAGGTCGGGTACTGCCTCTCCAAGGCAACCAACACATCGGCAAAGGTGGCGGAGTTAGTCACGATCTGCGAGACCCGCTTCTCCAGGTACTTGGTGTTGCAGCACTGCAGGAGCAGATCGCACTTGACTAGTCCACTAGCGTGGGTTTGGCCGGTCAATCGGAGAAACCGGCCAAAATTCTCAGCGAACTCGCTGAGGTCCTTGCCTGTGAACTCAGGCAGGTTCACCACGATCTTGGAGGTGGCAATAGCCTTCGCCTCCTGAGACCTGCGTCCCTCAGGGCGTTGGGTCTTCTTCTTCTTCTTCTTCTTCTTTCCCCTTGGGTTCTCGGGGTCCTCCGGGTCATCGGCCTCCGAGGGCGAAGCTGAAGTCATAGACGGCGGCCCATCATCGGAGGGGTCTCCGCCTAGATCACTAGAGCCATAAGGCTCCACGTCCATCATTGCCCTCAAGGCTGTCAGCCCCAGCCGGTCCAGCTCGGCCCTCGTAGAGTTCGTCACGTGGCTGTAGGGCGGCTGGGCCGTTCTCGGTACGAAAGGACTTCTCGGTATCGCTGCAGGGGTCGGCATCGGTCGGCTCCTCAGGCTCCCCAGGGTGTTTGTCAGCCCTGCCGCCAGGTGGTTGGCCTGTACTCGATGTGGTGACACTCCCACCGTGGTAGGTGACGCTTGGGGCGGTATCATCAGGGGCTCCAGTTTCTCTCGGATCTCTTGAGTGAGGTCGCCCACGATTTTAGAACTGGCTCCTCGGAGCACCTCGTTGATCTCCGACCGCATCAGGGACCTGTTGGAAGATCTCCCCGATCCTCTACTCCTGCCTCCAAGAGACTCAGGTCCTCTCCTCAACCCACTCAAGGTTGCATACCCAGGTGCATATCCAGGAACATCCACATAGGTTCCCGTAGCGGGTAGAGGATGGTGATAGTCAGCCGCATACCATCGCGGCGCAGAACTGGAAGCGACCGGCTCACTGGCAGTAGTTGCCTCAGGAAACGCAGTGGTAGGTGGGCACAAACCATAGGCAGGGTAGGCAGGCATGCCAGTAAAGCCTGTGCCCTCTGCCATAGGCGGGTTGGTTATGGGAGTGGATGTTGCAGCGGCTGGGTCTAGAATTGGGAGTGTGGTGGTTATAGGAGAGGGTGATGCGTGGAGGCCAGAAGCGCTTGGTGCGCCTTCGAAGGTAGGGTCATTCGTCAGGTCTTGCCTTTGGTCCTCTCCTTCGTCTGCTTCGTCTCCAGCATCCTTCTCGCTCTCTCTCTTCCTCTTCACAGGCTGAGTGACCACCAGAAAAGTTTATAGTGTTTTCAGCACTGTGTTTTTGCTTCTCCTGCTGCTTGTTGTTGCTGTAGGGTGTCCTGCTGCTGATTTTGGATGATGAAAAGCTTTTGTTTGTTGAAATACAGTAAAGCCAACTCAATCCAGGATAGCCCAAGCCAATAGTATGCAAGGAGAAGGTAATTCAGGATCAAAGCATGAAGGGCTGCAGTGTAAACAGTGAAAGATGATTAGGTATTCACAGAAACTGCAACTCAGGATACAAATGAATGCATATTCACAGAGGTAGCTGAAATGTTTTGGGAAAAGAGTTAGAAAACTGCCTCAGGATCACTCTCTCTCTCCATAGTGCCATCTTAGGAGATGTGCACTCTTTGTTTTGGGTCCCATATGCGCTGAGGTGGCATGGTATGTGGCGATGAGGTCACTGCCATGTCACATGGGATCTTCCTACTTAGTTGGGATCTTCCTACTTAGTTAGGCTGACCAGGAATTGAACCCAGGACCTCTCAAAAAGAGGTGCCTAACCCCCTATGGTGCATACCACTAGGGCAGATAAGTATTCATGGAAAAACATAGATAAATTCATAGGCTCTACCTTAGGTATGTCAGTGCTCAGTCAACTCAGGAAAAGATGTTTTACTTCTGATTGAAAGGGGATTAAGGGGTCCACTCCATATCCTGATTGGGTGTTTGGTTCCATAGGTCAAAATGTGTTCTCACCACTTTTGGCTGGACCAATACTAAGATAAAAATGCATGGTTGCTCAGTGCATCTCTAATACAACTAGAGTATGTCCCAAAGCAATGGAAAAGCACTTTTTCTTACTCCCCCCTTGTGCTGTGGTGGCCACCACTGTCGCATTTCAGGAAAAAGGGAATTTTTCTTGGCCTTTCCTTGGTTTCCACATCTACTTTAAAATACCTACAGTCTCCCTCACACTGAAAAATGGGCGCTCACCATGGCTGGCGTCCTTTTGCTGCTCTGATTGTACAGTTTCCTACAGAAGACTCAGCGCTCTTGGCGCTGCCGGGGCTCCTGTGGCTTGGTTGGGTTAGATTGGGAGCATGCCAAACATGTGCATATGCATCCCCTCCTCCAAGACGCAGCGTCGACACAACCCAAACGCAAGACACATTATACACACTCGCATGGGTTCTCGTAAACCTGCTGGCGACCTATGACCTGTCTTAGGGCGTAGGGAGTCGAAAAGAAATTAATTTGCCCCTTGGTGGGGTCTTGGTTCTGCTCAGTCTCTCCAGGCACCTGCGTTTCGGCCCGAACACGGCCTACTCAGCGAGGCTGCGCGTGGGTATCTGCAGAGGCAGGAATGGGAGAATTATGGACGAATCCACGCAAAAACGAAGCGACGACACCAAAATCCGTTAAATGACGGCGCAGAATTTTTCTGAAACGACACACCTGAGCAGAATCCAATTGTGCATCTTCAGCACATTTTTATAGAAATTATAGTCATCTCTGGATTTTTTAAATCCAGAAATTCATACGTACAAAATGGCGGCGCGCAGGAGCGGCTCCTAGCGAAGCGCCGGAAAATGGAAAAATAATGGAATTATAAACGTATGTATCACGTAGTCTTGAAAATGACGAGACACACATTAATAAACAAACATACAGATTCCACCCACACTAATAGAAGCTTCAAAAATTCAAGAATTCGAAAATCAATTGAAAAGACTTCAATGAATCAGGTATAAACTACAGGTATGCTCGTCTTGCATGCCGCATACACATTGCTCGTCTCGAGTCTCCGTGACCGAGTCGTGTAGCAGCGTTAACAACGATAACCACGATAGGACGCGGTAGAGGGATTGATTAGAAAGATTGCAGATGATTAGCGGTCAGATCAGGGTGATTAGTCATACACACAAGTGCATAGCAACATTCTTCGCGTGCGCCCCTTTTGTTTCTTCTCCTTGCTTCACTTCCCAGCGGTAGGTAAGGTAGGTACGCCCAGGCGGGGCCACCCCCTGGTGGAGTCAAGATTGTTGTGGAGATGGGCAGGTTTGCCCACGTGATTGTGCATAGTCGTGCATGCACACACGCATTAAAGGGTAGGCCACGCGAAGTGCGCACGGTAAACCTTGTTTAGGCTACCCAGGGGCTCCTCGGTACGTTCTTTAAGAGAACCTGAGGAGTCCCTTAACGCTTGCTTGCTTGACAAGGGTAGCTGCTCCATGCAGCGTGTTTGCGGACAGCGTATTATAGGGCACACTGAGAAGGGTATAATACCTGGAGTGTGCCTTGGTTCCTCCGCCGCAAACGCCCTTTCATTTGCCTTTGTTTTACAGGTGGGCAGGTAGGGTGAGTGGTGCAGCAGCATTTTTTTATGCCCTGCTAAACAGTGGCGCAGATCACACAAACAAGTAACTCCGCTCCGCCTGTGGCAGAGCAGGGAGTCCGACTTCATCGACATCTGCGCCTTGCACACGAGAGCACTCCTTCCCTCCAAGCCCTTGCAGGGGAAACGCGTTGTGGCGTCCCCTGTGAGGCCACAGTTGCTTAGCAGCGCTGTGTTCTCTTGTCATTTCACAGGTGGGTCGCTAGGACCCTCGAGAACTTCCTCTTCGCAACGCCAAGTAGAGTGTGCGTGTAGGAGTGGTAGTCCTGCGTGGGGGCTAGAGCCAGTTGCCCAGCGCTCGCCCACCAGGATGGTGCCACTGTAGGGTGTGTAGGACCTGTAGGGGGCGTGTCACTGTCCCACCCTTTTCCTGCAATTTTAGCTGGGTTGGTGGGCTGTGACAGTGGGTTAGGTTAGTGTTTTTGGCCACATAGCAAACAGGCGTTTTGCATGCCTTCATAGCTTTTGGCCACCCCTCCCTGTAGTAGACAGGTAGGTAGGGAAAACAATACCTGGATTAACACTCTGGGTATTCCCCCAAGGTTTTGCGCCAGCACAGAAATTGGGCGCATAGGGGAGGGGAGACCCGGGGCGTACCCCGTGGCATCAATAAGCCAACCCTCCAGGTTCAGCAAGGGCGCAGACTTGGGTATAATTAGGACACCACTTCTGCGGCTTGCTCTCAGGACCTTAGGACTAGCACACTCACACATACGCTTTGGCAGGTAAGGGTAAGGTTCAGTCCCTAGCTTTCTTCTTGGAGGCAAGCATCTCAGCGAGCCTCAACAACTCACCAAGGTTGTTCTGGGACAAGTAGTCAACCAGAACTGAGTTTAGGCGTCCCTCAGGTAGAACAAATGCAGAGAAGGGCTCCCAGGTGGCCTCTTCGACTCCAAACCCTTCCCAGAGGGTGAGGAAGCGCCAACCCTGGCGATAGCGGTGGCGTAGGACAGACTTCACCAGGTAGAAGCCCTCCTTAGCCATCTCCTCGGCGTTCATGTCGGGGAGTTCATCTTCAACTTCCATAGGGCTGGCAGCCCCTTGTAGGTCCAGAGCGGCGATTTCCTCGTCGTTCAGCTCCCACTCCTCCCCACAGAGGTCTTCAGGATCATGGTAGCGCTTCAGGTGTTGAGCGGCGCACACCAGGGTCCCCCCTAGACGGGGAGAACACCGCACGGTGATACGGTGTCCATCCACAGATAGGATCTTGTACGGCCCGAAGTATGGGTCATCGCTGGTAGAGCGTGGCCAGGCGGGTAGTCGACTGTGGTGCACCAGCACCCAGTCCCCTTCTTGGTAGGTGGCCGGTACACGGTGCTTGTTCTTCTTGTTCCACTGACGCTCCCTCACTCTCTGGAGCATAGCCTTGGCCTTGTCCACCTTCGCTTGTTGTTCTTGGACCCATTCACCCACAGAAGAATGGGTGTCCTCTGGATAGGGGGCATGTAGGAACCAAGCCGGGCGCCCCATGAATAGCTCATGTGGCGAGTAGCCAGTAGCTGAACTCTCTTGGGAGTTCATCATCAAGGATATGACGGGGAGTAGTCTCACCCAGTCTCTGGTGCGTTCAGTTTTGCACCATATCCTGACGTTCTCCTCCAGGACACGAATCTGTCGCTCACATAGGGGGTTGCTCGTGTGAGAGTAGGGAATCCCCGTAGATACCTGGACATTGAGGGACCTCAGGACCCTCTTGTACCAGCCAGTATCTGAGCGTACTCGTACGTCCTCATCGGAGTTGATCTCCTTGGGCGCCCCATAGACACAAAACCACTCCTCCAGGAGTATCTTGATAGTCTCCTCTCCGGTAATGTGCTTGGTACATGGGAACACCCTGGTAAACCTGGTCAACCCACAGGTTACCACGAGGGCGAAGTCATAGCCCCCGAACTTCGGCATCTCCGTGTAGTCCACATATAGAACACTGTTAGCACAGTGAGGGATGGGCAGGGTCGAGTAGAGACCTCTGTCCCTGATATCCCCTGGTTTACAGGACCTGCACGGGCACTTGTCCACGATAGGCAGGAGCGTCTTCCGCAGCTGTTCGTCAGTCCACGTAGTGTGGAACCACTGCTTGAACAGCCTCAGGGTACGGTCAGCACCCACATGACCACTGGACTCATGGGTCCACTTCAGCAGCGCTGGGACTCGGTCACTAGGCACCACGATGCGGTCCTCGTGCCAGAGGTAGCTCTTGTCCCGCTTCCACTGGTCTTGGTTGACCAGGAGGGGTTCAAGGCGTTTCTCCAGGCGCCGGTAGATATCCCCAAACTCCTGTAGGTACTCCGATTGTTGGAGTCCATCCAGGGGGCGTATCATGGTCATGTTCAGGTCTAGGTGTACGTCCATACGGCTGAACGCTTCCTTAGCCAGCGCTTCAGACCGGGCACCAATCAGGGCGTCGAAGTTGTTGCGGCTGATGTAGTCGGCACACTCGTTCTTCACTCCCTGGATATGGTGTACCGTCAGCCGTAGTTGACTGAGGTAGGTCCACCAGCGACGTAGCTTGGCCTTCTCAGGTGGGGGGCCCTTCTGGAAACTGCGGACCGGTTCTTGGTCGCATAGCCAGACCACAGGGTTACTCCCCAACAGTCGTGCTTGTGAGGATAGCACCAGCATACCCGCGAGCAGTTCCTGCTCATAGGTAGAGTAGTTCCCCCTGGCCTGGTTCCACTTCCAGTTCCAGTGGCCCAGAGGTACTAGGACCCACTTGTCGTCAGGGTAGCTGTGCTTGAGGGTTCCATCTCGGTTGAGACCTTCCGTCCCCCATTGGGAAATGGCCGAGTCGAACTCCTCCTTCTCTAGTGCTTGCCACTGGAACAACGTTCCACCACCGCCCACATTGCTGGCGTCGGTCACCAGGATAATCTCCCCTTGTGCCCTAGGCACGCCCAAGCACTTAGCGTTGGCTACCTTGTCTTTGAGCTCGTCAAACGCTTGTTGCTCTTGTGGGCCCCAGCGCCAAGTAGTACTCTTCTTGATCAAGTCAGTCAGTACCGCGCTGGTGTAGGTGAAGTTTTTGATGTGGCGGCGATAGAAGTTGCACGCCCCAATGAAACTGCGTACATCATGAAGTCCTTTCTTGGGGTCTTCGTGTCGTACCTTGGCATCCATCAGGGGTTTGGCCTTAGAGGCCGCTGGGGTCCACCACCCATAGCCAACGTCAAACCCCAGGTACTGCATGGTCTCCTGCATGAACTCACACTTCTCCAGCTTGAGTCGTGTGTGGTTCTCCTGGCAGACCGCAAAGAACTCACCCAAGAGGATTAGGTGATCCTCCTGGGTATTGGTCCCGAGGCATACATCGTCGATGTGAGCCTCCATCTGGGCCCCACGGGATATGAGCTCCTGCACCTTAGGTCTCCTTCGTAGGATGGACAAGATCTTGTTCATCAGCTCTTGGAACAGAGCGGGGGCGTTAGCCACGCCGAATGGCATGACTTTCCACTTGAATACCCTCCCCTGAGGGGTGATGAAGGCCAGTAGTTCCTGCGCGTTGGGCGTCAGGTCCACTTGCCAGAATCCACTTCGCTTGTCCATCTTGGTCTTGTAGCGACAGGAGGCTATCTTCTCCAGGGTAGACTCCATATTGGGAATGGACCCTGAGTGGTTCAGCGTCTTCTTGTTCAGCTCTCCATAGTCCACTACCAGCCGTTTGGCGGTAGACCCAGGTTTAGCCACCAGGAAACAGGGGCTGCAGTGTAGGGGGTAGTCCCCATCCTTGCACTCCAGGACTAGGCCAGCGTCGATACATTCTTGTATCTGTCGCTCAATCTCGTCGGCCTGCTCTTTAGGAGCTGGATAGGGTCTCCTCCGGATCTTGTGACCCACGAACTCGGGTTTCAGCTTGAGGTCCATCTGTACCAGCTTGTCGCATGAGGCTGGAGGGGGTAGTTCTCCGAACACCTCCAGATAGGTCCTTATCAGCTTTTGCACCCGCGGGTCCAGTACCTTGATCTTGTCCTCCATGTCCTCGTCGGAGTGTAAGTTGCTTGCCCCTTGAATAGACGTCGGGAGGTGGTCCTCCACCGACTCTTCGCCCGCGGTAGCATCCTTCAGCCCTTGGTAGGCATACAGAAGGTCTTGCTCAACCATCTCCGGTGGACGATGGCAACATAGGCACGCTTTAGGGGGTTCACATACACATTCCTCCGAGAGGTCGTCCTCATCTGGGGTCCTCACATGGGCACCCCATACGCTCTTCATGAGCTTGAGATCTACCTCCCTTTGCCAGGTGGTGATCTTCTGTTCGAGGTCCTCCTTCAGTTGGGATAGGTCTCCCATACGTCCTTGCTTCAGTGGCCACGAGCTGCGGGTAGGCTTCGCGTAGCATAGCTTTTTCGCCACCAACTTCCTCTTGGAATCCACATACTCCCTGAGCCTGGATCGAGGGTCCAGCTCTTCATCCACGGGGTCTTCCACCCTCATGGAGAGTAGGGGTTTTAGTGGGGCGACGTACTCGGCGTTCTCCACTTCTTCCACCGCAGTCTGCACGAAGAAGGCGTCGTGCTCAGTTTCGTCGTCTGAGTGGATAGAGCTAGGTAGCTCAGATAGTCCACACTCAGAGACTCCATCAGGAACAGGTACATGACAGGGAGAGTTGGGGGCGTTGGTGTCAGTCACGACGTACTCATCTCCTCCGGGTGTAGTTTCAACAGCATCTTGAGGTCGTAGACGATCCTTCAAGTCACCCAAGGCGAGTCCATCGCTTTCTCGTTGTATAGCCTGGACCAGAGTAGGGTCCAGGTCTTCCCAGGGGATGGTGGTAAGACTTCCGTCCACCACGCTGAGCATACTCCCCCATCCGGGCTTCCCAATGGGCGTCTTGCGTCCCAGAGGCACGTAGATGGCCTCATCAGGTAACCGCACAGAGCTGATAGTCAGCTTGTCAAGGAGGGTTCGCCAGTACTCGTTGCCCCCATGGGCTCCCCAATCGGGGGAACACAGGACCATACGGGAACGTTCCAAGGCCACCTTGGTCAGCACCTTCCCCAGTTCACTGAATCTGGGGTTCCCGTAGGCCATCCCGAAAGAGGGCCAGTAAAATTTGTAGCTGCAGTTCTTCCCCTTGCTGCAGTATAGGTCCAGTACATGCTGCTTGTCGCTGGCGAACAGTTCCACACTTAGGTCTTCTCGAGAGTAACCCAACTCCTTCAGACCTTGGTCTAGCACTTCCCCCAATAGTTGATAGTCCTCAGTTTTGGAGGCCGCCATCATGTTCGAGGGCTCCTCCTTCGATAGTCTCAGGTAACTCGAGGTATGTTCCGACTGCTCCAGTGGCACAGACTCTCTGCCACTGCCGTGGTCCACGTACAGGAGGTAGGGCGCTTGCAGCGTCAGGGATTGTATCTGGGAGTGCTGCACGAAGAAGTCAGTACCCAGTACAAAGTCGAAGGCATCAGTGTCCATCACATAGAACCGATGGGCGATAGTCCTGGAGCCCATAGGTACCTCCACTTCGCAGTCCCCGCAGCTGTGCACCACATGTCCATCCCCCATCCGTATAGCGGCGGTGGTCATGGTGTTCTTCAGGCTCCCACAAGGTAAAATTTTCTTGGCCACTATCGATATTGTGGCTCCAGTATCCAGTACCCCCAGGTATTCACGTCCCCCTAGCCGGATACGTACCCAAAACACCAGGTCTTGGGTGCCACCAGAGCGTCCCCGTCAGAACTCCGCGGGACAGGTCACCTCGAACCCCTTGTTCCGCAATTTGCGGGCCATCCTCATGAAACGGCTTCTCTTCTTGGCGATGCCGTCGTCACCACCTTCATGCTCACGCTTGGCTCCTTGTTCTTGCTGGGCCTGCGTCTGTGAGCGTGTGGTAGGTCCAGACTGCCCTCCACAGGGCTCGGAGTTCCCCCCTGGATTAGGGTTGGGGTTACCTCCGTTCTTGTCCTTGTTCTTGTTGTCGTTCTGGCGATTAGCGCCTCCTCCTCGTCCGCCTTGACCCTTGTCTTGACCACCTTGACCGCGTCCTTTCGACTTGCCCTTGCCGGAGTCGTTGCCTTTGGCCTTGCCTCCACCTTTGCCTGAGCTTTTGCCAGGATCTTCCCCCTTAAGCTTCGCCGATAGGCGTTGCTTATGGTAGCACTCGTCCTCATAGTGCTTCCGCTTACCGCAGAATGCACACGTGATGGTGCAGCGGTAATGATCCGGCATCTTCACCTTGGCGCCGGTGATCTTTTCCTGCTGCTTCCCCTGGACAACAAAGCAGTCTCGCTGCTCGCAGTCGGAGGCATGCTGCAGGTGGCCCTGTTCATCTCTGGCATCACACCAGAATAGCTCCTTCACGTTCTCCATTAGGCGGGCGTGGGCGTGTTTGGGGGTAGTCCCCTGCCCAGGTCGGGACCCTTGGTACCCTTTGCCTCCAGAACCTCCACCACCAGGACGGTAGTGGTTCAGGTGTTGGTCGCTCTCCTTCTCCAGCGCCATCTCCAGGAGCAGCACGCATAGATCCTCGTAGCGGAGGGATCTAGCCTTGCGCTCAGCCGTCAGACGGCACTCGTCCCATAGCTCACGGGGGAGCTTGGAGCACAACCAAAACAGCAGGTCGTCGCTGCTGTAGGAACCGGGCGTCAGTCGTCCAGCCCAGTGGTCCAGGTCCGCCAACAGCTCGGAGACCCTGCCGGGTTTGGGGTTGTTGGGCAGGACGGGCAGGTTCTGGATCTCGGCCCTGATGGAGAGGTCGGTCTCGTAGGTTGGGTACTGCCTCTCCAGGGCAACCAACACGTCGGCAAAGGTGGCGGAGTTGGTGACGATTTGCCTGACCTGCTTCTCCAGGTACTTCGTCTTGCAGCACTGCAGGAGCAGGTCGCACTTCACTCGCCCACTCGCGTGGGTTTGGCCGGTCAGTCGTAGGAACCGGCCAAAGTTCTCAGCGAACTCGCTGAGGTCCTTGCCTGTGAATTCAGGCAGGTTCACCACTATCTTGGAGGTGGCAATAGCCTTCGCCTCCTGAGCTCGGCGTCCTTCAGGGCGTCGGGTCTTCTTCTTCTTCTTCTTCTTCTTCTTACCCTTGGAGTCCTCGGGGTCCTCAGGGTCTTCGTCATCCGATGGCGAAGAAGAAGTCATCGAAGGCGGCCCATCATCGGAGGGGTCTCCGCCTAGATCACTGGAGCCATAAGGCTCCACGTCCACCATAGCCCTTAGGGCTGTCAGCCCCAGCTGGTCCAGCTCGGCCCTCGTCGAGTTCGTCACGTGACTGTAGGGCGGCTGGGCTGTCCTCGGGACGAATGGGCTCCTTGGTACTGCTGCAGGAGTCGGCATCGGTCGGCTCCTCAGGCTCCCCAGGGTATTCGTCAACCCTGCCGCCAGGTGGTTAGCCTGTACTCGGTGGGGTGACATTCCCACTGTCGTAGGTGACGCATGGGACGGGATCATCAGGGGCTGCAGTTTCTCCCTGATCTCTTGCGTGAGGTCGCCCACGATTTTCGAAGTGGCTCCTCGGAGCACCTCATTGATCTCCGACCGCGTCAGGGACCTGTTGGAGGATCTTCCCGATCCTCTACTCCTGCCTCCCAGAGACTCTGGTCCTCTCCTCAACCCACTCAGGGGTGCATACCCAGGTGCACACCCAGGAGCATACCCAGGAACTTCCATGTAGGTTCCAGTGGCGTAGAGTGGATGGGGATGGTCAGCCGCATACCAACGCGGCGCAGAGCTGGAAGCCACCGGCTCACTGGCAGTATTTGCCTCAAGGAGCGCAGTGGTAGGTGGGCCCATGCCATAGGCGGGGTAGTGAGGCATGCCAGTAAAGCCTGTGCCCTCTGCCATAGGCTGGTTGGTTGTGGAAGTGGATGTAGCGGCGGCTGGGTGTGTGGTGGTTATGGGAGAGGGTGATGCTTGGAGGCCAGAAGCGCTTGGTGCGCCTTCGAAGGTAGGGATATCCGTCGGGTCTTGCCCTTGCTCCTCTCCTTCGTCTGCTCCTTCTCCAGCATCCTTCTCGCTCTCGTTTCCTCTCTTCCTCTTCACAGGCTGAGGCTGAGAGACCATTTCCTTCACCGACAGGGCCCCAAAGGCCGTCTGGAGGCCATCCAAGGAGTCCTCCGCCGTATCCATTGGCCCATGTAAGGGCTCCACCGAAGGTACAGCGTCAGGCGCCGGCCTTGCCGGTGTCTCTGGTGCTGGCGCTGTGTTCACCTCGGCGTCCACTCTTCCTGGATCCATCTTAATCCACCCTTCTGCTTATGTTTGCCTGCTCAAAGCACTGGTTGTACGGCGCGGGGTCGCTGCCGGTGCACAGAGACAGGCTGCCTCTTGCTACCAGAAAAGTTTATAGTGTTTTCAGCACTGTGTTTTTGCTTCTCCTGCTGCTTGTTGTTGCTGTAGGGTGTCCTGCTGCTGATTTTGGATGATGAAAAGCTTTTGTTTGTTGAAATACAGTAAAGCCAACTCAATCCAGGATAGCCCAAGCCAATAGTATGCAAGGAGAAGGTAATTCAGGATCAAAGCATGAAGGGCTGCAGTGTAAACAGTGAAAGATGATTAGGTATTCACAGAAACTGCAACTCAGGATACAAATGAATGCATATTCACAGAGGTAGCTGAAATGTTTTGGGAAAAGAGTTAGAAAACTGCCTCAGGATCACTCTCTCTCCATAGTGCCATCTTAGGAGATGTGCACTCTTTGTTTTGGGTCCCATATGCGCTGAGGTGGCATGGTATGTGGCGATGAGGTCACTGCCATGTCACATGGGATCTTCCTACTTAGTTGGGATCTTCCTACTTAGTTAGGCTGACCAGGAATTGAACCCAGGACCTCTCAAAAAGAGGTGCCTAACCCCCTATGGTGCATACCACTAGGGCAGATAAGTATTCATGGAAAAACATAGATAAATTCATAGGCTCTACCTTAGGTATGTCAGTGCTCAGTCAACTCAGGAAAAGATGTTTTACTTCTGATTGAAAGGGGATTAAGGGGTCCACTCCATATCCTGATTGGGTGTTTGGTTCCATAGGTCAAAATGTGTTCTCACCACTTTTGGCTGGACCAATACTAAGATAAAAATGCATGGTTGCTCAGTGCATCTCTAATACAACTAGAGTATGTCCCAAAGCAATGGAAAAGCACTTTTTCTTACTCCACCTCCTCGACTGAGAGGGCCCTGAAGGCCGACTGGAGTCCATCCAAAGAGTCGTCAGCCACGTCCACTGGCCCATGTAAGGGCTCCGAAGGTACAGCGCTAGGTCCAGGTCCAGGTTCACCAGGTGGTGGCCTTGCTGGGGCCTCAGGCGCTGACTTCACGTCGGTGTCCTCCTTCTTTGTGTCCATCTTCGTTCGCCCTTCTGCTTATATGTGACTCATCTCGGCGCACTGGTTGTACGGCACGGGGTTGCTGCCGGTACGCAGAGACAGTCTGCCTCTGCTACCAGAAAAGTTTATAGTGATTTCAACACTGTGTTTGTGCCTCTCCTGCTGCTTGCTGCTGGTGTACGGTTTCCTGCTGCTGGTTTTTGAAGATGAAAAGCTTTTGTTTGCTCAAATACAATCAATCCACGATAGCCCAAGCCAGATATGTGCAAGTAGAAGAGAATCAGGATCAAAGCATGAAGGGCGAAAAAAATTGACACTCAGAAAGCTGAAATGTTTTGGAAAAGAGTTGGAAAACTGCCCCATGGTCACTCTATCTCCATAGTGCCATCTCGGGAGATGTGCACTCTTTGTTTTGGGTCCCATATGTGCTGAGGTGGCAGAGCATGTGGCAATGAGGTCACTGCCATGTCACATGGGATCTTCCTACTTAGCTAGGCTGACCGGGAATTGAACCCAGAACCTCTCAAAAAGAGGTGCCCAGCCCCCTAGGGTGCATACCACTAGGACAGCTAAGAATTCATGAGAAAACATAGATAAATTCATAGGCTCTGCCCTGGATATGTCAGTGCTCAGTCGACTCAGGAAAAGATGATTTGCCTCACATTGAAAGGGGATTAAGGGGTCCACTCCATATCCTGATTGGGTGTTTGGTTCCATAGGTCAAAATGTGTTATCACCACTTTTGGTGGGGCCAATACTAAGATAGAAATGCCTGGATGCTCAGTGCATCTCTAATACAACTAGAGTATGCCTCAAAGCATGGGAAAAGCTCTTTTTCTTACTCAACCTCTCTTCGACGAGATTTTTTTGAATATGCTGTGCATCCTCCAATGTTCATTCAACATTGTTTTGAAATTCAGTGACTCACTGATAGCTCAGAGATATAGCAGCTGCCACTCAAATTGCTTCTCCATTGCTCCACCACAGCGTGCTTGACGGCCCTCAACTAAGGTTTGGAACTTGGTAGTTTTGAAAACGACCGGTTTTTAACGAATCCTTTCAAAACAATACCCGGTTTTGCCAATTAATGGTTTTTTCAAAATAACCGCTTTTTCCGATTAATTGCTTCCCATGAACAGATTTTTTGCGACCGGTCGAAATGAGGTACATACAAATTGGTACGTAGTGGTCAAAACTACTTTGGAAATTGCATTTCACCATCGACCATCGTGTTTTGCGACCAAAGCCTCTTTTTAATGCAAAAATCGGACAAAATGTATTGCTGCAAAGAACGGCAAAAAATTACAACCATTCCAATAAAATGGTTTAAATTAACTTTCAAAATAATCAATTGTGCCAATTGTTTTGACAATGACCTTCTATTAGTGCCGATGACCGGTTTTCCCGTTTATTAATTGGTAAAATCGGTTCAAAACGCTACCCTCCAATTGATCAAGTCTTTCATACAGCTGTGCAATGTCTTCTCTTGATATTTTTGTGCATAGCTTTTTTTGGCAGAATTGGTAACAACAGATGTCCCCTACCAGCCCCCCCGTGAAATCCACCCAGCTGGCACACTTGTTTGGAAAATTTTGCAATTTTTTTGGGAAATGTTTGGAATTTTTTTGTAAATTTCTTTGAGAAATTGTTTTCTGAAATTTTTTGGGAATGTTTTTGTGAAAATTTTTGAAAATTTTTTCCACTTTGGGGTGTGAAATTCTTTTGGAAAATTGCCAAAAGATTTCCACAAAAATTTTCAAAAAAAATTCCAGAAGAAATCAAAGCCATTGATGGTTCTTCTGCATCATATCCACTTGGCCCTAAAGAAACTGGTATGGTGTACGGAAATAAAAACTCTTCACTGCCGCTTGAGGGACCGCCTGCACGGCACGCGTGCGACTGACAAAGGGCCGCCATCAGGGGAACGGCTTCGGGGATCACCAGATTCAGACCAACAGCCGCGAGTCCCACCCGTAGCGAATTGCCACCAGGCCGTTGCTCAACGACCCACCGGGGTCAGGAAACAACACCACATTGGCAACCATCTTTGAGTGGTAATTGGCAAACACATTGGAACTTTGTCACACAACTGACCCAAATCCCCCTAGCACCCCGGGGATTGAGGGGATGCACAGTGCAAAAACTGACCCAAATCACCGGTGCTCGGGCTGCCCTAGCGGCATAATCGTTGCAATACGCGTGCCGTGCGCTGGGTGCACCCCCCATGGTAACATCAGCAGCACCCCTGTGAGGGACAAAGCACTGCACTGGGGTTTGCATCTGGAGCCAAAGGTGGTGGAAAGCGAATGATGCCGCATTTTGCCCAAATGCGACAAAGCGCAGCCATCATCAGCCGGAAGCAAGGAATTCATTCAGCAGCACCGCATCCCAGAGGCAGCTCGAACCTGTGGAGAGGGTGGCTGTGACTGGTGAGAATTCCGTAATTGTCATCTCCTCCTCTTGGGTCCCTCAGTGGAGCCCACCCCCCACCCAGTCCCCACCCAGTCCCCGCCCACGCCCATAAAAAAAATTGCCACGATATACATCCCGGTAAATGGAACAGCGGGGCCGCGCCAGGGCTGTCAACAGTACCGGAAAAAAAGAAAACACTGCCGGCCTCCGGTACACTTGCACCTCCACGAAGTGGCAGCAGACGAGTAACTGCAGTCGGTCACTGACCAACAACGTCAGTTGGCCATCAACCGCCGTTGGTTGAGCGCCAACTGCCGTCGGTCAATCGAGGCCATATTAGGCCCAGGGGTAGGTAACAAATGACACAAACACTATCTTCTTATCAAACGGTGGGCGTGTCCCTTGCAGTCCACGTGTGCCAGGGACCACCGGAAGATGGAACCGCCCAATTCCACGTGTTGCTGTGCGCTCCGCCCCCACGTCAAGCTCAACTTTCACACACAAAATCAGTTGTGCGCATCGAGGGAAGCACGTGATCCCGTGCCCGCGGGAGGCGCAGCCCCCGAAGGAACGCTGGGCTATTGCACGTGTGCACAGGTGGCAGGCAGTACGGTAGGCAGTACCTCCACCACCCCTTGCAATCTCCCCTCTTTTGTAAGCCCAGTCCCCCCCCAAGCGGGGGTTGGGTTGGGCCAGTCATGAAGTGACGGTTCCCCCCTTTGGGAGGGGGGGGTTGCACCACAAATCTGTACCATAATTTCACAGTGTACATCAGGTTCGGTGCCTTTGGCACCTTGTAAAAATATCCTTTGGCACCTAGCATTTCCTATGCTTTTTGGGCCAATTGACCGTTCAAAGCGCAAAAACAAAATTGGCTCGTCGGTGGCCTATAGGACCATAGCCAAGTTGTTGCACTGTGTGCGCACTGCGTGCGTACCGCGCACGCAGAGGCCGGGATACTCACCCAAGAATACCTGTCATCTGTCTGGTAGCACGGCGAAGCAGCAACGCCCACATGAGAACAACGAAATGGCCTTTGACTTGGTACTCCACTGTCCCCATGAACAACCCACTCAGACTTGTAAAGTACAACTAAGCAGGGGCATGCAAGATGCACACATGTTCAAGTGGCAAGACACACTCGGATATATCACCAGGACGGTGGCCACACAATTGGCAACAAACACCATCATCATTTTTCTCCTCCTCAATGGTTGCCTCCTCCTGTGCCCACACAGACTCAGGCACATGAGGCCAAGGTCCATAGGATGGATACCTAGTCTGCCTGCGGATACAAAACTGAGTAATTCCGCAGCACACACCCTGAAGTTGTATCACCACATACGAGGCTCAGGGTGCCCGTTTGACGTTTGGCAACAAACATGGGAGAGGCATAAACGCAGAGAAGGGGCTGAGTTACAACCGTAACACCGACCGTCGGAAAGATTGGCCCGGTTTCCTCAATAGCACCAGAAGGTTGAGTCGAAGACAAAGGACGGTTAGGTTCCCCATAGTGGTCCCCATAGTGGGGAGAGTTCAATATGGCTGCATCACCCCTGCCTTCTCGGGGTCCCCATAGTGGGGAGAGTTCAATAAGCGGGATGGAAAATGGGTAAAAACGGTTGAAGATGGGCAAAAAAGGGTGACAATTTAAACTGTGCCACATCCCAAATGCATAGGAAGCCAAAAAACAAAAAACCAGTATGGAACCAAAAACTTGTCAAAAAGGGCCAAAAGTAGGGTCCGAGTATTTGCCGACATCCAAAACTTCACACTGCCTGCGCACTGCGTGCACGGCATTCCCCATAGGTACCTTTCTGTCACAAGAGTGAGACACGAAAATGCCCGTGGGCAATCCAATGAGCAGACAAAGACAGAAGCAATGCAGTGGAAAGTCATAACCACCACTCAGCAACAGCTCCCGGATCTTGGCCAAGTTCTTGCACTGCGTGCGCACTGCTTGCATACTGCGCACACAAAGGCTGGGATACTCACCCAAGAATACGTGTCACCTGTCTAGTAGCACGGCGAAGCAGCAAAGCCCACATGAGAACAACGAAACTGCCTTCAACTTGCCCACTCTGAATATGTCCTTCTTCCATAAGTCCAATTGGGACAAACCCAAAATCCATGCTTCTTGACCCCACTTCAATGCTTTGTCCAGTGGCAAGGGAAAACCCACTTGGCCACGCAACAAAGCGTGGATTGGATAATTGGCCCGGTCTCCTCAATAGCACCAGAAGGTTGAAGGCCCAAAATAACACTCCCTCAAAGATGCCCGGCGCACACCCCGTGCGCTAACGCCCATGCGGGGGAGGAAATAGGGGGAAATGGTTGAAAATGTGCAAAAATGGTTGACAGTTCAAATATGCCACATCCTAAATGCTTAGAAAGCTAAAAAAAACCTGGTACGGAACCAAAAACTTGTGAAAAGGGGCTGAAACTAGGGTTTGAGTATTTGCCGACATCCAAAAACTTCGCACTGCGTGTGCACTGCGTGCATGGCATTCCCCTTACTGCTAACTACACATTGAGTTCAGCGTTAAGTGGCAACGCTGCAGGGCCCCCGGCCCGCCAATCCATGCCGAGGCGTGGGGCGGCGTACCAGGGCTGCAGCACCCACAAATAGTGCACCCCCCCCCCCCCTGTGGAGGGCTGTGCGGATGGCCTGGGGGGGGGGGGGCAGTGTTCCCAAACACAAAGAGCAAGAGGAACGCTGCCTTTGAACACTGCCCGCGCGTTGACACGCCGCCCCCCGCTCCAGTCGGAGTCGCACGTCCCACTGACTGCGGGGACCCACTGGCCAGAGACGGGTCGCTTAACCACCAACTGACGTCTCGCCCCCCCCACCCCCCACCCCCCCCTCCGCGCACTGCGCAGCGACCGGCAATGGTTCACTGTCTGCCCAGCGGGTGGTCGTCGAACAGTGTTGAAAGGCGCCGTTTGGGCAGTGGCTGGTCATTGGGCACACCCATGGACACGATGGCAGTGTCACCAACCGTGTCAACTGTCACCAACCGTGTCAACCGTCACCAACCGTGTCAACTGTGTCACCAACCTCTCACAAGAAAAGAGCCGTTTGACCCGGGATTCGTCGTTGCGCAAACGGGGGGGGGGGGTTGCATGACGCCCGGGTGTATTGCTGTGTGTAGCTGGCGGCGCCTATTGGCCTCTCGCCACTTACCCTTGCCTTTCCCTGATCCCTCTCCCTCCGCAGGCGGTGGTGCCCATCGGCCTCTCACCCCCTCGTGCCCTCCCTCCCCCTGCCTGACCTATCCTCACCCCCCCACTCACCCTTCCCTTCCCTCGGGAGGTTGTGCCAACGGAGCCCCCGGACTGGCCCTGCTTCACTGCTCAGAGTTGGGTCCACACGGAGGAGGGCAATCGCCCTTGCCTTTGACCATCGGGCCCAGCCCAGCACAGCCCAGTGGCCGCCGTACAATGCCGCGGCGACTGTGGGGAAGCATTCGGGGGGTTCTTGGAGAGCCTTCTCTCGCCCTCGCGTTCTTTCCATTTGGTGCTTGTCATGACCCCACCCCCACCCCGGCACCATCGGGTTGACCACGGACCGCTGTCCGCCAATATCCGTCAGTCATGCAGTGGGTCAACCCGCAATTTTGGGGGACTTCAGGTGGTGATATACTCCGGGGTGTTTGCTGGCAAATCTAGAAGGTTTGGGGAACTTGTTGTTTGGGGACAAGGTGTCAGTGACGCTGCCCCCCCCGTCCCCCCTCAGTGCATAGGGGGGAATATGCAAAGGGAGGGGGGGGGGGTTGGTAGTTGGGTATTTATTCTGATCTTCGATGCCATGCATTATTTATGAATGTGAAGTGAACAGAGGCAGGCCACTGCAAACCATTAATGCCCCAGAAAGAGAAAAGAGCAAGGCCCAGGAGCTCCTACGCAGCAGGGAGTTGTAGTTGCCCTTGCCTGGGGTGTAAGGGGAATCCCAATGTAGTGAGGCAGCGCTGCATTCTTGGGGCATGGCGCCACATTTCTTGAGGGGCCTGGAGGGGGATGAGTGCGAGCGAAAGCGCAAGAAGTGTCCCGAGCTGCACAAACAAAAAAAAGCGTCGGGGAAAATTCCAGCGAAATCGGAAAGACGCCCCCCCCCCCCCCCCGCGAAATGGACCCGTGCCGGTCCTGTGAGGGCTGTGAGGAACAGCGCAGGAACAGCACAAAGCCCTCTGACCGAGCACACAGGATCACCAGGTGGGCTTTGGGGGGCAGGTCGGGAACACACCTGCCCCGTTGCCCTATTTTGAGGGCGGGGACTCGAAGGAAAAATGTTTTAGAAGGTACTTTCAGGGGTTGGAGGGGCCAGAAATAGAGCAGGACATCACCACAGCCGGGGTCCTGAGGGTACGTTTGCCCGGCGCGCCCGGCATCCAAATGAGTGTTCCGGCCGTCTATCACAATGCATTACCCCCAAACATCCCTCCCTCCTCTAGGCCACGAACCCTCAGCACAAGCACATTGTATGACTGTTGGCGATCAATTACATCCCCATTTTTTCGCCCAACAACTGGGATGATCACATGCACCCTCCCCTTGCAGGCCCTGTCATGGCCACCCACCTCAAAATCAAAGAATCCCCCTCTTGTGCGTGACGGACCACTGAAGTGGCCACACTGAAGAGTGAGATTTGTTAACTCCAACTTGAGGGGCCACACCAAAGCGTGGGAAAACTTTGCCCAGCGCGCCCGACGCGTGCCCGGGGCGCCGGGCGTGTGCCCGGCGCGGTAACGTACTCTCCCTAACAGCACCAGAGACACGCAAGAGGAGGCGTGTTGTGTCACGCATGATACCGCATGTCGCGGTGGAGAGGAGAAGGAAATCCTGGACCCACGGATCACACAATGCACTTGGGGCCGTATGGCCCGGAGCCGCCAAACACGCAGCGGGGACTGTGGGGGGAGGGGGGTGTGGCAGCCGTCTTATGAGCGCTGTTCCCAATGCAGCTCGGTGCCGGCCCGGCGCAGGCCCCGTGTGCACTTTGCTGTCGCCGCCGAACACTTGTGCGCGTTGTGGGGCGCGTCCGCCTACAGCGCGGGGGCCGTGCGCAGGGCCGCGACCTCGCGCTCCACGGCGGCGGGGTCGAGCAGCCCGTAGCCCCGCGCCATTTCGGCGTGGGCCCCATCCAGGAACTCGAAATGGGGCAGCTCGTCCACGCCGTAGTACTGCCACACCGGCGCCCACCGCGGGTCGTCCGTGTTCAGCATCACCCAGTTGACCCCCTCGCCCTGCGCCCTCTGCTCCAGAGGGTACAGCGCACGCGACATCTGCGAGGGCAAGGCCCACACACACACACACACACACACACACACACACACACACACACACCACCGAGGACACAGCACGAAGGCAGGCCGACGGCGAAGGGCAAGGCTGCATCAGGGCTCGGCACTGTTCTGCGAGCATTGGTACCGAGGGAGAGGGAAATTGGGAATGTGCGAAATTAGGAATGTGCGAAATTTGGAATGGCGAAGTACGCTGCGGGAAATTCGACACCAATTCTGAAATCCCCCTGAAAAATCGGTACAAAATTCCCAGACTGTGGCACAAGAAGAAGCATGGACTGTGAATGATGGTTGTCATTTTCTATGGGCCTTTGGTTGGTTCCTGGAGGCTTCTGGATGCTGATTGTTGGGCGCAATGGAGAGGAGGGGGGTGCTGGTTCAGCGGGGGGCTGATTTGGGGGGAGGGGGGCTGGTTGCGGGGGGAGGGGGTTCCGGGAGTCCATAACTGTCAACAACTGTCAACAACTGTCCACAACTGCTAACAACTGTCAACAACTGTCCACAACTGTTAACAACTGTCCACAACTGTCAACAACTGTCCAAAACTGTCCACGACTGTCCACAACTGTCCACAACTGTCAAAAACTGTCCACAATCGTCCACAACTGTCCACAACTGTGAACAACAGTGAAAAACTGTCCACAACTGTCAACAACTGTCAACAACTGTCCACAACTGTCAACAACTGTCGACAACTGTCCACAACTGTCAACAACTGTCAACAACTGCCAACAACTGCCAACATGGGATGCAGATGTCCCGGCTTCTTCATGTCCCAATGCTTGGTGTGTGTATTTGGGCTGTGCAGATCGATTTGGGGATTGGTCTTCTGACACACCAGCTGAGGGATGTGCTTATCCACGGGCGGGATGGCGGGGGGGGCGGGGTGTGTGTGTGCGATCTGGCGGACTCTCTAGGCCAACCCACCCACCCACCCAAAACCAAAAAAAGTTTCCTCTGGGGAGCAATGAAATTTTGAATAGAGAGCCAAAACTGAGCGGCCCAACCTTTTTTTTGCCGTCATACCCACCCACCCACCCATGCCCCCCCCCCCCCCCCGTCCCGTAGGCCGAACACTAAGCACAACCCTGCACGAGCCGTACGCCTGGCCCAACATGCGGCGGTGGCTGTGGTGGAGGCAGGGGGGTCCACAGGAGGGGGGCTGCGGGGGGTTCAGATACGCAGATTCATGTATCAGACATTTTTGTGTAGGTTTCGGACAATGGAACGAGCCCCCGGAACAGGGGTTCCGGTCAGGAACGTAGGTTCCGCCCCGGGGGTGCACCAAGGAGGTCCGAAGGGTGTGTAAGTCCCGGGCTGTGAACCGGTCTATCCCCACCCCCCTCCACAATGACTGTCAGACTCTGTTCTCTGTGAATCTGTGCACCCTCCCCAAACAACTTGCAGATTTGCCACTGGTGTCCGCCAGGTCAGGCGGGACCCCCTGGAGGTGGATCCTACTGACTCGCACGTGGGATGCAGCTGGTTCCTACTGACTTACGGGGGCGACCAGTAAAGACATTACGGGGTGGCACATGGGGCAGCACTGATTCCTAACGGAATTCAATCCCCCTGCCAGACACCCCTGGCCAGACACTGGCGTGCCTGCCCACAAGCCGAGACAGGTGCCACGAAGTGTAAGCGCAAAAGCCCCCCCCCCCCCCCCCGAAGGAATGCTGAGTTATTGCACGTGGGCACAAGACGCAGCCAGCACAAAAACGCAGAAAGAAAATCGGCTCGTCAGTGGCCTAAAAGACCATAGGTACCTTTCTGTCACAAGAATGAGACACACCCCCGGCTCGTGCCCAGTGACAGGCAGACACCCTCCCCTGGGCCATGATCTCATTCAAACACTGCTCAAACTGCGACGTTCATGACAACTGCAGCAAACTGATGGTCCGTGTTCAAAGGCCATGCCGCTGGGCCCGACAAATAATGCCAGACTCGGGCCGTCCAGCAGCCAGCTCAGTATTTGCGCACACAATTGGACGGCACTTGAAGGGCAACCGACGGCGGTTGGCGGGTACCCAGCGACGGTTGGAGGGTCACCGACGGCGGGTGGAGAGTAACCGACGGCGGTTGGAGGGTAACCGACGGCGGTTGGAGGTCGACGGTGTTAAGCAGGACAAAAAAGACAAAACCTTGCCCACCACTAAACGTGCCGCTCGGTCGCCTGTCCCGCACGCGCGCACCCACACCTCACGGCACTGCTCACACGACGGCCTGTAGAACTCCATGACGATGGGCCGGCCGTTGTGAATCGCCTCCTCGAAGGGGGTCCCTGCCTCCGCCATCGCCTCCAGGCCGCCGCCCCCCAGCCACTGCCCCGCGGCCCCGGCCGCCACCAGCGCGCCCCCCGCGACCGCCACCTTGGCCCCCGCCAGCAGCCCCGACAGCCCCCCCGCGCTGGACGCGGCGGCCGTGGCGCCCACGGTGCAGGCCCCGCCCACGCAGGCGCCGCCCAAAGCGCCGCTCACTGCCCCGCCGGCCCCGCCGGCGAGCCCCGTGAGGGTGGCGTTGCGGAGGAGGCTGCCGCGCGGGAGGGGCGAGGCGGTGGGGGCGGGGGCCGGAGGATCGGAGGCTGGGGCCGTGCTGGCGGGCGTGGCAGAGGAGCCGGGCGCGGACACAGCGGAGGCCGAGGGGGTGGGGGAGGGCCCCGGGGTGGATGAGGCCGTGGGCGGGGCTGTGGTGGGGTTGGCGGCGGTCCCGGAGTCCTGCTCCAGCGTCTCTGTTGCCTCTGTGTCGTGAGACGCGGGGTCGGGGATGGTGCGATGCCGTCCGGGTGAGGGGAGGGGGGGTGTACTAGAAGAGAGGAAGGGGCGGGGGAGGGGAGCTGGAACCCAAAAGTTCTGTCACCGTGCGCATGCGTTGTGCAGGCAGTGCAGGCCCTGCATGAGAACAGCAACAACCCCAAAAGAGGGCACGTCCGCACATGACTCCGCCTTTGTCCAAGCTATGGTACCAGAACAATGCGGCTCCTGCAGGGTGGGGGTGGGGGACACCGCCACCTGACTCACGAGGGTCGGAAACTGAGCCGCCGGATGACCCCGCCCACAGCCACTCCAGCCATTGCATTCTTCAAAGTCCGGTGCTGCCAAGTATGTACACCGTCACTTGCCCCAGAAGCCCATGGCGCCAGAGGTGTTGAAAAAATTTTTCCGTCCGGCTACAAAGCACTTGTAGTGGCAAGGTCAGGTTTGGGTCATATCGCATAGACCCCCCCGTGTGACATTCCGTCGGGTTGTTGCTCCTTTACGGGGCCCTGGACAGTCACCCGTTCTTCCCTTTGCATGTTGCGTCGGGTCGCTGCTTTCTGTCGGCCGCTGCGGCCGGTGCTCTTGCCGGTGTCGTTTCCGCGTTCGCGGAGCCCAGTGGTTGGTGTGTTGGGGCTGTGCTGGATGTGGCGGGATGTGCCGTTTGCGTGTCAGCGGCGCCCAATAGTTGGCGTATTGAGGATGTGCTGGTTGTTGCCGGGGTCGTTTGACTGTTTTTGCTGTCCACACACCTCCGTCCACAGGCCGTCCATAGCCTGCCTCGCTGTGTTTCTGTGCGCCCCCCCCCCCCCCCAAAAGGGGGCCATGATGTCAGGCTTTGAAATGATCAGCATGATCCTGACCTCTGGCCAGACTGCCTCAGTTCAATGTTCGCAGATTCTTTTGCCTTTGCTGCACCGCAGCGCAAACCAGACCAGTGCCGAATGTTGCCTTGAGTTCACCGCAGGTGGCCATCGAATGTTTCCTGCGCCGTCTGGGTCAGCTCTGCCCCCTCCCACAGCGCCGGTCAGTCATAACCGGTGCGCACTGGGGGAGAGAGAGCTCAAGGATTGGGTAAGACCACCGTCTTAAGCCCATCCCCCATTCCCCTCCATCGGACAAACCCAAATCAGGTGGCGTGGCCCACGCCGGACTGCAGAGAGTCAAGCGCCAAACCGGTTTCTCTGGCAGCGCCGATGCCGCCTACCTAGGAAACTGTCTCTGTTCACTACCTGCTTGGTCTACCCCTTGCATATGCACTACGCAGTGCCACGCCTAACGGCCTTATGTTGCTGGTGAAGCTCACGTATTCTCCTGTGATGTTGAGACCCATAGATTCATTCTACTTTCCAAGGTGCTCCATCCTTTCACCCTCCAGTTTGGTCCACTGTGTGCTTTTTGCCCCTCTCCCTCTGCGAACCCACGTCTCTGGCGTGGCAGCCCGGCGGGTTATCCGCTATGCCATGTCGACGACATCCGAATATCCCCCACAAAACCACCAGCCTACCTAACTGCTAACGTGCCCTACTTCACCCCAGTTTTTTTCAGTACATATCAATGTACGTGCAAGGGAACCAAGTTCCCTCCAGCCGCGCCGGCATCGTCATCGCCGCCTTCACAGAGCACTTGCGGGAAGGTCAGGTTTGGGCCATATCGCTCAGACCCCCATTGGGTGACCATTTCCCTTCGTTCTGGGGGGACTGTCCCACACAAAGGGGGGAAAGGTGGTA